>VZRQ01000142.1:724841-776879 GCA_013397975.1 Machaerirhynchus nigripectus | reverse complement strand
AAAAAAAAAGAAAGAAAAAAAACCCACACAACAACAACAACAACCAAAAAGACAGTATATAAACATCTCCGATTTGTTGAACCTTTTTTTTCCCCCTGAAAAAAAGTATAGCTCAACTCTTTTTTTTTTTTATGTACAGAAATAGAAGTTGCATGGTAACCCAGAACAAACTAAGTCAGTCTAGGCATTCTCTGTACTGAAGTCTTCATAAACTTCCAGTTACTGAAATAAAGTGTAAGTATGAGGTTACATTTCTAAATCTATATAGGTGGAGTTAAAAATCCCCTTTTCTATCTCCAGTCTAAGTGGACTTTTGTGCCTCATCTGTCTCCATCACTATTCGTATTCCTTATGCTGGCCACCCAGTCTTTACATCAAATATTTCATTTTCCCTCTGCTCTGAACATTTAAGGTATTTGCATGGGTACTTCATAAAGTCTATAAAGCAACATATGTGTTAGTAGTTCATGCCTCAACCTCACTAACAATCACCTGCGGGGAAAAAAAAAAAATCAATAGCAGTTAATTCCTACTTCAAAAAAAGTCAAAATGTCTCTGTGGACTTCACCTGTAAGGTGAGGCGGGAGGTGTGTGTGGGGCAGGGGTGGTAAGGGAGGTCAGACAAACCAAATATACACATGTGTTCACGAACGCTGTCCTCTGCATGTTTCACATAACACTTTGGATACCTTCAAGCATATAACATGCAAAATGGTTTAACATCACTTATAAAAGAATCTAGTAGTAAATTACCACTGTGTCTATTTCAGAGCTCCTTTTATTGAGTCAGGTGTGGGCGAGCTTGTTGTTTCAACATGCCAAAGTTATCAGCAGCAAGGATTACTAGGAGTATCAAGAGAGCATGAAGTGGGTGTTGACTCTTTAGAACAAGAACTGTTAACACTTCAAAAGCACATCATGAAGAAATGGGACTGCAGAAAGTCCCTGCCCTCACATCTCTCTGAACTTCAACACCTGAATTTAACAGCTTAGCAAAGCAAGCATAGATGACAATAGGTGTCACACTCAAAACTAAGTAATCAAAACTGGATGTATAAATCCTTTGCAAACTACCCAAAGTAATCTATTTGACAGTGTCCCTTTATCTACCATGCCCCCTAATTTCCAAGTTAGAAATTGTTGAGTTCATTACAAGTTAGAGTACTTGTCAGCACAAAAGAAAAAAATACTAAAAATTCAGAGAAAGAAGATCTTTGTGCCAAGTCATCCCAATCATTAAAGATGTATCCTTGCTGTAAATAAAGTTTTTTACTGTAATTTTGCAATAACCTGTTTACTTAGAGAAAAATTTCTCCATTTTATACATAGAAGGGAAGGTTTTTTATTTGTCTGCAAAATATTACATTTCAGGCTCTAACATTCACTGTTACTATAGATAAAAGCGTAGTGAAGCTTAGCCATCCACAGCTGCCATCTATGATATGCAGATGAAGAATATTTGTTGTAGTAAATAAATAAAATTATGAACAAACTATCAGTCCATTCATAATAAAAAGAATACGTAAACTGTGCACTCATAGCTTCAGACCAGACTGTTTTCCATATCTTGTTTGTATTCTCTTAACTAATTCTTTAACCACACCAAAACATGTATCAGTTGCTTCTGAACAATCTTCTACAAAACTGAACTAGAAATGGAGCTAGACCAGCGCTTACACAAGAAATGCAGCTTATTACATTTGTTGCACTCCAAATAAATATTGATTTCAATCTCAGAATGCTATGTAAGGGCTTGCATCAATTACACAGTACATCACAGTCATGATGCAAGTTACCTAATTCCAGTGATGCACACGGGAAATCAATCATTCACATCCACACAGCTTGGTGAACCACAGCCACCACTACTTACCTTTATCTGAACTTTTAAATACTGCATTCATTTTGGAGTGGCATTATAAAGAAAAAGGTTTACAATGAAAAAAATATCAGCTAATCTCCCAAAAAACCTGCAGTAATTATAATTACCTCTATTCATATCATGTGTGTTTTAATACATACACAAATGAGTAAAAGAGTCCTTAATGACAACAACATTATGAGGGGAGGTTTCCCTTTTGCATTATCTATTTATTCAACACAAAATTATTAGGCTATTGTGATAAAGCAGCTAGAGTACAATGACTTTCCTTTAATCACTAATTAAAATGCTGATTGCCTGTTGAGTGAGACGTGCAGTTATGGTCAAACACCAAGTCCCATTGTGTGATAACAGCTTGGGCTGGCCTTACAACTGGGTGGGGTTGAATCACTGCTAAGTAAACAAACCCTCTACGGCTGAAAAACACAATCCCTTCAGCTCAATAAAATCCTTAAGTAACTTTTAATTTTACAGCCTTAGACAAGCTAATATTGCAGAGCACAAAAGTTCAGAGATAAAGAGACCTACCGGGTGCTGGCATAAACAAGCAATTACACAGATTGTAGAAGAGCAATACTGAGTCTGTATGAATTAATTTATTCTGTGTACAAGCTGAGGTGGAAATTAATTTCATGGGGCCAAATTCAAAGGACCACAGGGACATTATTGGCTTCATCTATTCAACTTCTGAAGTATACTCAAATTGCACCTCTGCAATCCCACTGATAGAACCCCAATGTCATTAGTGGGGTTTCACAGATACAGTCAGGAGAACCCACACTCTCATATTTCCCTTACATAGTTGATTTATTGCAAAATAAATTAAGTAAAATAAGACCCATTTTTCTGCAGTCATGTATTCCATGTAATCATCTTAAATGGCAATAAAAAAAGAAGTCTGTAAAATGCCACTGTTCACATTGGAGGACATGAGAAAAATCAACAACGCTGTACTTGTCATTTACCAAAAAAAATAGAATTATTTTTCAAGAGAGGGTAAAGTAAATACTTCCTAGTTAAAAAAACCCAAAAAATTAAAAGCTGATTCTAGTATGATAAGCTTAATTTCATGAGCTACCAATGTACATTCTCAAGTAGCAGTGCAGTATTTAGCATTTAGCGGAATAAGGGGGAAAACCCCATTTTATTCTAAATATGGTTTGTTGATATTCTAAGAAATCAATTTATTCCATAAAGTTAACATGGCATAGAAGAAACAAACACATCATTCTTCATAAGTAAATTCATTCCTTTAAAAGGCCATTGGTTACTAATTTCAAACACCTCCATCACATAAATAAGAACAAATTTGCTTTCTTCCAGTTCAACAGGTTTCTTCTCTTAAGAGAATAAATAATAATGAGTAGTTTAATGGACTAACCTTTATCACATTTCAAATAATCACAAAGTTTGGCATATTTTGGCTGTGTTTGTTAAAATGCACAGTAACAGAAATTATCTGGGCATATTTTTGTTATAGCTATATGTGTATATATGTGTAACATGCATATTACACATAACCTGAAGTTACTATTGCAGAAACCTCAAATTAATTATTTCTTACAATTACTTTTATATGTGCACAATGCCACAAGGACAGAAGGATTATTTTTATTCTATAGCTGCAAATATTCTCTTCCCCATTTTTCTAGTATCTTTTCCACTAGTAGCCTTTTTAATATACACGCATGCACAATCAGTTCAACTTCATCACAAGAATAACAGTATTTAAACACAAAAAGAAAAACCTTGACCACATCACAACTCTTCACTTGCTGCCACATTTCTCCACCTTACTAGTAAGAAAATCCATTTTACCTGTCTACCAGTAAAAACAGCATCTCTCACACTTCTAATATATATAATTATACTAACAGCATCTCTCACACTTTTACTGTTTTTCTCTCATTTGTCTGTAGGAGACAAAATAATTCCTTCATGTTTCTGTAAACGTGCCAACTGTAGAAACATATTTGCTTTTGGGGTTTTTTCCTTCCCTTTTGCTTGAATGCATCTGAAAGCAAAATGGTTTTTTTGTCTATATGGAGCTGCTATGTATATAATAAATCATCTCACAGAGGAAGCAGAAGTCCATGTTCAGTGTTTGGAAGGCACATACAAGAGGCACAGGTGCACAGGGATCTCTCCTTCCCTACTGCTGCTGTACAGAGAGGCCAGTGAACATGCTACATCTTGCAGAGTGTCAGCACTACACATACAGAAGTGAATGTGTCAGTCTATCTCCCACACCCTAGGACTATTATTACCAATTGCAACTGATGGCATGCTTCACTTCATTCTTTTGTGTTCAAATAAATGCAACTACAGCTCTTCTTTTACGCTGTTGCATTGCAAGACTAGTGTCAGGAAACTACAGCTGATGTAACAGCCAGGATCCAGCCTAAAGTGAGTAAAATCCACCAGTTACCCCAGCCAATGGCTCTGCTCTCACTGCCTCTGCTGAGCCACACTGCCTGTATCAGTGGGTACTCTGTGTAAATAAAGATATAAAAGGACAGCGTTGAAATCTGCTGTATGGAAAACCATCCAAATATTGTATTTTTTACCAAAAGTTTTAAAAAAAGTTTTGTTTCTAGATTTCTGTAGACCGTTTGGTGATCTAGCTAGTGCAGAAGGTACTGCTATAGTAAAGGGATCATGAAAATTTTGGAAACAGAGCAAATACTGATGTCAGCTATTGGTAGTACTACTTCAGAACGATGGATAAAATGGCTCAGGCCCTAATCTTTCATGAAGACACGTATCATTCTCTGAATCCCTGCCTATGTTTTTCAGCCTTTGCAGAAGGAGTTGGAGGTGGCATCCCAGTGCGAGACTAGAATCTAGCGGCGTGAGGTCTAAGGGGTTTTACCTCATAAGCATTCAACAGAATTACAAAACTTGGTTTTATTCTTAAAACCTCCCTTAAGCTTACAGCTCAAGTTCTTTTACTCCTTCCATTTAACACATTTGAATAACTTCCAGAGGTATCAGTTTCCCAACCACTGAACAAATACAGATTGAATGCAGTGACCCACCTTTCTAGACAGCACTGCTGCAGCTTTCATTTGATCACTATTACTCAGCTGTCATCGAAAAGATCTCTTACTGCCTGTAATACTCAGGTGGCTTGGCAAATACAAAAGCTGATTTTTAATATTGATTATTGAACATTTCACTTATTAAAAAATACATCTTTCTTATTTAAACAGGAGTGCATTTTACTTTATACACCAACAGCTTTAAACCGCTGTGGTTTAAAACTGAACTTGCAAAGATATCTACCCACACTTTTAAAAACTTGCTACAGTTGCTATCTCTGACTTCCATATAGCTTTGACATATGCAGGCATACAAATAACTAAACTTTAGGCAAATACACATGGATTCTCCTTTGATATATAGAAACATTATGCTATAGTTGCAAAGGACCACATAAGATGATTATTCATGTGTGGAAAACTAGCATCCATTTAACTGGAAACAAGAAAGAACGATGAGAAACACCAGGGTGAACGTATGCATCACTGGAAAATCTTCCTAAACGCTGAGTGTATTAAGCCATAGAACAGCCTAACTGGTAGGTGGCAGAAACCCACTAGCTTTTGACTATTACAACAGAACAAAGCAGACTAGAAAATACACTTTGGAGATCCACTGTATACAAGCAGAAAGATTGTATGATCCAACTGGTCGTTTGAACTCCATGATTCATTAGTCCTGAGATTTATTTACTCTTTTCCAGAGCCTCACACAGTAGTAAACCAGAGAACCAATTCATATCAAACAGAAAATATGTTTTAATTCAGTCCCAAAGATCTTTATGAATATTCGCTTTCTCACAAACCAAAACTATTCTGTTTGTATCTACTCTAAATAATCTGAGCACAACATTTCATAAGACAAATATTATATCCAGATCAGAACATACCAGAAGACATGTATGTTATAGCAAAACAGAAAGGAGCAGCAAACCTTCAGATGCAAGAGCAGCCTTTAAGATTTTATCCCCATCATAGAAAATACAGGAAACAAATAGAAGGATTCTCTAGCATCATATCCCAAGACATGTTGTGCCATAATTTGAAGAGAAGTCATACAGACTTCTGCTTTGTGCATAAATAAAAACCAACCAAGAAAAACCCTGCCACACACATGAAAGCCCAAGTCCATAGGAAAACACACCCTCCTAATACACACCCAGTTTACACTTACATGCCACAGTACATATATAAAGAGAATGTGATTACTGTATCAGCAATATAATGCTAATATGAAGATTGCGTACTTGTGAAGTATTTGGATCAGAATTAGCATTTATGAGTACGTTACTTTTCAGACGTAACTTAATTCTTACCATATTAACTGTTGAAAAGCATAGATATGCACACCAATATATTTTCTTTTTAGGAAAGGAATGTTTTCAATCAATAAAATGAGCCAGTTTGAGATGGTACTTATTACATGGACTGGGAAGCATGTCTAAAGCAGTTCAAGAAGCTGTTGCCATTACTTGTACCCAAAAGTGATTTTGTTTGACCTTTCACAGTGTTCGAACACACTTTTATGAGACAGAGAAAAAGAGATGTTGTGGTTTTCTTCCATTTGCTTGTCCTAGCTCCAGGCTGTCACATTTAAAGATTTTTATACCTGGTTACATGGTTATATAATGGTTATATCCCTATCATTAGGATTTCCTTGATTTAAAAAACCCTCAAATACTTTCACTTTTTACTTTTAGAAGGAATTATTCAAAATTCCCATTTCACAGTTCAAAATTATGATCCCAATCTTTGTTTTTGTATTAACATGCCACACTTAGCTTCAAGACCAGCTTGTTACCAACTGCCAGGACCCCAAGCTACTTTTTTTCCTAGATCATCTTCTCAACACGTATTTAAAATCTTAACATCATTTAGCTCTTTCCTTTAGTGAACTGTATATATTTTATTTCCTCAGTTTATAATTAATTTATAGTTATAATTTTGAATTCTATCTCTGTGCTTTAAAATGCACACAGACCTTCCCCTCTGCAAGTAGCTCTAGGTTAACAATTACAAACCAAACAAGAATTTCCTATTTCTTCATCGGAGGCATCAGTGAAGACAAATGTTACCAGGCCACGAAGGTACACCATGAACTCGATCTGCATTGAAACTATGCCCATATTGCTTAGTTTAGAACATCCGTTTAGTACCAATGTTAGAATTCTAGGCTTTCCATCTGATTATGACTTTTTTCTCAATCATCATCCTAACCCCCTTTATGGTAACTTCATCTTCATCGTATTTATCATAGAACAGCTGAAGAAAATGTCAAAATTAAGATATTTACTAAAAGCTAGAATTTTACTAAAATCTACCTCACATTTTGTTTCTGTACTATCTGTAAGGCATGTTTATTCTATTACTGTAGGTAGGCTTGTTGACACTATGGTTGCTGAAGAAGTCATGTTGACTTTCTCCACATGTTTACGAGCAATGTGTATTTTTCCAGCAACTGAAGTTTGCTGACTGGTCTGTTATTGCTTAGGTCAACAAGGTTTAAAGAGAAGTATGGTTGAGAAAATAATATCCATAGACACCTTCTTCAGGAGGCCAATTAAATGTTTAAATGAGAATTTCCAATAAGGAAAGACACTGCCAGAGGAGCCCCCTTCCTCCACTAGGAGCCTTGAGTTATCTTTAGTCACTATTTGAGGCATAGAGTCCTTACTCAGGCATGTGACTCATGTGCTGAAGTGAGCTAAGCTTTACAACTGCTAGTATGCTAGGAGTCTTACCACTTCTCCAAGAGTTTTCACAGAAGATATTGTCAGCTGTCCAAGTTACCTAGTCAATTCTCAATTACTGTTGGATAAATCTCATTTGTTGTTTAAACAACAAAAAATAGCCACACTGCAACCCTATGTCACTAGGTATTTTTCATTCCTTAATTTTTTATATAAACACCCGAGTTTACCAAACTTTGACATAGGTGATTCATTACTAACATCAATAGTAAGAAACCTCATTTCCATTAATACTTCTAGTGAAAATTAAGCAGCAAGAAGTTAAAAAATTATTTTAAGAATACCAAGGTATCTATTGGTCTTTTACCTACTCACTGAGCAATGTTCAGGCCCCTTTCTCATTCTTCCTTTCTCAGTGCTTTGTGACTTATAATTCAACTCCTCTTTGTGCTCAAGCCTTTCCAAATTTCATTTCCATTTTTCCATACCATTCTTTTATGATCATACATTATAATTTGACCTAGTTTCAGCTTCTGACAACATCCCTCAAGTTTTAGGTCACTAAAGAGCTCATGTTTAGTTAAACCAGACTTGTGTTAAACTTTATTTCTTTGCACTAGCAAAGCCAGTATTCAGACATTTTGAATGTTTTACTAAAGAACTGTCCACTGCCTTCATATCACTTTGCCACACGCTTGCTTCTTACAGAAAGCTACCTACCAATTTTCTAAGTTTAATGAAGTGCACTTTCTTGAACCCTACCATCTTTAATCATAGGATACATTACATCCACAAGCTGCACAAACTGTCAAACTATCTGACAGCCAGAAAGGCAACGGGAAAATTAATCAAAAACCTGAAAACCAGCCAAGTGGTAGCCATGGAAATTTTAGAGACTGGCAAATAAGTCTAAACTGGAAGCATAGAATCCTAGAACTGTCAAGGTTGAATGAGACCTTTAAGACAAGTGACTTGAAAGTCACATAAGAAATAGTGACAATATAAAAAGGGTACAAACATATTAGAAAGCCTCCAAAGGAAAGCTACAAAGATGGCAAAAGGCCTAGAGGGGAAGCCATACAAAGAGTGGCTGAGGCCAGTTGGTCTGTTCAGCCTGGAGATGAGGAGACTGAGTGAACACCTCATTGCAGTTATAGCTTCCTTGTGAGGATAAAAGGAGGGGCAGACACTGATCTCCTCTCTGTGGTGACCAGTGACAAGACCTGAGGAATCTGCATGAAGCAGTGCCAGGGCTGGATATTGGGAAGAGGTTCTTCATGCAGAAGGTGTTTGGGCACTGGAACAGGCTCCCCAGGGAAGTGGTCTCAGCACCAGCCTGACAGAGTTCAAGAAATGTTTGGACAATGCTCTCAAGCACATGGTGCGACTCTTGGGAACGGTGCTGTGCAAGGCCAGGAGCTGCTGGGTGTCTTCCACCTTAATGGCTTTTATAATTCTCTGAGAGGCTATACATTGCAGAAAGCCCCAGTGCTTTGGTCCTGGATTGCAGGAGTGGATTTTTGGACCAGTCGACTACATTACTTCATGCAAATTAAGTTAATTTGACCCTAAGAAAGGTCCTGTGTCCTTGGCACTAAACATAAGTAAGTACCATGAGTGACAGTGAAAGTTATATGCCCTTGTTGAGAAGGGATTAAGCAGTTTGCTTGGACAGAAGAGGAACAAATAATGCAGAAGTTCTTGGGAAGATAACATATTTGGCAAAGTGCTCAGAATAGCTTATCTTCATCCATACTGTGCTTCTTAACTTGCAGTCATTTCATTTTCTTATATTTCTGGTCTCAAGCTGCAGAAACTTTCTGCAGAAACATTGAAAAATGTTCACTTTTGTGGTTTATCATCTTCACTTCCATGATATTCAGATGTTTTAATGTTTGTCTTTTTTTTTACCAGTGCTCTGGCAAACTTATTTCCTGACAGAACTATGTAAAAACAGGAAATTGCTTTGCCTACTGCAGAGTTTGTAATCACTAGCATTTGGAATACCCAATTTTAAAAGTCGTGTCTATTCAATCAGAGAATAAAATGGATCATGAATTCAATTGAAAGAGCTTATTTTGTTTGGTCCTTGGCACTAAACATAAGGGATATAGTTGGGATATAGTGCTCAAATAGCACCCCATAATCAATAAGAACTAAATTTACTCAAATTTTGATTGAAACTTTTAAATAGGTAACATGTTTGAGAAAATGTTTACAAATAATTCGTTATGAGAAAATCTGTTGTGAATTAGTATTTTTTATTTATTGCCCATTAGCTGCAAATAAATTAGCTTGTTCATAATAATACATTGCATTCTACATCAGTTGCACACTAGATTAAATGAGCACATCACTGTGCAAACTTTTGAAATGCCTAAAGTAAAAGTTGGACAAAATTTCCATTTACTAATGCTCTAAATGTTAAACAAATTATAAGACCAGTCAATTTTAACAGCATAGTACGAATAAGACAGGCAGAGAAATATAGCAAAGCCTCTTAAAATATATTGCAAATAACAAACTAAATGCCTCCCACAGCTGTGGTTGCACCAGTAGTCCAGGATGTAACAGATTTTTGCATCATCTTCATCAGTGGGAAGCCAGCCAGATTTGCTTACAAGTGGATGGAAGGCAGAGCTATGCCCTACCACTTGCCAGGCTCCTCCATCTCTGTGTTTTAATTCAGTTTCAACTTCCAGCAAGTTCTGCATCTGGCACCTCCCTTCCCTTCCCTCCCCTGGAGCCAGAGGCTCCAGCACTGCCCCACATATTATTGTGCTGTATTGAAATAATTTTAAAAATATTTTTCAGTATAAGAAAGAAATTAAACATATATTTTGCTTCTCTTTCATAGTATTTCAGTTGTAACTATATATTAATATCTTGAAAGCTAAAAAGCACTAATATTTCCCAATTTACAGAGATGTTTGTTTCTCCAATAACACTGGCTAGTTTCCTTTATGCAAAACTCATTACAGAAAGCAAGAGCAAGTCTTTTGTGTAAAATGGAACATCCTGTCTTTAAAACCAGGATACTGTTCAGGTGTGTAAGGCTAGTCAGGCAGCTTGTTCATATTAGAAATCAAGTATTTAAAACACATACCTCTTTAAGGGAAGAAAGCCTAAGTTGGTGCAACATTTTTTTTAAATGTTTGTTGTATTGTAAATGCCACTCTGAACTACAAAGAGAGAAAACATAGATTTCTGGTAACCCGATTAAAGGCCAAGGCCACAGCTTTATTGAAATACAGTAACTCACACTACAGGATCATCTGACAGCCAACAGTCCTTGCAGCAGTAAATAACGAGAGCTCAAGGCAAAACACCACATACACTGGGCCCCAAAGAAATGCAGCCCAGCCCTAATGTCAAACTCTTAAGTCTACCAATACTGATGAAACTTGAACTCTTTTGTTTTGAGGTATGAAAGATGTAATAATACTTGTATATGGCAATAAAACTTTACTTTGTAACAAATGTCTTCTTACTGCACATATCAAAAAAACATTGGTGAAAGTCAGCTGTAGCAAAAATTAAAAAGTGACAGCCAGAAAAATCAAAAGTATTTGACTGTTCACCACCAAATCCATCCAGGGCACTGAATTCCTAGCAACTTTTCTAAGGTATTCAAGAACCTCTGTCACATTAGATAAGGTATAAATTACTTATTAGTCAATTAACACAAAAAAAGCATGCACAATTTGTCATTGGATGCACCAGAAGCTCGTGCATGGACTAACATACCTTGCTGAAAAAAGTAACTCTGCTGCTCGCTAATTTTTTACCTAACACACCTGCACATCTTGAACCAGCTTCACACAAAAGCACTTTAGTAATTGTATACTAAGTCAGCATTACAGTCCTGTACTTCAAGGGTTATAGATCCCTTTTAATGTACATCAAGAGAAGCACTCATTGCTCATATCAAGTTGTCCTGTTCCAAGCTCACTAATTAAAGTCAAGTCCATCAATGCTGTTTGTCTCCTGCCCAGGAGTATCACCCTGGAAGGAAAGAGACAACTTTCAGCCTTTTTTCAAAATTAGACCCCTTATTCTAAAATTTTTATTAGTTTTGTAACTAATAAGAATAAGAATGAATAAGAAGCAGAACAAAAAAAAATTTTAAAATAATAATAATTTGAACTGTTATGTCCTCAGGCAACAATGCTGGAAAGAGCTGATCTTGCCTATAATTCATATTAGCTTGAACAAGATATTAAAGAACTTTGTATATATTGTGGGTTTTATTTGTCCACATACAGCTGAACCAAGCAATATTTCAGTTCAAACATAAAATAGGGTGGGCAAACTTTGATCTTTAAGGTCTCTACTAACTCAAGCCATTCTATGATTCTATGAACTTGAAATTCACAAATAGGAAGAACAGACATTAAACCCTTCTCAAAATCTGCAGGTATAGGATTCAACACAACTGGGTACATACTCTGATTTAACAGGGATCTTCTCTGAACGTCATGACTTATAGGCTCCTACTACACACCGTTGTCTGCTAAAATACATAAGCAAATAAAAGGCTCATCATTCTCAGTCACACATAAGAAATAGACCAATAACTCTTTTCCTTACCCGTAAAATAATGACCTGTGGTAATATACATGCATTGTTCTCAGTCACACAGAAAACTTGCATCCCTCCTGCTCCTTTCCAAGAAGATCTACAACCTACTGCAATGTTGTTAGCATTTGAGAAACAAATTATTCAGCTGTAACAGCAGCTCCAGCTTTGGATTTGGATTTGTGCACGCATTTGAGTACCCACGCTTTTCTCTTCCCTCCTGGTGGCTCTCCAACGCTTAGCACGTACATAGAACGTAGTTCTTTGTCACTGTAAGCTGAAGGCACTGCTGTCACTGGCAGACCTCATTTAAACTCTGTAGCATGTCTACAGACTATTTCACAAACTGCGGCTGCTCACTTCTTCAGGCTAGCTGCTACAGGGTCATAAAGGTCACTGAAGCCAGATCAGTCACTTGGATCAATTTTCCCTTCACAAAGATGCACACAAGAAGAGAAGTGGTGAGAAACCCAGGGTAGGTGTGCTGTCCCCACAGTCTTTGTATCAGCAGCACATACAAGGTGGTAGGAGTCAATTCCCATGCAGGTGGGGATCCCTGTTTTTGGTTAAGACACTATACCTTTAAAAGAAACAGCACACTGGAAATAAAAATTTCTGCTCCAGTATTTTGCTGTTCCTGGTAAGGGGAATAACCTTTCAAACTTTTTGCAACAGCTATGAGGCTTAAACAGAGGAAATCCTACTTGGATTTTTTTTAAACCAGAATAACCTGCCAAAATATTCAAGAGAAAGAGCTCATGATAGTGTTATATTCCTTTCTGAAAGCTTAATTCAGACAACTACCAGCAGATCTGTTCACAGACACAGCAAAATCTTAAACTCTCTATTTGACTGTGCTTGCCTAAGGCATTAAGTTCAATCCACCATGTCGCACCTCAGTGACTCGACACAGACTAGGAAATTCTTACAGTCAGCTTCCCCAACGGATTTGTTAAGTTTCACATACATTTAGTTGTGCAGTTGGCCTGTTCAAATTGATAAACTTGTTGCTCACTGCTTGCAGATTTTGTCACTAGGAAAAATAAGTATTGGAGTGGGAGAAGGGAGGCTACTGTGTTTCAGTAATAACTTTTAAAAAAATAATAATTACACATGCATTACTGCTCCTATCTCTTCTTGAGAGACATTTATTTTGCAGAAGAGACAGGCAGATACTCTGGTGATGGGCACATTTAAAATGCTACAGATAGACAAGATGAATGTCATTAACATGTGAAAAATGAATAGAGCAGACAGACACAAAAATACTATTCAATCCTATCAAATATAAAGAAATAATTCACCACATGAATATCCTGTATATCTGAACAATACACATATATTATCTGCAGGTTACAGATAAAGACTTCAGTCTGGAAAAGCACTTAAACACTCTTACTTTTCAGTAAGTGAGCAGTGCATTGGAATCAGTGAAATTATTCATGGGATTAGAGTTAAAGCATATGTCTTAATATTTTTTTTTTGGTTGAAGGCAAATATGACCCATGTGTAACTATTAAATTACTTTTATAATGTTATAACATGTCATACTGATGTTTATGGTATAACTGAGTAAAAGTAACTTCCACCAAACTGATGCTTATGGGTATAAAGATTATATGCTGTATACACCATGAAGCAAACCAGTTTAACCCAGTATCTGCAATGGCTTTTGTCAGCATTGGCAGAAGACAAATGGAGCAGAAAAGCAGCAGGAAAGACAGGCTGAAGAAATAAGAAGCATGAGGAGCCTCCTTTCCAGGAGGATAACTGTATGGACCTACAGCAAGCACAAAGCCCGTGGTACTGGCAAAAAAAAAAAGCCAGGTGTGGTCACAGAATCAAACCAAAAGAAGATATTATACATCTTTTCATTGGGCTTCAGAACACACAAATTAAAACTCTCTGTATCCTGCAGAGCTCCTCAATTACTTGTCATTACTATTGTGTGAGATAGAAAGCATTTAGTCCTCAGTGTGTAGCACAGATAGCACCCCAGACTTCTCTTTCAGCTATGGAGTCATGTATTTTGATGACAACCCAAAAAGAAGCAATTGCTTTCTCCATCTTTCCTCAGATGCCTTTGTTATAAAATACAAAAAGCCTTATTATCAATCCTTGCACTAAACTGCACAAGGATTTCCAGTGAAGAGATTAATTTGCAATGTTGATGCATTGCAATAACAATGACAGAACCACCTAAACAAGCATCTTAGCTTCATAGTTCTGCAGGGATTGGTGGTCTGCAGTTTGGGTGATATTCTTAACAGTTACAGGCTTACAAACACTATGTGACTGTCCTTGTGACTTGTTGAAGCTGAAGATCTACAATTTCAGAAATGGGAATCACTGTCTTCAAAGAAATCCAAAGTGTCACCATAGCCTTTTATTAATACATTAAAAAGATCAAGTTTATTTCACAGTATGTAAATTGAGTTTGCCTAACAGATAAAATAATACCAACAGAAATAACACATTTTCAAAAAGAGGCTAAAGATCACTTAAGTTATAAAGACTTAATAAAGCTAAGAGAAAATATAGACATATATACCAGAGGCCATTCAGGACACAGACCCTATAAGGTCAAGTGTTTAAAAAAAAAAAAATCTGTAAAGTATATATAGTTTAAGAACAAGTTTTGAGGCAGAAATTACTTAAGGACCTGGACACGTAAATTGGTATTTAGGTACAACAAGAGATGACTCAGTCTTATTTTCAGAGGCAGTTATAATACCTGGGCCAATAAATGAAATTGCAAAAGCACAGGCTAGAAACAGGCCTATCTCAGAAAACAGCAACTTCCTAAACAACAAATAAAAAATATCCAAACAGACAAAACCACACCAAAACAAACCAAAACCCTGCACTGCCAGTTTGGGGTCTGAGTTTCCTGCTTTTTTTAACTCCCAAGTAAGGTGTCTTGGTAAGCAGACCAGGTTACAGAAGCTTTCAGTCTGATTACCTGCACTGCACCTGACCTGTGAAGAAATAGGAGCTCATCTTCAGCTGACTCAGTGATTAGAACTTCACAAGCAATGAATAGCTAAATTTAGGGCAGCTACACCTTTCTTCACACGTGAACATAACAATTGCCAGCTTGTGAAAGAGAACCTATACTAAAGGGAAATTTCCTCTTGCCAAAGCACAAAAGAGCCAAACAAAGCCCACCTGCAGTAACCCGTCTGTCTTTTGTAAATGCACTACTGTATGTAGCAACATGTATGTAGTGCAACAAAGGTTTTATACCTACTCAATTACTTATTTATTTTTAATTTGGAAAAAGTAATAAAACAACCCACTTTTTTCCCCGTCCAACTTGCTGTATTTTCAAGATGCAAACCTGTAGTACAGTTATAATTTAATGATAAACAAACTTGTAAATATCCTGTAATTACTTACTTGTCCTAATTTAACATTAAAGGACTACCTTGATTCTGCCTAAAAGAATGAAAGTATTGATAACAGCTTTGCAATCTGACATAAAAGTTTCCTCAGAAACACGTATAAAATGTCATTTACATAGAAATTTTATTTAACTCTTTCTTTCTATGGACACAATGTTCAGCTTGTCTTTCAAATACTAGGATTGGTGTATAAATTAATCTGAATGACAGTGATAGTTTAGTTAAACATACAGTACACTTGGGAGATTAAAAAGGTCTTCCTCAAAAAAACTTAGTTATTTATGCAGTCCATCTCAAAAAGAATTCTCCTGAGGTGGATATGAGCCACCTTTTTCAGGTGGAATGGAGTCTCCGACCGAAACGCACTGATTGAACAACTATGTAAAATGTACTTTGCAGGCTTGGAAGATAAACTGTGGGAGCTCTCATTTAGAGAGGTACAGTACCTAGTCAGTCTACTCAATTGAGCAACTATAATTCTCATTTCAAACCAGTTGTAGTTTATTGCTAAACTGAAGGTTTCTGTACTGCCCTAAAAAGAAGTAGTTGATTTTCCTGTTTGAGACTATCACAGTTTTCAGACAACAGGCTGTTTACTAGCTTTAGTCATGGTCAGTTTTTCAGCAATTCTTCACCTCTTCCAGAATGAGGCAAGCATGAACCAGAAAAGTATCACCTATAATACTTATAAAGATCTATGATCAAGTACGAGCCTTGATAAGCAGGATTTTGAGAAAAGGTAAATTTTGCTTCATCATCATGAAATCCTCAGTCACTGGTAGCCAATGAAAAACATATTAATTAGTCACTGTAGAAATAAAATAGTTCCTACTGTATATAACCCTACTATAATCCTACTATTCTTGTCACTAGTCACAGCACCTACTTTTATGAAGCTTTCATTTGTTAATAACTGAACTTCTCACACTGTAAGTACTAACTGCATCTTGGAGTATTTACTTGCAAAACTGGGCCTTTAAAACACAAAATTCCTCCTCTTAAACATAATTTTTGTCAAGTATCATAAATGCTTAGCTTTCCAATAGGTGTTACTGGATTTTTGAATATGCTCCAACTTCAGAAGGCAGAAAAACAGCTTTCTCAATAATCACAATCACCAGAAAACAAAAAAGACAGCAAATTTTCACCACTCCTAATTTATTCAACACTCTTTACTACATACGCTTTGACTCTAATATCAAATTAAAAATTTCTACATGTGCTATATTCGGTAGCAGAGAACTTCTGAGGAAGAAAACACAGCATAACAAGACAAAGACCACCACTGTATTTTTTGTGAATTCAGATAGTCAAACTGATGATACTACCCCACTAACACTTGCAGCATCAGTGTTAAGCAATAAGGTAAAATTCCACCAAGGAGAAAGCAGAGAGAAATAACACAGAGTGACCTACCTACACTTATTTGGAAATCATAGCAGACTAAGAGTGGAAGCCAGGAACACCAAACACCCTACTCCTGCATCCATTTTCTTTAGATTAACCATGTCTCAGAAACATCCCCTAGAAAGGTCATGGTCAGCTCTGGGAGCCAGCAATTTAGAGCCAAACCCACTTGTAGAATCCATGTGCTTTACAACAGGTGCTCTATATACAATGGCCCTAATCATGACTTAATTGGGCAATCTTGCTCTTACCAGTTAACAGCTGATCCTACTGCACCACATACCTAGCCTTGAGCTTGTATGCTGTTGTCTTCTCCACTGTTTGTTGTGCAAGAAAAATAGGCACAGGCTTAGCCACTTCCTTTGCCACACTGACATATGATGTACTTTCTGACCCCTGCAGCTGTTTCAAATCTGACTAAAATTAGACCAGACAGCAAATTCTTCAGTGAACTACAGGGTTACTGAACCAGCAGAGCTACAAGAGTGCAAAAGGAAACCAAAGACATTTTTATGCACTGGCTCCATCCTCCACACAATTGAGCTATAACCCATAAATTATGTTTACACTTAAGCCATGAATTGATGCTGACCTCTTCCTGTACTTTGCTTTTGTCCACCTGTAAAATGGGAATAATAGGAGTGGGCTATCTCCATCAGGACAATAAAAAAGGGGTTTACTACCATTTGTAGCACCACACTACAGTTCAGGTAGCATAGTGATATATATATATAAGAATACAAGTAAACATGGAAACCTACATAGCATAAAGTGGTGTGAAATCTCCAGATGTCCCTCCTAAAAATGTGAAGACAAACTAGGAAAATACAGTCATGAAATAACAGTATAAAAGTAGGTGTCATGCAGGAATTTCCAATTTTTAATTTTTTTTTTAAGTGTGCAGAACAGGTGCAGCAAGTATCATTTCCCTCCTGCTGGTTGGCCCACCTGCTGTCTGCCTGATGGTTCTATCCTCACTACCTTACTATTTATTTTCAGTATGCAAAGTTAAAGATAATAATACAATTTTTTCGGGATTTTTTTTTAACCTCATTGTATTTTAGGTATCTCTCCAAATAACTCTAGGTATCAAATGCAACTTCATTATTCATTCAGATAATGGTAAAAAGAAACCACACAGCAAAATTCTTCTATCTGAAATACTCTGTTGTACAGATGTGACTCAGTGCTGCAGAGAGTCCATACAGAAAACATGATGTCCCCCTTCCTCTGCTTTGCTTTTCATGGCACTGTGGTGCCTCTCAAGCTGCCAGATGTGAAAATGGGTGGTGTCTCATTTGGTGCGAGACATTGCATGGATTCATTGAATAGGTATCCAGTGTAGAGGGGCTGACAACTGCAGCAATAAGAATCTCATTAGATGCATGCCAACAACAATAAAATAATAATAGTAATAGTAATAGTAACAGTAATAAATTTCAAGGTATATGATTTCCTGGTTTTGAGCCTAATAAGGTTTTCAGAGTCTCAATAAAGTTTTTGGCTGAAAGAAAAAAAAGCATAAGCACAGGATGCTAGGGGATTTCAAGTAAAACATTGAGTCTCATTAACTCAGATGAGAATTAGCAATATTATAACACCCCTTATCATGCAATTCTCTCTCTCTCTTTCTTCTCCCTTCTTCTTCCATGAGCTTTGTAAAACAAGTCACACTATGCACACAAATGTTTACTCTACAGAACTGGGCAAACTTACCCAGAAACTTACATTTCTGAAAAAAATCTGTAATTCCCTAGTTCCCTTTAGTGCTGCAGTTCTGCTGATACTCAGGTCGTTGGACACCTTGGTTCATCTCTCCCCCAGCTCACCTGGGCTCCTACTCAAAGGCAGCTGGGTGAGAAAGGTCCAAAGCAGGCAGCATACTTCCAGGAAGGGATGCAAGTGCCTTCCCACGGCCTATCTGCTTAAACAACCTTGCTTGCTCTCCTTTGAGCTAATGCTGCCACTTCGGGGAAGTGTTCTTATTTTTCCGGTTAGATCACACACTCTTATTAAAGAGTTGGTTTAATTTATAAAAATGAAATCTAAATTTGAGGGAACTCAAAATCAACACTAAAACCTAGATGACACCTGCAGCTTATGGCCCGTACCCACAAACTACACCTGCACTGCAAAAAAGTCTCACTGATGATCGGGACTGGCAGCTCTCCCAGCTTCCAGTCTTCCATGCCTTCAGTGAAGGGTATGACTGACATCTGCATTTGTGAAATCCCTGCCGCCACACACTCTCAAGGCCAGTGTTAGGACCTCTATTCTGTCCTAAAAAACCATGTAGGTTTTCACAGCAATGCACCAATGGTTTGATGTGAAAGCATTTGTATCTGATCATGAGAACTTAAGCTTTCCTTCTCACCTAGGAGCTGAAATGTATCTTAAGCCTCCTTTTCTTTACAAGAAATCTATTGATCCCCAATGAATAATTATTCACTAACAATACAAGAAGTAATTAAATTTGAAGTTTCATGATTCTGAAGAGTGAGATCCCTACATTTATAACTGGTACAATTCTTAATTCAAAACAGTTATTAATTTCATTACTTTTATTTTACAGTTTATTATGTGTACTTTGTTAGTTTAGAAGATACTTCCTTAAGTCTCACCTTTTGCTTTTTCTATTTTTAACAATTTTCCAATTCTTTCTTTGACTATCCCAAGTGCCAGTGAAAATTACACCATGCCAAAGAATAATGTAAAGGCTACTGTCCAAGCAACAATGTATTTGTTATGGCTCAAGAAAAATAAACACTTTCATAAATGCATAAGTTGTGAGAATAATTAACTTTTGTTATTAATACTACATGAAAAAATAAATTGAGGTCAGACAAAAAAAAATTAACAACTGACAATGAAAAAACCTGAGGCTTTTTGCACAGAGAAAATATCTTTCTTACAACTTTCTCCCATCTAGAGTAATATATAAACTTTTCTATGTCTATGTACTTTTTATATTTTGATTCCAAATTTTTCTATCTTTACCTGTGGCTACATGCATTTCAGCACACAACAAAACAGCAGTTTTCTTTATTTTACTGTGCCATTACACAGGGCATAATTTTATTATTTTAAAGAAAACACTTCTATAAATTCCAATAAATCAATGTTTCTTAAAGATAAAAGTTTGCAGAAACGTTATTTTCTCTGTTTTGTCTCTTAACTGGCTTTCTGTTTAGCATTAAATTTTAAATGTAATGTTATTTCAGTAAACCAATACTTTTAAGCATGCTGAATAGTGTGGAACATTCCTTTATTCTGATGTCATGCAGAAAGCATTTTTCTCAGAAGACATCTTTTGTAGTTGTAACCAAAAGGCAAAAGAAACTGGAGATCTCAAAAGGTGGGGGGAGGCAGCGGGTGGGGGTGGGTGAGTTGAGGGGAAAGGCTTAAAACTCCTCAATCCCGTCACTTCTAAAACTGTATTAGAACCACACATATTTTTGGCAGTGACCTCTTAAAATAGTCCCTTATAAGCCAATACTTCTTTGCCCCATTCAAGGTATTATACTTATTTTTACAGGTTTTGACTAAAAATTCCTTGTGTTATTGTACTGTATCACAGGGAAGTTTGCTATAGTTTCATGAAAGACGTTTTCATTTCTGACTGGCATCTTCTCAATAGCAGGGGGCCCAGGCATACCGCTCTCTTCCAGGCAAACCTTTCTGCTCTTAAACAGTACAGCATTCATAATTTGCTTTCAGCACCGCAGGGCAGCTACACAGAAAAGTTTCTGCAACTAAATAGGTTACATGACAGAGAAGTCCACTATTTGGCCAAGGTGTAAAACATAAATACACCCCTCACTCACTTCTGAACCTTACAAAAATGAAATATTATCTACCCCAAAGACATGCATTTTCACATTCAGCCTGGTATGTTCTGTATTTTAATGTGTTTATTATGTATCATCACTCCCAATTAAGTACATGAAAGGGAAAAATCAACTACAGAAGAAAGGAAACTTTAAAAAGGTCTCAACAGGATAAATACATGTACTGGCAATAACTTTTATTTCTGCAAATACTCGGAATTGTCACTGTATGAAACTGTACTTTATGCTGGGTGTTACTCTATCTTTACTTCCTAGGCTGTCTTACAGGCACAAAGGGAAGGCATAATAAGGAAAAATCGCTTAAAAGTATCGTCAGCATGATTCAGGAACAAGAACTTCTCTTACAGGAAACAAAGTTTGGATAATCCCAAGAAAAATGATGAAATTGTAATTAAGAAAACTTTTATATCATCATATGCTAGGCTACTGGAGCATTCCACCAAGGTATATTTGGAAAAGCAAGCATTTTGAAAGTACTTTTAAAAATGCTATTTGTTTGAAAGATAGTTATGTACTCAGAGTCATAGAATATGCTGAGTTGGAAGGAAGCCGCAAGGGTCATTGAAGTAATCTCCTGGCCTTACACCGGACCCTCCCAAGGATCACAGCATGTGCCTGAGAGTGGTGTCTAAACACTTTAACTCTGTCAGACTTGGGACTATGACTACTTCCCTGGGGAGTCTGTTCCAATGTTCTACTACCCTCTGGATGAAGAACTTTTCCTAATATCTGATTAGAATGTTAAACACAACCTTAGCAAAGACATCATTGTACCAGGGAAAATGACATGTTATCAGTATAGTTACATACTACAAATGAAGAGAAATATGTACATAGACTGTTTGAACCGAGAAATTCCAACTGTTGTTGCAATCACAAGTAATAATACACAATGTATATAAACTCCTGTGTACTGTAAATTTAGAAATAGAGACACTTTAGGTCGTGCATGTTACTGGATGTTATTACTGAACTGAGATATAGGTGATATGTATATACACGTATATATATATATATAAAATAATACACAGTTCATAAGGATGTTACCTTATCACCCAGAATAAATACATGCCTGTTATTTTCCTGAATACCTATCAATGAGTACACCAGCTTCAGCATATTCTGCCAAAATCATATCATGTTTCAAGTAGGCAAACACCATGTAGTTGTCAAAAAACTGAAATGTTAAAGCAGGAGAGACCTGGTTTCTATTTTTTCTTAAGAAATATCTCTGGAACACACTCTGTCCAAGGCAGGGCCCAGGAGAACCTTGGATTTTCATGTGTAATTTGGAACCAGGATCCCAGTCTTTTCCTGTGGAAAGAAGGGAAACCTGCTCCGAACAGATCTATATCAAGCTAAATCAGAGAATCTTTAGGGTTGGTAGGGACCTCTGGAGATCATCTGGTCCAACCTCCCTGCCAAGGCCGGGTCACCTAGAGCAGCTTACACAGAAACACATCCAGGTGGGGTTTGAATGTCTCCAGACAGGAGACTTCACAGCCTCCCTGGGCAGCCTCTTCCAGTGCTCTGCTACCCTCAATGTAAAGAAGCTCTTCCTCGTGTTGAGGAGGAACTTCTTGTGTTTCAGTTCATGACCATTGCTCCTCATCCTCTCGCTGGGCACCACTGAAGAGGGTCTGGCACCACCCTCTTGGCACCTGCCTCTGAGATGTTTATATGCGTTCATGAGATTCCCTCTCCGTCTTCTCTTCTCCAGACTAAACAGGCCCAGCTCTCACAGTCTTTCCTCATGAGATTGATGCTCCAGACCCCAAATCACCTCTGTGGCCTCAACTGGACACTCTCCAGTAGCTCCTTGTGTTTCTTGTACTGAGTAGTCTAGAACTGGACACAGCACTCCAGATGTGGCCTCACTAAAGCCAAGAAGAGGAGGAGGATCACATCCTTCAACCCTCTGGCCACACTCTTCCCCAGTGCACCCCAGGATAACAATACCTATTGCTTTAATACACTCCTCCAATGCACTGATGACAGGAAGAGATGTGACTGTTACCATCATTTAAAAGGGAAAATATTTAAAATATCTTTAAACATGGTATCATCTTATTACAATTTCTGGAATAATAAGTATTGCTTTAATGGGAAAAAATGGGCTGTTTTTATTTTTTCTTTTCCAGAGTCAGCACAGTTACAGGAGAGTACACTGGGTTCTGTTTTGGCTCTTGCATCAGCAGAATTGGTAGCTAAGTTCCAGATGTAGGATCCTTATTGTTGGTGATCCATGAACCAGAAAGAATATAGGTGGAATTTCAAATTCCAGGTTAAGCTTGTGGCACTGGCAGTCAAGAAAAGCACCTTTTCACTTACTCCTTTTTCCCTTTAATTCTACAAAATAAATGAAATTATTGCCAGAAAGACAATCCGCTGCTCAGTGATAACAGATTTTTTTTTTAAGATAAGTCTTTTCTTTAAAAAACAACATCATGCACTGAATGCACACCGTTAGTCTGTCGTCAATCACAAGTACTGTGCCATGTGCTTATTAAAAAGAGCATTAAAGTATAAAAGGAAAAAGAAGTGGGACTGCTTTTGAAGGAAATCATGCTAAAAACCTTCAGAGAAGCAGTCCAAAACCAAGAGTTCTAAATGTGAAAATAATGTATGATTCTCAGCTGCAAGCAGGATTGCCAAACAGATGAAGGCTAAACAGGGCAGTGTTTCTGCATGCTTCTCAACCATTGATTTTGAGTTGCTGTGGAGAAAAAAAAAAACACTAACAAAAAAATAGACTGTTTTGTTTTAGTCTTTCAGTCTTCTTAAAATTATTATTTCTCCTCAAAATTTAAATTAATGTGTAATACAGACATTGGATACTAGAAGGGACTACACAGCACCATGGAAGGTAAGCAATAATATTGCATACTTATATTTTTTTGGAAGATATACCACATAACATTATAAGTTGCAACTCAGTAAATAAACTAAAACTATATACAAAAGACCACAAGTGTGTAAAGACATATCTATGAAAAATACTGCAGAACAGCTTCCATGATCAGTGGAAAGACAATGCTGAAAATGAAGTTTACCTCCCACACCCTTAAAAAAGAAAAAAAGCATAAATTACTATGTAATTTTGTTTCACAAGCTCAACAGCAGTTCTCACCAGCCTTCCTGCTATGTAGCCCCTTAAATGACAGCAATAACACTTGACAGTGCAACTACTTCTTTATTTTCTTCTTCTGCTACTAGTCACCCCTAAAGTTTATCATTCTTCATATTTATAACATATCCACCAAAAGCAAAAATTCAGTGTCGTTCATAATATTTTGAAAGAGATGCAGCTTCACAAATGATAGGAACCTTGGGGCACTTAAAATTGAATGCATTTTTAAAATTACTTTAAATTTCAAATATGGACTGTAGCTAGGCCTGCTTGCCTAAAGGTAATGCTCTGTATTATCATGCCATAGATCTGGGTTAAATTTCAAGCCTCTCTATAGCTTCCCAAGCTGGCACAACCTGGGGTGAGACTAGTACCTCTTGTTATCGTGCAAGCACCACTTCAGCCGATTAAGGAGCAGCACTGTTCAGCTCTGAAGAGAATCTCATCCTCCTCACCAAGGAGGCTGTGTCTTTGAGCACAGAGAGAGGTTAAAAACAGGGTTGAAATGGAGTATATCCTCAGGGCTCCATCAGGGACATGAAAGACAACCCCAGAAAGTATGTTATATGACAACAAAGACATCAAATAATTTTAGCGGAATAGCTGCCTTCTACCTCTACAAGTTTCCCTGGCACTTCCATATGCATACAGTACCTTTTTCCCCTTCCATCACAGTATTTTTGTGTATTGTTCTTACATGCTATGAAACAGCTGCTGTATTTCAATCTAGATAGCTAGATTACAATGGTGGATTAAGTTATTCACATGTAATGGATCAATTACCAGGATCTTCTGCATTCAGTGAAAAACAGAAACTACTTGTAAGAGGGCACGGGTGGAAAGAAAGCAGCTGGGTTCAAGTGTTGCTACTTAGTTCTCACACTCCCAGTCCTAAAATGGCACATGATCTTGTGCACTCAGCCCTGGTAGGAAGTTCAAATTTTAATTTACATTTAGGAATGAAGGAGTTTGTTTCACTACTCCCAGATACCAGATAAATATTCAAATTATTCTTGTTACAATGATAAACAATCTCTGTAAGTAAATGTGTGGTATTTACACAGAGATTCAAAGGCAGTCCAGACACAGTAAAGAATTTCACATGGTTCTTGCCTGCTTGCTGAAGAGAAACAAAGAAATTCCAAATTTGAACTGCTTGTTGTAAAGCAGTTAGGGATCCTTTAGAAAGAAAGGTATCACCACGCTACAGGTTATTGTAAAGACAGTGTTGCTACACTTAGGCTCATGGTACAAGCTTCGTATCTGATGACTTTAAAGCTTTGTAGTGTGACTACTTGGCTTGAAATCTGATTTTCTCCATTAATGCAGTTATATACAAAAGAAAAATGACTTTCAGATTAAGGTAAGCAGCTGCATAGTAATAGTGGGAGTAAAACCAGCATCTGTGGTCTTGTGCAAATCAGTATTTGTTCAAGACTGGATATTGATAAATAAATGGCTGAAAGGCTACATACTTGCTGGAATACAGAAAAAGCCAAAAGGGACAGTGCTAAAGTTCCTAAAAATTTGAAAGATATATACTGCTGAAAATTAAATTGAAATACATTTTCTAAATACCTTCTGCAACATAAGTGGCCTGTATCTTCTTTCAAGACAGAGTATCAGTTTATTTCAAATTTAGAGATATTGGCCTTGATTCAAATTCATGGCAGTTATAGAAACCAATGTTCCATGGCTTGATTCAGGTGGCAAGCATTAAATCTTTTTCCTGCTGTCATGCAACAACAACTTTAATACAAATTAGCACTGCCAAACTCAGTTTCCTGAGCTCAGAAGTCCTTGATGCTACTCCCTGAATTTTATTCATACTTTCACACGGATTGTGCTTTGCTGAAATTGTTGCAGCTGACAAGAAACAAAAAAAATACAATTTAATGACACTGGATTCAGTATTATAATTCATGACATTGTAGAAAATTTAACATGCAGCTCTTTATTATTTTTTTTAACTGAGGTAAAGCTCAATCAAGTCCATACAATGTTTGTCGGGGGGGTTTAACATGTAAATTTGGTTTCTACTAGTCAGATCTTCCCTTCAGACCAATTGTTTATGCTGAACCTAATCTTGCCAGTCAAAAACAACTCATTTTTCAAGATACTAATTTGACTTTTATAATAGCCTTCTTAGAGTTCAAGACAAAACCTTATAAGCCTCTGAAAATATGAAGCAACAAACCAAAATCAACAGTTTATTTTGGTTTTTCTACTCAATGGGAATATACAATTAACTAAACTTGACACTCCAGACAACTCAGAATGAGATCCAGAGGGTAGATCTGAGTCAGAGAAAGCATATTTCCACTTAAGAAAGAACCCTCTGTTTCTCCAATCAGCCACTCCAGACTGATGGGCCCTTAATTGCAGAGTTCCACAAAAAAGGGTGGGAAATGCCAACGAGTACCTAAGCCTCCTTGGTTTCCATGGCCATGCTCAAAAAACCCTGGCAAAAATTTGCATTTCAAGGAACGCCCAGTTCCAATTCCTTGCGACTCCCATAGAAGTAAACCAAAATCCAAAACCACTTCCTAGCAAAATTTCTGCCAAACCAGTCAACTCCCTGTAGCTTTAAAATGAACAACTCGTTCTATCTGAATTCAGACTTCAATTTACAGCCAGTCATTCATAAGTTTGTTTTCCTTTCTTATTAATATTTTACCACTAGTTTATAATCCAGGAGTACCCAAAGCTAATCAAGCTCATGGCTTTAGTGTGCTGCCAATAAAAAGGCATATAATGGTCAGTCCTGGTCAGAGACTTACAGTGTGTGAAGACAAAGGAAGCAAAACAAACTAAAATAACATCCCTTTTCCTCCTCAAAATCCTGCAATGATGAGGACAGCCTTGTTAGTTCTATGACTAACAGGATTTTCACTTAACATCTAATTTTAACGTTTGTTATTTTTGAATAACTGCAGCCTAGCTATTTTCTAAGTGACTTGCTTCTGGAATTTTTTTAACTTCTTCATACAAAAGAAAACAATAATCAGTTTCTCAGTCACCTCTTTACCTGCCTACCTGTAACTACCCTTGACCAACTGCCTTGCAAGTGTGCATAAAAACCAAAGTCAGCACAGGTAACACCACCGAGGCTCTAAAGGCGTGATATAAATGTGTTCTGGCCAGCCCTTCCTGGTCCTTGTCCTCACAGGGAATGCTGGTGCTTTTCCTAAGAAAAGGGGAAATTATATTTATTCTTCTCCTCATAAATGTGTTTAAATAATTCTCCAATATAAATAGAACTAGAGTCTTTCTGACTCACTCTTCAAAAAGAAAAGAGATCAAAAACAGTGATTAATGTGTTCCAGTTAATACAAGCAAAACTCACGAAAACACTTGAATTAAGAGTGTGTGTGCTTGTGTGTGTGTAGAGGTGGGTATGAGTCTTTTGGAACTACCAAATTTTACACCGCTATCAAATGATAACATTTTTAATAACTCATGTTAACAATGATACGTGCTTACCCAGGATTTGTAGCTGTTTTGCCCACAGACAGTACTGAGATAATTTTGTGAAAACTCTGCTCTTACCTAAAGGTCATACAGGTAGAAAATAGACTTCAAAGAGCACCATACATGTTTAAAAAATAACCAAAAAAAAGTAAGGAAAGCAGCAGGTTCAAGGCCTACTGCACATTGACGCCATTCACTCTATATCTAACTACATATCAAGCATTTATCAATTGTCAGGAATAGAAAAATCATGCTGTTTTTAAGACTCGTAAATGTGAACGCATAAAACAGACTTCCAGTATCTACTTACAATTTGGAATTGCAGAAATGGCAGTGTTACCTAGCTGTCATTGAAATCAAAGAAGGGTCTCTTATTGATTTCATCTTCAGGAAGCCCCAAGTGAAGAAAAAAATCAGATGCTCTGAATGTAAGATGCCAGCTTCTAAGAGAACCTGAACATCTTACTGGTACTAATAGCAAGACATTAAATAAAATTTTGGCTCTAGTACCTACACTAAGTGAATATTTTTGCATCTAAGGCATAAAAAACATATACAGAGAGAAAAGAATAGGAAAAGCAGAAGAGGAAAGTTGGAACGAATTTTGATGGGATTTCCTAGCTGCACTGCACATACTCAGCTGGATACTGAACTTGTGTAAATTGACAACACAGCACTGGAGCCAATGGAGCCATGGTACTTAACACAAACTAATAATCTGGCCCTATGTACTGAGAAAAATAAGGGAGAAAAATAAGCACAAGCTTTCCCACCAAAGAGATTAAAATATAAAAGTGACCCTGATGAATATAATGGTGTTTGGGGAATTCCTGTATCCTTTGTGCAAATCCAAAAAAATGATGAAGGGACAGAGAGAGTAATGGCGGGGCAATAATGCCTCATGTACCCTCACTTCTAAGAGATTCATAATTAGAATATTCTCTAGCTTTGTGCATGGTGCCCATGGCAATGTGTGCCTTTGCACTTCACTGAAAACTTACTGACAGAGGACTCTGACCCCAAGATACAGCACTGAAAGAGGTATTTAAACTTGTGAAGTATGCTGGACACCTGTTGAGAAATTCACAAAAATTAATATTAATATTATGGGATGGGCCAAACATAAATAACTAGAGATCAACTGGATAGTTAAGGATTAGAAAAATTCAACTTTCTGTCTTGATGAGAAAAACTTTTTTTTTTTTTTTAATAAATCTCTTTGGTGAATGCGACTTAATGACTTTTCAAAAATTTTTCACGATCTAATCAAAGTTGTGACTTCGGAATATGAAGTACAACATAAAACCTGGACAGATGATATTTTGAAAATCCCTACAAAGATACTTTCTAGCCTATCTGATAGTTCACTTTTTTACAGATTTTTTTTTATGTTTATATATGCATATAGTTTTTTATGTTTATAGTTTTGTTTATGTTTATAGAAAGTATCTTGCTGGCCTAACCGTCAGGAATTACTCTCGTTTTCTGAGAAGTAATGAGTCATTTCACAGTTAGTTTCACTAACTAGTAAGCACAGCGACTATTATGATCATTTAACAGACAAAATCAAAATATATTAGTTTTATTATTCTGTAAGCCTAGTTAATAATATTAGACACATTAAAACTACCACTAAGGAGAGTTTTAATAAAAGTTAAACTAAGAGAATGATTCAAAATCACTTGAAATCAGTGAGAGTCTTTCCACTGATTGATTTTTGTGATCTTAGAAACAGGGCTGAATTGGTCAGCAATGATGCTCCAAGGCACATTACAAAATAAAATTCAATTAGGAATGTGGAAATATGCAATCATTGTACCCCTATCATGACAGAAGAAAAGCCACCTCTTCAGTAATCTTTGGTAGAGCTTCACAAATCTGTACCTACTTAATACTATACAGCTTGTAAGGGATTCTTTCTCCCTTTTTTGGGACACATTAATCTGAGGTATTTAAAGCAATAATGGCATGGCCTGAGCACAATAGGGGAATGTCCTCCATGACAAATGCCAGGTGCTCCTGCCAGCAGAGCGATTCCCTGACCCTAGGAGCTGGCAGAACAGAACGTCTCAATTGGCTCAGAGGACAGCCAGCTTTCTGAGGAGGCATTTAGTAACTTCCCTAGCCACAAGCAGAAATAAACTTGTGCCATGCACTTAAAATAATAGAAAGAAAAGGCTAGATGGGGACATAAAAAATCTAAGATAAAACCTTCTGCCTGCTTGCTTCTGAATGGTAAGGATAAAAGAGCTCACCCTTGCAAGACAGAGGAATACAAATTCCCTAAATTAAAAAAAATATTTAACACAAAGTTATGTCCCAGTGCTCTTTTTTCCCACATTTTGTAGCACTGTACTTGTTCCATATTTTTGGTCTAGTTTTGCTTATTTAAATTTTAAATAAATCTTGAATGGATGCTCTGTTCTTTGGAAAACTTCTTGCTCTGGCACACTGTTATGTTGCCACTGAGCATTCATTCATTAAATATATGAGTGATTCTGAAAATCTTTAATTGGGTAAGAACCCTGTACTTACCTATTAAATCTTAAGTAGAAATGCAAGGATTTGAAAGGCTGGGCCAAACACTCCATAACAGGAAGAGAACGTGTATCACCCTTCTTGCTACACTAGCATACACTTAGAACAGCAGCAGTGCATTTTGAATGTTATATCATCTAAAAACACATGATAATATAGAACTGGTTTTAAAATTCAGCCTGAAGTATCTACATATTTCAAATATTGTTATTAGGCTTTAAATGCTCACATGTGAAATCCTGACACCCTTCATTATCTACTGTTGTATTGAGTTTTCACATCTTCAAAGAATCTACCCATTTCTTTTAAAAGCATTTCTTTCAAAAGCATTTCTTTCTGGCAGAAATGAAGAATCCAGTCCAGTTTCTACAGAAAACTGGATGAGTTTCTGTGATGCCGACATTTTCTTCTACGAAAACCACAATCCAAATAGCATTTTATTGCTAGTGGGCAAAAATTAGAAAAATAGTAGTGACTGGGAAACCAAAGTCACATTTTTCAAAACAGGCCCTTAAGCACCTACGTATCTTGTGCTTTTCCATGAGATTAAAGTTTCTGTAGGTAAAATATATCTGAAAGTGAAATTTAATATTCTGAACCACTTTGACTGTTATGAAAATACTACCCTGCAATTTCAAATAATTGTTCAATAGAGATCATTGTTTATTTGTTTGCTTTAAAGTTGTCTTTCTCTAATGCTAGAAATTTTAATATCATTTACTTGGACTTACTGAAAATTTTCACTTAAACAAATCTGCAAACCCAAGTTTCAATTTCTTGGGCAACTTCAGCATCTGCTTTATTTATACTAGCGAGTGAAATTGAAAGCAATGCATTATCCAGCCTTAAGGGCTTGCTACTCTTTCTCCTTTCAATTAATCTTGTCTCCAAGGAGTCTTGCATTAAAATAAAAATAAAATAAAATATCAATACCATTCTTTTATAATTTCTATGTGTTTAATTATAAGTAGCAATTAATCAATTTTTTTCAATTTCACTTCTTCTTGGGGGCATCTCACTGATAAAGGGAAAATCAACAGCAGTGTATTAATCAAAGAATCACAAAACTTTGAGGCAAAAAAGTATTTACCCCATCAAGATTTTAACCTAAAGCTAAGCAAATCCCATCTTTTACTTGAATTATTGGTAGAACTCATTTATTTTTCCTAAAAACGTTTTCAGCATATATATTAAATTTCAATAGCAGAGAGCCAATTTCTCTTTTCAATTACAGTCTGAAACTTCATTAACACCAGTGGAATTGTTTGGATACAAGTAATGGCAAAGAATTATTCACAGTTTACACTTTTTTTTCTGACTATGTTCTGTTAGAGAAAAGAAAGCTCAGGATTAATCCACACTGATATTCCCAGTATGATCCTAAAGCCTGGAAAATGCAAATTTCAATCATGTTGACATTGTTGTTGCTATTAAATCCACTATAAATGGAAGAACATTAGATACTTTCTCTCTCTTCAACATGTTAATATCAGTGGATCAAATCACTCTGGATAGGCTTGGATTTTGATCTATGTGCAAGATTAGTTAAGAGTCACCCAGATTTTCATTCAAACCCCTTGGTCTCTAAGAATTCTCAGTATATCTGACAAGCTGGCCTTCCTACTCCAATTATTTTTGTGAATACATATAAACTCCTCTGACAATATATTTGACCTCATTTACATTAGAACTGTCATTAGATTTTTTAGGTACTGTTACAGATAAGAAATTCAAGTATTGCAGGAGTTAATTTCAATTTCTAGAATAATTCTTACTATATTAACCTCTTTTTTATGTTTAATCTATCTAATTATTTCTACTCTCTTAATCAGTTCAGATATCTTACTTAACTGCTGCAATCTCTTTACTTCTGCACAGGCAAAATGCTGTCTATAGACAGACAGACTGAAGTTTTTCTTCTAATCTGTAAACTAATATTTTCTGCTGAAAGCTTTAAAAAGCTTTAGTATATTTCTGCTGCACAGCTAAGTTCTCGAAAAAAAATGTAGGGTTGATTTATATTCATTTACCAAAATAAAATACATCTGCCAAATTATTTTACATCATGCAGTAGTGAATTTATCACTAGAGCAGTAATGAACACCCTTCCAATAAGAAAAGTTTTAACACTGACAACTTCATTATAACACATTGTGCCACACACCACTTCTCCACTCACAGAATCACAGCCTCTAAGAGAAGCTTTGTGCTTCCTGGGAAGGGAATTATTTGGGATGAACTTACTACTTCTACTACTTTTCTTTGCCCTTGTTAATAGCTGGATCTCTTACACAAGAACTATCTTTATTTATATATGTATATTATATGTATAAGGTATATATACTTATTTATCTGCCTTATTAAGCCTCAACCAGAAAACCTGAATATGTGAAAACACATATCTGAGTGGCAAGTTACTTGAGAAATTAAAAACTTCATGGTAAACACAAAACAATTGACAGGATTTGTTTACAAATATTATAGCCAGAATTTTGAAAATGTAGAACTTAAGTCTGCTTCATAAATTTCATCCTCTTTAATTTGTAAAAAGGCAGCCAGGAATTATTTTTAATAATTTTTTTTTGATCAAGAGTGATCATTGTTTCTTTTAATCAGTACATATCTAGCTCAGTTTTACACATGTAGTAATATTTTATGAAAAGTTAACTCTATATAATTTTGATTAGTTGTTTTGCTATCTCTATGACAAATAACAATCCATAGCTCAATAAGAACTCAAATAAATAAAATCACTGAACACTTTACTGTGTCAGCAAAGCAGCTGATCACGCTATCTTAAAAATCTGATGTGGAGAAATTTATATTGACAATTATATTTTTAGTGAATCTGACCATAGAGATAAAACCTCAAAATTCTGTGGTTTTAATGCTGCTGGCCTTATCCAAAAATGAGATTTTCTCTTGATTAAATACTCAAATTTCATCTGTTGGAATCCACTACTTTATGCTAATAAGGAGTTTGTTAGAAAAAGTTTTTATGTGCTCTCCTGGAGCAAAAAATTTCAAGTTTGACATAATATCAAACACTGCTAAAAACACATCTGTCAATATTTGATCTTAAAACAATCTCATTAAGAGAGGTATACTTCTCAGGCATTATTACAAGGCACACTTTTAAATATCTTATTAGAACTTTATTAAGCGGTTTATATGGTACTATTTTAATGATGAATCTATTGTTTCTTGCAGAAAATTTTCAGCATCTCCATAACTTCCACATCTTTTAAATCTTATAAAGCATCTTCAAAGTTCTCTGAATCCATAACAAGATTTTTTAAAGCACCTATTCTGTTGGGTCTCAGTTTAACAAGCCAGCACTAGTACTCAGCTAAGGAAATAAATTAAAAATAGCTGTCCAGAGTAGGTATCTACAGAGGTGAAACTGCATAATCATTTTAGTTCACTCTGTTGTGAAATAATTCTACAAATTAAATAAAACTAGCTGCATGTTGCAGACCACAATGACATCTGTTTACCAACAGGGAGCCGGGCCTGTAATGTCCACCTGTAAGAGAGTTCAGGCTTCTCCCTCTGATTTAAAAGTCATGGAAAGCATGAAAACATGAACTCATAAAAAGCAAGAAAGCATACCAATTTTCTTTTCTTTTTAAAGGTGCTGATTGCAGACTTTAATTATAGTTTACTTTACCTTTCAAAGTGAAAGTATGATCCTTAAAGCACCAGCTGGACACCAGTGCGTGTTCAAGGCCTGACCTCCTGTTTGCACTCTGTCCTGCTATCCTGCCTTGAGTAACGCCTGGCAGGCTTCCCCACCTTCTTCCATCCGACTGCTTTGATGGAGAAACACACAGCACTTTACAAATCCTTGTTTCCATTTTTACTACAAATGAATACTTTTGTGATAAAACGTGGCAAATCTGATCTTGCCTCCTGCCTTCGCTTTCAATAAAAGAGCTTAGAGTATTTGGACAGCAATCAAGTTCACCAAACTTCTCAATGGACATACAACGTCATCCTTGCCCGTGTCTTGGGTTCTTTAGGAACAGGGAAAGCCCCATCTTATCAAAAAAGATGGGCAGACAGCCTCTGGGCTGGGAGCTGCAACACAGGTGTGCTCTCACCACAAGGCCAAATACACCTTCATCGTGAAACATTGGACATTTTGGCCCATGGGATCAAGAGAAGAAGAAAGAAGTGTCCACACCACATACAGCCCCAAATAATTCCAAATAGAAGCTAAACAAATTTCCAGAAAAATGCTGCCCCCACAGACTAATGTTCTTTTCTTCCTCCTGCAGATCAAAAGACCCTTTCTACCCTTAATCCAGCAACTGGGTTACAGGGATAAATTTTCAGTACTTCTCATCTGGTCCTTCTAGTAAAAGCTGGGCAGCTCTGTACAACTCCATAATACTTTTACTTAGAAGGCAACTTTTCACCTAAGAGATTCCATCTGGGATCCTCTGTTTCACGAATGAACCCCAGTCCCTTAGTGAACATGAAGACATTTCCTTATTTACCAAGGTCAGCTTTCCCTGAAGATTTCTTCATTTCTTTTCAGCCCTCTGCCCTCCCACAAACAAGCATAGCAATTCAATTGTAAGGACAGAAACAAGCACCAGACATGTAAGCTTTTTAACATGTTTTATGCTGAACAGTGAAATCATATGACTGCAGAGTAAAACAGCACCTCATTATATGGGTAATGGTCTTTCATGTTCTGCAGCCAGTGAAATCCTTTATGATTCACTTCAAGAACAAAATGCTCTCCTTAAAAATAATGTTTGTCTGTGCACTGCCCATTTGAACAGTAGGCATTTCTCCAGCAACCTGTGCTCCCACAGAACAAGAACTTCCTTCCTGTAATAACTCTGCTTCCAGGAAATAATAGGCATCAACATGACATGTAACAGTGATTGAAATATCAGGCTGTGAAGTGCTGAATGATCACAGAAGCTCTTTCTTAATGTCTGAAGCAGTTGTTAAAAATTATCTCTCCACTTTGTTTTGTGCATTTCTATATGGCTAACTTGATGCAAAACATTCCTGCAACATGAAGGGAAATTTTAATATTTATTCCTGGTTTTTTCCATTCTTGAATCACCTCATATCTCTTAGAGACACATCAGACAGAACTAACCAAATGTCACTAGCTTCAACTTCCATGAGTTTTTAAAAGTTATTTGAAGTTTTCTTGTGCACCCATTTCTTATGTAGAAACAAACTTTTCTTCCTATTTTCTTCCTGTTAAATGTCTATTTCCAGTGAGCTTCTTTTTAAAGATCCAGCGTCAGTGGACCTGTGAAAAACTCTCACTTATTTCAAATTACCTATCACCTGCAATACAGAACTGACTTCTTTGGTTTCTTCCAGAATACTTAGGGATATACTTGTAGTAACCATAAAAAAATCCCAAGTGGCAGAAGCCCTCTTATGCCCAAGGCACATCTTATAAGCAATTAAAAATAAAAAAATATGCAAACAGTGAATTCAGCATGAACCGTTAATGCTAAAGATTGTCTGTAGCATGCTTCTATTTCTGATTAATCCTGTCCACATTGTTAAGCAGTAGAGGAACAAACAAAATTCCACAGTTCTCAGAACAGTTTTGTATAATTTTGGATATTAAAAAAGACTTCTGATTAGCAACTTCCTGTGATTTTTCCCACTAGAAAATAACCAATACTCATTACCTATGGATTGTGCTACAGTAATAATTTTATGATCTATTATGATCTCTATTATAATCATAATATCTAATGATATTATCATATCTATTATGATCCCCAACATTTTAAAATACTTTGATTCAATCTTTCTTTTCTAGACTCCCACTGTTTCATTGCAGGTGAATTTCTATCCCTTAAACTCAGCACACTCAATTACACAATACTTATTATCACATACAACAAACTTGATCACAGTAGAAGATTGACCATCTGCTGTGGTGTATCTTTTTATCAGGGTTTGTTCAGCCACTCAAAATCACTGCTGTTACTGACCCATCCTTAATATTATTGTTGCAAAATTTGCATTCTCTATACTGTATTAATATGCAAAAAATCAGTGTTTCCTACTGGAAAGCTCTAAAATTTCAGAGCTGGTCTACTCCACACAGAACATCAGACCTCAAGACTGTGCTGTGCCTCATCAATGTGCAGTCTTGCAGCAAAGAAGGCCAATGGCATGCTGAGATGCATTAACTAGAATGCATGCAGTAAATGCCCCTCTCTTTCCAACACCTGTGACATTGCACCAGGACTACCCAGTCCTATTTTGGGCTCTCCAGGACAGGAAATACAGGGATCTATTGGAGCAAGCCACTGCAGAAAGCCAAGACACAAAGAGGACTGTGCTACATAATGTACTATGAGAGGCTGAGAGAACAGGGTTTGTTCATCCATAAGCACAGGAGGTGAAATAAAGCTCTCATTTCTGTCTAGTGGAATGCTACAAAGAAGATGGAGCCAGACCCTTTGCAAAATGTACAATTTTAGGACAAGAGATGAAGACAGAAGCTGGAATACATGTAACTCCAGTTGAATATTAGGAAAACCTTTTTTGTCATCAGGTGGTCAAACACTACAAGTTGGTCAACTATTCCACAAGTTGTAGGATCTTCATCCATGGAGATATTCAAAACCTAATTTGACACAGACCTGGACATCTGATCCAGATGTACCTGCTTCAGCGGTGGGGGTTGGACTAGATGTCTCCAGAGGTTCCTGCCAACCTCAGCTGTTCTGTGATTTGAAGCAAGTCATAGCCTAAGCCTCTCATGACATCATAAAATAAATCAGGCCCTGGTCAAGACTGGTGATAGATGTTCTAACCTGAAAAGAAATCAGACTCTCTCCTACACTTCCAGATTTGCTGTGGAAGAAATCCAGCTTCCTTTCACTCTTTCCAGCACATTCCTGTAGGCTTCTGAGCTGTATTTAGCTTCCACAAAAGTCTACTCTACACAGTGATTTTCTAGAATACAATTATCATTTTCCCTCTCAAGGTGACAGGAGATGTGGCCACCTGACTTTCAATTCCCCCTTCTGGAACTCTCCAAATCTCTCCTCCTGTTTAAAGACCTGGCTATCAGACCACTACTACACAATTAGTTATGGATACCAACCTCCTGATGAACAGCATTCCACAATTTGTCTTTTACCTCCCTTTCCTTAAGCAAACCAACACAAGAGGATTTATTTCAAGCTTGAACTCGAGGAAGAGCAAATTGTATACCTTTAGTTACCTAGATAAATCTGAAGCCTTTCTAATAGTGCCAAGTCTACATTGATACAACTGAAATACATTACTTCAGATACTGGAGTATATAATAAACTAAACTTACATACATGATAACTTATCTCTGCTCACATGCAAATTTAGATATTAATGAAAACAGTTACTACAAATCAGTTCTTTCTCAAAAAATGACATACAGAAATTATATGGGTCCAATATTGCATACCTTTGACAAAATTTATCAATGCATATTTCGATTACATGCCCTTTAAACTAATGCCCGTATCACTACTGGTTCATTTTGTTTACTTTTATCATGTATAAAATGGACTGCATCCTGGTCTAAAAGTATAATACACATTGAAGTTCACACATGTTCATGGCAATGTTCAAATCATCACCACAATTAATTTTATGCTATTGAGGTTTCACCAACCGAAAATAATATCCAAGCATTCAATTTTGCTGAATTCCATCTGTTTAATATGCACTTCGCTTGATCATAAAAAAAATAAAACTTCAAATAGGAGCGTAAAATAAACTGTGCTACAGAAAACCCTTTCCAACAAATGAAGAATAAACAGCAATTAAAACTATGAACTCTTCAAAGCAGTCACTCTTTTTTTCCCAAGGCATTGTATGGTAGGATGCTTTGTCCATACAGTCCAAGCAAGGTCTTCCTTAACCATATCAACATGAGTTAAAAACACATTATGAAGCAGTGTAATTAAGCTGTGACACATCTCGTATCCATTCATGAAATGCACTGAAAATGATAGCAGCCAAAACTATTTAACTGAGACCATTTTCTCCAACAACTTTCTAAGCGAAAGAATCACCAAGGAGGTTTGCTACAGCTTCCAGAAACATTCTACACAACAATGCAAGAACAGGAGTACTGGGTCAGACCAGGGTTGCCTGTATCCCATCTCCAACAATCCTCAAAAGTAGCTGCAAGGAACAACATAACAAAAGTGACAGCATATATAATATGCACCCAGAGTCTCCAGCCAATCATTTTCAGTGCAGGAATTTCCTCAAATACACGTGTGTTTAGTAACATTCAGTGGATTACTCTGACACTAATTTGTCCCATCTCCTCTGAATTTCACAAAAGTTTTTCACACCTTAACACATTTAAAAGACAGCACTTCCCCTTACAGGAGCTCAGCATCCCAGATCAACCAAGCACACTGATAAAACACTCATATTAGTAGCAGTAACAGTAGTACTAACAAACCCACCATGTAACCAAGTACCACAGGACAAAACACCTACCCTGAGCCCCCAAAATCCTAGAGAGCAAGTATCAAATAACAGATATGAAACGATTTAGAAGCAGTAAGACAACAGTAGCTGGCATGACAAGAAGTGATATTTTATTTAAAGTAGCTTGATGCTGTCATGCTCTTGCAGGCATTTCAGGTAAGGAGCCACTTGGGAAAAGAGATTAATCCAAAAGGTGATGTTACAAAGGAATCCTAGTCCACGCATAAGGTATTAAACAAATGCATGTTTGCAAAATAGTAAATGGGCAACAGGGCTGGTGCTGCAACTTGAAGGGAAACCTTGACAAAGAGAAACAGTATGATACAGCTGGGTGAAGAAGGACTTGAAATTTAGGGCAAGATAGTAATATTTCATGCTCCAGAGAAGGGACATCGGGGGGAATATAAAAAGACATGGTCAGTGTGACAGTCTGTCACTCTGAAAATGATCTCTGTAAGAGGTTTCTGGATAGATAGGACTGGAAAAAGAATATTTCTCAATGGTAATGAGGATGAGCTTTTAACTGAAGAGTAGGCAGGAAAACACATTCAGCAGGGATATTAGGCAGGAAAAGCCTGCAAGACTTTGATGCAGTCTGAATGCAAAGAACTTCAGAACAGAACAAAACAGTAACACTAGGTCAGTGAAAAAAAAATATAGCAGAGAAAGAGCATCCCTTTCCGTGATACCCCATGTCAGCATCAAGCAGTCAGCTGGGTAAAAACCTCCTGAAGTTGAATTGCATCATCACCATCACACTTCACAGCTCCTCAGAGACATAAAAGAGTAATGCCTGATGCACTTTTGAGCCTGTTCATATTTTGACCTCTAAAACATCCTTTGGCAAGGAATTCCACTATTCAATTGCATGCTACCTGGTAGGATGGAAGGGAGGCACACAGAAAAGCCACAAACACAAACAAACAAACTAAAAAAAAAACCAACAAAACAAACAAAAAATTACAACTTCTGTTAAATGCTTTAAAACTGCTTCGTGAGAATTACATAGGATGTTTCCTTTTCCTCATAATGTTAAAGTTAATGAATACTTGTTCCCCAACGACCTTCTTGAGGCCTTGCTCAGTCATCTCTTTTCCAAGATGAAGTATTTTACTTTATTTAACTCTTCCTCTGACATAATTCCTTCCGTGTATCTCATCAGCCTTTATGCCCTCATCTCAAACTATCTTTTTGAAATAATGATAACAAAAATACACAAAATAGATTTCATACACTTGATTTATGGATTGGCATTCATGTTTTTGGTTTGTTTTTCTATTTCTTTCCTACTCACATCAAATAATCTATTTGCCTTTTTAATTGCTATGCTATGAGGAAGAGGTCTGTATCAGTGAGACTGCCAAATTACAGACCTGTCCTAAAAGGCAACACAGCAGTGTTAACTTGAAAAGTAGATGGAGGGCTTGTAAAGAACTCTAGGAGATCTGTTTTGATAAGGGAATCTAAGCTAGGCAATAAGGAGATGACAGAGAAGCAAGACTACATTTTCATTGAGCTAGAAATACCATAAGCCTATGAATCATCTGCAAAGAGACGACACTTAAATTTTCTTTCCAAAATGATGAAGAGCAGAATAAGGGGGGGGGAAAAGGGGGCGGTTGAGAGACAACATGTTGCAGAACTCCCACACAAAGCTGGGTAATGAATGACAAAGATCCTCCAAAGGATGCTCTGAAGTGATCAAAGTATCCAAAGGCAGCAGAAAGATGACACTTGCCAAGAAGTCACAGGGCAAAAAAACAGGGACGTGGTCAACTGTTTTCACAGCTGACTGGCAGGTTGAGAGAATCAAAGCTTAAAGTGCAATTTACAAGATTAAAGTGCAATTCACAATGATTAAAGTGATTTTTAGAAGTCCGTATCTTACTTGGAGAGACAGTCTCAGAAGTAATGCAGTGGAATCACCCCACCTAGTTGCACACGCCTCTGCTCTGCCTTTCAGCATGCCCTTAGCACTACTGCCCATCACTGCAATGCACTCTGCTCTGTGCCTGTTTCTGCTTCAATAGCATAGGGCCGTAGTATGATGCCAAGAAGCTGTTTTACTCATGGGATTGCAATACCCAGGGCTTCTTCTACAGCAACTGAATTTGCCTTATACAGCCCTCTGCAAAGAAGATAATATTGACCTGAGCTGGTATGAATTCCAGCTGAGTACTACGCAACTTTACGAGGCTAAACCAGGAACCTGGACACAAGTGGAAGGGCAGCCCCACTGCTATGCATCTGCATCACCTTCTGTTTCCCATTCCCAGATCAGTTAACCAGGTTTGCCATCTTCTGCCAAGCTTTCTCTCGCCAGAGAAGGAAATTACTAAAAAATTCAACAAGTACAGTTCCCCAACCTGAATTCTCTTCAAAGAATTGGTCCATGAAGTGGGACAGTCTAGAACAAAATTACTACTTAAAAAAAAAAAAATTATCCTCTTATTCCTCTTTAATTTGCATTCACATCTCCCATGAAAGCTGTTTTGTAGATGGGCTATGTGATTGCACAACTGCCAAAATGAGTAAGAAACTCTATAAACTGACTGGTTTTCCTACAGTTACACGTGCACATGCACATACTCACAGATACTTCTATACAGCAATCACTTCTGAAAATACAAATGGAAATAGTAGTAATCTTCCAAGCCCTCTCTTTTTCATTGCACACAGCTAAGAAAAAGGAAAAAAACCACCAAAACCCACCAACATTCTTACTGATATACTTTAGTTATTAACATTTTCTGTCCCCAAGAAAAAAGATAAATTAATTATAATTAGTTCCCATTTGGAGAATTTTGTGTACAGCATTCATATCAGCAATGTGTTGAAAAAAGAGCCAAAATCAACACACACATTTTCTTAAGCGAAGACTTGAATAAAACAAAGTCAGGCACTTGGTTCCTCTTTCATTCCATATGATACACAGCTGCGTCAATCCCATCAGGAAACAGGCAACAGGAAATTCTTAACATTCTGAAGTGAAATCTAAAGATGTGTCTCATCACCCTTCCTCCTGAAAGTGCTTTTCGATTGTCTAAAAGATGTTTATACTAGTTCTAAAATTATTAATTACTTTGCTTAGCTTTTAAGCAGCTATAGGCCTCATTAAGTAGCTAACAAGGAGACAAATTTTTTTTTCTTTTTGTAAGTTGCCTTCACTTTTTCATTTCCTTCATGCCAAAATATAAATTGTTAAGGAAACCTTGACACCTATGGACAAAATCAAAGCCAAGTACTCTAGCTGTTAGAAAATGTTGCTTCATAATGTGCTGCTCCTGTGTTATTTGTGTTTCTAACTATAGCTCTTGCATATATAATTCCATTATACTTTTATAAATCACCATTTTGAAAAATGCTTTTGAACCATTAATATATTTTCCTGGTTAAAATTCTTTGAGATGTTCTTAACAAGAGTCTTAGATAATGAATTTGGGCAAACTCTGGAACAGTCTTTACAGTATTATCATTCTCATTAATTTTCAGAACTACCCACTGTGTTGAGATGATTGTCATGGGCCTAAGACTTCAATTTGGCTAAATATTTTTGCATATATTTCAACATATAAGTAACTAACAGATGTTTAAAATGTTAAGTTCACAATCTAGAAATAGTTAAATATTTACTGTAGTATTGTAATTTGGTTTTACACTAATTTTTATTTTTCTGCTTCTATCTTTAAACACTCTTTTACAGTCCTGCTTGGCTGTAGGCAAAATGCTTTAAAACAACATCACATGAAAACAAAACATACTCAATTTAGTAAATACAGCTGTGTTTTTAAAGAAAGGAAAGAAAATAAACACTTAAAGGTACCAAAAATTAAAAACAGAGAAAAGAAAAGAAAATAAAACATTTAATGCTAGAAATGTTACTTTTACCTAAGGTCCAGGCTTAATGTAAAACCTTTTAAATTGTTTGCATAATAAAAGCTGTAAAATTCATGTTTTATTTTTGTTTTAGAAACCTTATCTTTTCTACTGTCTTACACCATTCCTAGAAGGCTATATTAGATGAAAACAAAATTACTTTCAAAATGTTAATACACAGCATACACAGTATCTTACTTCAGTCCAGGTTATTCTTTTTTTTTTTCTTTTTTTTCCTTTTTTTTAATTTTTTTTTTGTTTTGTTTTTGGTTTGGTTTTTTTGGGGGTTTGTTTTTGTTTTTGTTTTTGGGTTTTTTTGGATTTTTTTTGTTATGTTATCTTTGAAGACTGCTTCTGTTTCCATTGTTTCATCCTTAACCATTCACATATCAGAGCAATAAGTATTTCATTACTGGTTTATCTGTCCAGAGGCTTGAGAAGCAGTAACAATTAACCCTCCCTTCACAGTGATTGATACAGGCTTTGCTTTCAATTTGTTCCACTACACAGATCATGAAATTCTGAATGCGATCATCCTTATTGACCTACACTTTCAAACACACGGCTACAATGAGATGAAAGTAATTATTAAAAGGAACACAGGACTACTCAATGCTGCAACAAAGTCTCGAAAAATCTTTTAGATGACCTTCTCATAAAATTAGCATCTTTTGATGTGAAATAAAGTTATGGATTTTCTTCATAATCTGGGAATATTTTATGTAAATCTGATCAAGGTAAGATATCATTATATCACAAAAGCCCAGTTCTAACATCACACCAGTTCACACCTGACCCAATAAATAGTAACTTCAACCAGAGTGATCATAGTAGGATCACGCCCTATATATTTTAAAAGTTCCTCTGTCAGCTCTATTTTACACCAGCTCTGCTTGAAATGTTGTGTTGAAAACGACAAGACAGTAATTACTATTCTATTGTAGTCTCTTTCAAAAAAGAAACAATGTTTCTTTTTAAGATTCTGGGCTTCTTGAGGCACCTAATGTAAATAAGTACAGAGGAAATTCAGACTGCTAAGGAAAAATGAGAAACTCAAGTCAGATTTCCATCATCAGCTGAGATGAACCAAGACCTATATACACCACTGCTGGAGACTTACTGCGCTGGAAAACAAATATTTTTCATAAACCCTTGAATAACCCCACGAAATGTTAATGTCTTTTAACTGATACACTTTTAAAAATTAAATAAGATTGGTAGGTGAGCAGTAATGATAGAACTATTTAAAAAATGGGATGCAGTCAAAGAAAATCAGGAGAGAAAACTGTGCAGAAGGATGTTCTTACAGGCCCGAGGCTCTAATCACAAAACAAAGTGATGGAGATGAACCAATACTGCATGGATTAGCAATGAATTATTTTGAACTATAATCATGTGCCAGCACAAAGGAGAGGTAAAAACTAGCCATTACTCACAAGCTGATCTACAGATAAGACGAAAAAAAAGTGAAAAAGGGAAAAATTTATATGCTAAACTGAGCCAGGAGAATAATGAAAATCTAAAATGTTGTTACACTTCAAGTAACATTATATTTAATGTCTTTCATGTACTGTATAATGTTGAGTATTTACACAATAGAGTCTGTAAGACACTAGGGCTAAAGCAGGGTTAAATTGGATAACTCTTCTGTAAATTAGTACTGCATAATAATATGTGCTGAAAAATATCCTAATAGATGAGTTAGTTTTAAAGTAGCACACATGGGCACTAATTTCTCCCACTGTAAAACTGCAGGAAATATATATATATATGTATCTATACACATAGGTAGAGACTGGTTCAGGTATATGAAAATACGTAAATGCACATACACACTTATGTATACACAAGCATATATAATAAGGGATTTAATTTCCATCAGTCCATCTGAAAGCTAAGCCTAACCATCTTAAGATTTAATGTTAGTTTTCTCTTCAGGAGAAGAAAATGTTAGAAATAATTTTGTGAGAAAAGAAAAATCAAAACTGCTATCCACAAAGATTCCTGAGATTCTTATGAACAGACTGTTTAAATGAAGAGCACTTTAATCAGTAGAGGAATCCTCACGTTTCTAATGTCTTGCTGTGCATTCTGCAGGTTATAGTAGCAGCTGGTAGAGGTCATATATCTTTTGTGAGCATCCCAAAAAGGCTCACTGCCAGACTGTTAAATTATGAATAAGCAATGAACAAAAGAATGCAGATACGGTGGTGACAAGATAATCCAAGCAAATTTATCTATGACAAATTTCACAGGATTAACAAATTACATTTACACAGAACAATAAAAATGTGCAGAAAGAAAAAAAAAAAAAGAAAAAAAAAAAAGAGCCTACCTTTCCCTCACGGCATTAGAGGAAAAGAAAACCTCCATTCCAGTACATGTATTTACATTTAACTTTAGATAAGTAAGACACAGCTTGCTGAAGATCAACTACTAGCATTATTTCCTCTCAAGCAAATACATATTCTGTGTCTATCTAATGTACGATATATGCCTGCATTTTGCCATATACATGTATATTAGTCAGTTGAAAATCCTTTAAAGTTTTCCTCACAATTAGTAAGAAGCAGAATAAACATTGAAGAATTCTAATTTTTCTTTTCAGGTGAAGTATCTTTCCATTCTCTGTCAGTTAAAACACACTTTTTCCCTTGATAACTTTGGGGTTTGTTCCTATTTGAATTGTACAAATATTACAATATATGATAATTGCCACAAGAAACAAATAAGTCATGAATAGAACCTAAAAATGGGGTTTTTTTGCAGTAGTACCATAATAAACAGTTTTTTCAAAAAAATCACTCCTAAAGGAATTCTAAATCCATAATCTAAATACTGGCTGCTCCTAAAGAAAGACATTCAGTGTGTCAAATAATTTGGGGGAAAAGAAAAGGAGATTTGCAATGTTTGCTACATCCTGAGGTCTCCTGTTCTGGTTTCTGGAAGTGATATAAAAATTTGAAATACTACCCTTAAAAAGCATGGAATAACAGTTTCAAAATTGCAGTTCTGTAAAGAAGCATTTTTCTTCCTATTAAAAAAAGGAATAAAAAGAAAGCATCTCTCAGTTTGGAAATTTGAGTACAAGTAGAGTGACTGATAAAAGAAACAGCATATATGTTTGACAGATCTGGAATCAGCTGAATCTTTTCTATCATGCTTCTCATCTGAAGTCCATTTTCTGTCACCTCCATTTATTTCCTGTTGTTTGTTAATCTGAAACAGTTGTTTAGTAAAAATGGATCTTGAATAAATATGGGCCTTCTGAAATCATATGCATCATTTATGTATCAAAGATATGTTCTGGTTACAGAGCACTGCCTACAAACAGGAACCCTCACTATTAACGTGAACACCCAATTAATTAAGATACTTTAGTAAACTACTTGGATCCTGCAAACAACTACTTGAGTACCATTTATCTACCTTATTCAGCCGATGAAAAAATTTACTGTACTTTTGATTTTTCACAAGAAATGCAATTTTGTTGTAAAACTGAACAGCAGCTCAGAAAGAATAAATAGATAAATTAGCCCCAAGTATTTGTTTCTCTTTTTATGCTCATCCTCTATTTGTTACTTAGCAAGAGAAAATCAGTTTGTTTTTTAAAATGCAGTTCTTTTCAAGAACCTCCTGTCCATACTGTTAGCAATTTATGCAAAGGTGAAGCAAACATGCCAATCCTACATCTAACTATAGTCAGACAAATAAAATCAGCTACTTTTTTTTCAGCTGTGAAGGTTGAAGGATGAGGACCACTGGCAGCTATTCTCTTTTTTTTAATACTGTTTTCCTTTTTTAATCCTGCTGCCAGCACTGTACAGACTCAGTCACTCAGTTCTTTCTACTGACCTCAACCTTGACCTGTAAAAACTGCCCACTTACATTTTTTTCCCACAAAGTAACAAATTCTGCCTCCTATCATATCCAAGAACAAACAGGTTTTTAACAAACATTCTTCTAAAATTTGGTGTGCTATACTTTTGCTAAATGAATTACAGCTTTGGCATCTAACTCACATAAGCCTAGGTTGTGAGTAAACTGATTGTATATGTGAATTTGCACATGACTTTCAAACATGACATTTCAGCAAGAGGGAAAGAAAATCCCTTCCCCCCTCCCCATTCTAATATGTAAGTATAGAGTTCTAATATATAAATATACAGTTCCTTTCCTAAATTTCAACAAAACTATAACCCTTTAGGATTTCATCCAAAATGACTGTTCAAAGACTATTCATTACACAATAAAATTCAGTTTAAAACAGTGTAATATCTAATGAAGCCTGTTCTAAATGTCTGTTGGAGACGAAATTCCCAGGCAAGTATTTTAAAGGCAGCTTATAGGATTTAGGTGCCCATATTTCACTAAAATGCAGTATGTGTTGAATGCCTAAATCCAATAGGCTCTTAAGAAAATCCAAGCCCTTGGGACATTATCCTAGATTACGTACATACATATTATTCAGACTATATCCCCCTAAGTTCACTATATACATATGTAAACCTAACATGCCTGCAGGTAATGGAACAGTACTTTTCCACTTAAATTATTTAACATAAGTGTTGAACTTCCATTATATATCAAGCTAACAGCTAATTTTAAATTGCAATCAAGCCATTCTCTGAAAGCACTTTATTTCAGTGGAGGTTTTGCCTGTAAAAGAAATGTAAATCCCTCTAATGAAGGCAGCGTAATCTTTGAATACACAGTCAAAATGGGGGCTGGAATTTTACTCCTAATGCTAACATTGACATGTTTTGCCACTTCTGCTAGTTCTCAAAAATCTTTTGTGTGTAACTATCTCATCAGTAAAACACGTAGAACAGCGTTTTCAGACCTTTCGAAGCACGCTAAGCCAAATAAAGAAACATATCTACAGAAATACTCAATATTAAAGTCTTCTTCAGACATTGGATGACATCAATGAGAAGTTCCCCAGAACAGACAAATGACATAACATGACAGAAGAGTGAAAGTCCAAAATGCAACAAATAAAAAAGGCTGGGAAAATAGCCTGTAAGAAAATCTTCAAAACTCTGCTTTCAGTAATCCCTTTCGAATTCTTTCTAACATATCACTTGTTCTTTAATGTGCCTGGCTCTCGCCTGCATGTAGAGTGCCGGTTAAGGGCTGGCATAACACTCAGTATCTAGCTGCAGCAGGCTGAGATCAGGATCTCCTTGAGAATCACTCCATTTTTACTTGACAATCTCAAGACTTTCGCTTTTTATAATAACAAACAGAGGCAAAGTTCACTCCTGCTCTCACTAAGTATATTTGTCATTGCGATCTCTCTGAGAACAACTTCACATCTATTAAATTATATGTTAAAAATACTTTTATCCTTGCTTGTGATTCTCTGTAGTATACTTTAATTGTGTACATAATTTCATTTGGGACTTTTCTAAAGATTAAGGTACAACTTGAACTCAGTATTCTCCCAAAGACAGGGTCCAGTTCTGCCAAGTTACAGACACAAATACTATCCTACCCTTACTGTACCTTCTTTGTCCTGTGTAATATACTTCTGTGGCATACAAAATTAATGAATATTTGTACTACTCAAAGTCCTGTTCAAATGAATGGCACAACAGTCCTATTCATTTGACTAGGACTTTGTGTATTGCAAAACCACTGCTCGAGCTAGTCACAGAACAATGCTCTAGTCATATAAGACATGGCCACAACTATTATATTCTTACTATGGCACATCTTCTTATGCAGCAAAATACAATATTATTACAAATTATCCTTATTATGCAAAGTCCTATTAAACAAAAAGTCACACACCTCATTCGCACTAATGGGATTTTGTATATTAAAGATAACATACAGTAGCCTTATAAACATTACATAGAAAGAAACTGCCTCTTCTGAAAAAATGCAATTCTTTTTAAATGAAATTTCAAAATATTTCCTCTCATGGCTGTAAATCTTTGGCAGCTTCTTTAAAAAAAAAAAAAGCCAAACCTTAAACATAAGCAAACAAACCAAAGAAAAAAATGACTGGGGTGAAAATGCAACCTTTTCTAGGTATCTTAAAAATATCCTATGTTAAAAATATATAAACAAATGTCCAGGGTGACATCCTGCAGAAGAAGTTTGTTTGATTCATTTTAAAACATGCTATGATTATGCTGACATGACTATGCTGAAAACACAAGATGAGGTGCTTTTACACCTGCAAGAGCTACTACTGATAATAATATAAAATTGATCTGATGGACTAACAGAATGTAAAGTTTATTCACATGACATGAGATTTCAGGAAATGGTTTTGTAACAGTAAACAGTTACTTAATGGCTATCAAATGAACTTCTGCCATGTTGGTTAAATGGCTTCATTCTACTGACCTTGGTGCAAGAAAAATCATTCCAAAAATGTTAATAAAATGGCAACAGTTAGTTTTAATCATTATCAGTTAGTCAAAATTATTATCTTAGAATACATTTTCCAATAAATTTTATTTTTATAAAGATCATTTTATGAAACAAAAAAAAATTTAAACACTCTTTACTTTTTAGGAAGTATGCTGATGAAACTTATGTCTAGAATGTCAATTTTCAACAACTGTTTTACATCACTCTGGCAGTTAAATTCACATCTGGGCTGGCAACTTTTGCGCCAACTTTCAAACAAATGTGATTTGAAATTGCCAGTATATTAGACTCTGAAATTAAAGTGAGATGCTAATAAAAAGAGATGGATACTGACAATAGATCTTGATAGTCCCTTAAAAATACCTATGGCTCTGGGTGTTTTATTAATCTGTTAACAAAATTCTCTAATTATTTGTAACTTACTTATAGTACAGCATTAGAATATAATGCCATCAAATTGTTAGAAAACAAGCTAACTGGATATAGTTTGTAAGCAAAAAAAAACAGTTGTGCTGTAAAGAATGTAGAAATGGTGCTGCAGACAAAACCTTGTTATTCAGAATCCCATTAGTTACTGAAAATACCTAATATAAGTTTTGCTGATCAATACTCTCATGTAAGCTTTAAATAATGTATGATTCCAGTGGAGAAAAAAGCAGCAAATCAAATATGGTGGGAGAATGTTTCAAATTATGAAGAGTAGTATGACTTCTAATCCATAAATCAGAAATCAGAAAGATTGTTGTAATGTGGGAGGGCTCTATTTAATAAAGGTCATTATAACTCCTGGCTCTAGAGCTATATGATCTAATATCCTCTCTGGTAGCTCTATGATATGCCCATGCATTACTGTTCTTGTTGACAGTCTGTTGCCTTGGAAATATTTCATTATTTCAGTTTTTCCATTTGTAGACCCTTGGCCTTGTGATATGAAGGCCACCCTATTTCATATTTTCGATTATCATTTAAGCAATCTTCTGGAGCTATTTATATAAAAGCAAGTGTTAGACAATGCATATCATCATTTATCACTGCTATGTTTAAGCTCATGCTCTAGAAAAAAATGCCAAAGTAAAGGTTTTTTTCTCTTTCACTTTAAACCAATAGCACTCTGATATTATGATATGCTATACAAATCAATGCTGGCATATCGTATGCATGACATTTCTGCCTATTTAATTTTCTTGGGTGTATATCCACACAGTTGAAAAAATTGAACTGTTTCTCTAACTGTAAAATTTTCTAACACTCAAAGTTTAAAAGAAAATCAAACAAATGTAAGTGTGTAAGTTTTCATATATCCTTTTAAGAACCTAAACAGGTGAAAAAAGTTTCTAAGCCGTTCAAGTGTCTGGTTACGTCAGAGACTTCTACTTTTTACGTCTGTTTTGTAAGCACATTTTTTGCTAGAAAAAATGTAACACAATCTACCAAAATACTTGTGGTAGTGAAGACTGAAAAAAACAATGCACACAAAGTTAATTTAGAGAATTCTTAATCTTGAGAACTAGTTTACTGAAGTAGTAGCTAAGAGACTGTAAAACCCTTTCAGTAAGTGCTATGCTCCTGTATTTCAAATATCTTGGCTCACACAGATGAAAGAATGTGCAAAAAGACAGCTAAAATAGTTACGTACAAGACTTCATGAGCACATTACACAACTTTTAATAAAATGTTCATGAGTATCTGTTTATTGAAGCATTGATCCATTTTCTCCAAAACTTTTAAGGAATAAACAGATTATCATTATTTCTGCTACAAAAAATATCATCAACTTCTACATGCAATACTTATACCTGAAGTGTCCAGAGCACTGAACAGAATGATAACAAAGTGAACCCTAAGGGCAAAAAGCAACTTCTTGGACACTAGGCCAAGTTTGTGGCTATTAGTGTTCTTGGAATTTAGACTACCTTTCTCCCCTGAAATGATTACACCTCCCACTCCCTACAGGGAAAAACTACTCCGATCCAACCTTTAAAATGACAGCATCAGAGCTGAACAAGAAGATGCTATTAAAGGGCATTAAATTAAATACAGTATATCCTCCTACAACTTCAATCAGAATTTCAGACCAAGTGTTATTTAGTTCAGCTCTCAAGTGGAGCAGAATAACAAATCGCGCACTTTGATTTACCTTCTCCGAATGCCAAATGGAGACAGGTGATAAAGAAAGCACTCATGCACAGGCTATGAAGTTTCCCCTAGAAATTAATTCTATCTTCAAGATTCCTATCTCAGAGAAATTCCCAAAATGGCACACAAATATGCTTCTGCTGGAGAGATTACTGAAGCTATCCTGGCAAATACACTTAGCACTAATATAGTAACATTCTCAGAAAGAAGACAGCAGAATTGTTTGTTGGGGGGGGGACAGAACTTGTTCATATGAATTGTTTTTCCAACAAAGAACTCTGCAGGAGAAAAACCTGCTGCTTTAAGTGTTATTAACACAGTAGAAACACCTTTGCAGCCACTGGAATGAAGATTTAAAAAAAAATGTTTGTAGTTGAAATGAAAATCTTCAGTTAAGTCATTGACTTCTAAGGATGCACTGTTTTCCCATTACACATATCTCCTAATTTTGCTACATATCAATATAGCCTTGTCAAAGTGCAACAGTTAATACTAACTCATCTAAGACAAACACACTAACACTTCAGTGGTGACGAGGAAATATATCGGTTTTTATACCTGGCAGTCTGCTTTCTTAGGAAAAATGGCACAGCTACATAGACAAAATCTGGGCAGTTTGGAAGTTGCACTAGAAATGCTGATAATTCTAAAATATGCAAGTATGAAATTAAGGCTAAGGTACTTCTGTTTAAATGTTTTTCAGACTTACTTGTGCTATGAAATATAAACCGACTAACACATGATCCAGCTAATTTTAAAGGCTATCTAAATGTTAATTTCCATTTTTCCAGCTAGCCAGGAACCTTCCTCGCCCCTCACACTCAAGTTCACTTGTAACGCTGAAGGGGCGGGAGGGAAAGAGCCCACCCCAAATTCTCTGGCTGCTCTTCTTCTGGGCATATATCTCGTCTCAGTGTAGCAATGGAGCTTTGAATACTTTTGTAAGAATCACAAAGTAACATCACATGAACTTGTACTCTTGTCTTCTACCAGTCACTTCTAGAAAGATTCACTTTACTAGAACAAATCCGCTACGGGCAATTCGTGTCACCAGCAGAGCAGATTAATCACAAGCACTCTCTCCCAACAAAAGTACATGGGGCAGGCGGCGGGCCGAGAACCAAGCGGGGGGGTAGCGCGATCACCCCCCTCCTCCCTCC
>VZRQ01000142.1:677248-709436 GCA_013397975.1 Machaerirhynchus nigripectus | reverse complement strand
CCCCCCCCCCCAAAAAAAAAAGTTTATGTAACAGTACTAAAAAAAGGTGTGGAAGATGCTTTTTTCTTTCCTATGAGGTAATATTTGGTACTGCTTATCAGGAAGTCAACAAACTACAATCACAAGGAACAAGTTTTCACTGAAGTATATTAAAGTTTGCTTTTGTCTTTATGAGGTGTTTGGACATTCAGTCTTGGAAGTATGATAGTGGAATCAGTGGCCTGATGTTGTTAAAAATTACTATTAAAGTGAATTGAGAATAATTTTTAATAGTGTTTCATTGAAGTCAGTTGGCCAATATCATCAGAAGTGAGTCTCATCGGAGTTGTGGAGATTCACTTTTTATTTCAAGTCATTGAAATCAAAGGTAACAGGCTACAGAAAGTTAACCCCACACAGTACAATTACGTTCAGTGTAGCCTCATCTTGTGGAGAAAAAAACAACTTTAGTAAGTACAAGATTCATGTATCATCACTTTCACATAATATATTTAAAAACCCACCAGAGTAGTGTCACAGAGGATGGTGAGGTAATTAGTTCAGCTGGGCTTTTGAGATAATTGCACAATACCACTTAACAGCACACAGCACAGATCACATACTACTGCAGCATTCTTTCAAGACAGAAATGTTAGGCAGGATATCCCATATCCTATACTCTTTCAACAGTACCTCAAACTTACTTTTGCTAGATAGTGATGAGAATCAGGCTGAAGGAGTCTCATGCAGAGGGTGAAAATTGTAAAAAACACATTCATTGCCTCTTTCTGAAAACTAAAGAAATGAGAGCACAACTACCTTCACTTTAGTGAACATTTAGAGGGTTTGCAACATATGACTAATGGAGAATAAATTTAGCTACTTATCAGGAAAAGTAATCTTCAACACTTTTTTTCAACTTAATCGATATTAACTTCTAAAACGTTCAGAAGAACTTACATAAAACCAGCAGATGCACAACTAGATCCTGCTATGTTTTGTGTGAGTCCAAAGGGAGAGACATCCTTTGCTTTACCATTTCATGGATTCTGTCATTCCACAAATGCCACTGTATAATCACATTACAGTAGAAAACTGTCTCAATGGAAAAATATTATACAAAAGCATGGATTAGATATGTGAAGGCAAGTGTATAGTTCACAGTGATTACATGTTATGTAATTGATGTATAGTTTTCAGTTTTGGGGTTTTTTTCCTCCACAGATCTAAAATATTCTCTATGCTCTAGATCTATTTCCTATTGATTAAATATTACAATATAAACTCTTTTAGTATAAGTACAGCAATTCCAAGTTTCACTGGATGCTTAATTATTTATATTCATGAATGTCTTTGCAGCTCAGAATAATTCTGTAATTGTGGAAAGTATCACTTAATGTTCCATCAACACCGGGACAAAGGACATAAGCCAACTTAAATGTGTATAGGGTAACAAAACATAAACAAACTACGTGCAATATAGGACTTAAAAAGTCTAAGTTAGCTTGTAGATTAAGTCTCAAATCTATCTCCCATACTCCAGGTGGGCAATTATGAGAATGAAGCAGCAAAATGCTAAATGTTTTGTCTCCTTCAAGTGTAATAGGTGATCTTGTTCATTCTGCCTTAGCTGCTGGAAGCAAATAAGATATCTCAGTACTGAAGATATTTTTGTAACTTGAAAGTCACACCAGTATATAACATGCTTTTCAGGTCCACTTGGAAGTGTTGGCTCCTGACCAACTACACTGGTACAATGCTCTGTTACACTGCTCACACAGATACTCAAACTTTTAATGCCAGCTCTCTGCAAAGGTGGTGAAGAATTTTTATCTTGGCCTTGTGATGCAGATTCATAGAAACAGGTAGTTGCAAGGAAATATCATTCTTTTTACCTTTTTATCTTAAACATTCACTTAGATTGCTGTCATCATAAAATTTGTCATTTAAAATTTTCTCAGTCTTAAAAAAGAAATAAAACCCCTCAACCTATATTGTATTTCTGGAGATATTCTTAAAAAAAACTCTCTTCATGGAGTGACATGGAGTTACTGAAATATGTGGTAATCAAAAACAATTTTGAGAAAGCATCACAGTCAGACCTGGGCAGGTCACTGAAAACTTGGCGTGCTGGTTTTGGCCAAGGCGAGTTCTGTGTGTTGGCAGCTATGCTTGCTTCTTCCTTGGAGAACATAACAGGAGGACAAGTCACAGTCACTATAGTTTCTGAAGGATTAATGTTATTGAAAAAAGAATGAAAAATATGTTTTGACAGTTTAGCACCTTTTGGAAAAACAATTGAAGTTAGAAAGTTAGGTGCCAGGATTAGTCAAACCGACGTGACTGGAAATGACAGAGACGACACACCCTGAAAAGAAAAATCTTTATGGTAACTTTATCACAGTGTTCATCATAGAAGGGCATATATATAATTATGTATGCATGGTAGAACCCCTGTAAAGTAATAACTTTTAATGAATAGCCCTGTTAAAATAATACATTTCTGGGCACCAAACCAAATATGTACAGGAATACAGTGCAAACCTTCTGAATGATAAAGCAGGAAACTGAAAAGAAAATAAAGAAAACTAACAAAAAGAACATTCAGTAGGAAATTGGACTGGTAAGCCTGCGTATATTAATAGCTGTACATGTTTTCATGAAATCAAAATAAATTTGATAAAAGAGACTTTTAAAATTACTATATGCTGTACAAATATTATTTATTAAAAATAAAAGATTTTTCCCTAAGAAGGTTGATTCTAATTTCATCTCTTTTGCCAATTTCAAAAGAATTATACCAGGAATGCATTTGTTCCTTTTAGAGTATTTGTGTCATGGTAGTTGCATGTTTTGTTTTATTAGGGCAGCACTGCTCCCTGTTTGATGGAAAATCAGTCTCTGATCAGCACACCTTATTCTACTTAAAAGCTTTACCTCATGGAGTGCTTAGATCCCTGGTCTCAAATAGTTTTATGGACCCAACTCTTTTAGAAAATAAAATGTGATACTACCTAAGATTTAGACCTTCAGAGATACTTGGTTTTCTGAACTTCAGTGAGTGCCAAGGTCATCAAGTCTCAGTAGGCAGCCAGCATATTGATGCTTCAGACATATGCTGTCATTCTCACATGACATTCAACTTTTTCCCCTGAATTTGGGAGCCAAAGCTGGTGATTATATACAGTCTGAGAATGATGGGAGCAGAGCACAGGAATGCTTGCTTAGTTTTGCATAAGAAATTGACTCATCGGGGAGGATGAAACTTTGAAACACCATGTCAAACATTCATTTTTGCTTCCCTGAGCAACAGGTTACCAATGTATAAGATCCTCAGGAATGTGATTAGCTTATTAAGACTTTCATTAAGATTATATCTTCCAGATCTCCTGTTCTGAGATCAGATCAATTTGTTGCTGAAATTCATTCTCATTTTAGAAGGGAAGGAGACAATGCCTCCAGGAGAGGGGGAAGTGACTCACCTAGCAAGCAACCTTCTTCTAAATGACAAAAAAGTCTTAAAACTGAAAATTGCTCAAAAAAGGCAGGAAAACAATTAAATTTGGAGAATGGAGAGCAAGGTGTAAGAAAGAAAGAGCAGTCTCAAATACTACAGAAAATGAAAACCTCATAGTGAATTAATTTTCTAAATTATATTTTGAAGGTTAAGTATTTCTTGACTTGATAAGACTGTAGTACTGGTTTCAGTGTCATTTTTGTGTCTCATGAATTTATTTCACTTTTCACACACCCTTATTTCAAAACCTATGTATTACTGAGAGATTGTTGAAAACATTCCTGGAAAGTTCTAATAGATTATGCAAGAAGAGTAAAAGTTAGTGTTAAGAGATAGTGATGTTCCACATCAATTATTTTATTTTACATCTCTTTATGCTTCAATCCAAACCCAAGACTACCTCTGTCTCCCTGTGATGACTGTGATACAACCTCCTGCCATGGTGACTTGTTCTGAAGTTGCTTGAATTAGGAGGCAGTGCTTTGGATCTATATTTCTGTGGATGAAATATAGCAGATTAAGTGATTCTGAGCTGCTAACCTCAGCCTCTATGCTTCTATCTGTTTTAGAGCTCTTGTGATTCATTGCCATTCTCCTGAAGTCACGGAGAAAGGACAGACGGTTTTAATTACGATCACAAAAAAAAAAAAATTCTATCAGGCATATGGAGATAACAGCCCAGAATTTTTACGAGACCTTGGAGAAGTTAGCTTGCCAGAATTTGAAACCCTGGAAGTTGACTTATTTTAGCTTGGGAGAAAAATTCTTGAGCCTCTAATTTTTTTCCAGGGGAATCTGATAATAAAATGACTAATATATGACCTTTGCTTAGAAATGGATGAGAGAGAAGAAGTACAGATAACAGTAACTGAAAAATAGCACGTATTTATAAGAAGTAATTACCACTTTTTTCAACTGTATTTTAAAGTCCATCCTCATGAGACTTCCTTAAAGTTCTACTGCGTTAGGTTGAAATTAGTGAAATTTTATTGTACCAGAAAAGATTGGGTCCTTGATAACAACATTGTAATGGCCATAAAGGATTTACAGAGCAACATATGATTTAATTGCTGGAAGATTTTTTTAAAAGCTTAATATTAGGGGTAAGGTGGGTTGATGAGAGGGCAAATGTTGAGTCCTGTTGAGTGCTCGAGATTTTTTAAAAAATTGTATTTGATCAAATTCCTATGATTTTTTTCTTGATGGAAATGTTAATAATCAAAACATCACTATTCCCAAAAGAAGCAGCATAGGATTATTCATATTCTGCTGCTGAATATATTAGTGTTTGATGTCCGCTGAAACCTGCACCTGCTGAAAAGATTTTATAAATATAATTAATCTGAATATCATTAAAATAACTCAGTTTCTAACTACATTTATCTTTATAAGAATAAACTTTATGCAGAACACCAGATAGGCAAAAATGTTAAACACTTCAATCTTCTGAATTTAGACCTTCCTAATACTGACTTTATTTTTCATGTGATCTATAGGTGCTGCTTTAAAGGTATTTGATTTATAATTCTAAGAAGGTAGTGGAGGCAGAAGCAGCCTGTAGTAAAGAGGTACCAGAAGCAGAGGGTTCAGTACATAAAACTTCTTTCATTCATTAATTTTCATCTAGAGTAAATGTGGGGTGTGGTTCACAAAAGGCACAACACTGAATAAGTGTGAAAGAGTTTAAAGTCATTACTCTTCCCAGGAAACATGCATCATCTCCCTACCTGTTGCCTTTTATGAATGAATGCTGCTGCTTGTTGGGAGTGTGCTGGGGCTCTGTTTGGCTTCAGGGAGAGCTGGGTTAGGCTCTGATATAACTGATCTCCCACCAGCATCTTGCATGAACTCTTCTTTTAAGGACCAGAGTGGGTTTTTTTCCAGGTAGAGAGAAATAACCTAGCAGCAGTGAGTTATGAGCAATCATTGACCATTTGGAGTAATAACCAGTTTATTAAGGAAGCTATTTACAAAAGTACTACAATTACAGCTAACTTCTAAATAAATATACCCAGACTGATTTCTTAGTGCCTCTAAATTCTTTTCTCTTCCAACCTGTATTTCTTTTTACAGACCTACAGGATATATCCTGAGCAAACATAACACAACAGCATGTGGCTTTTACCTAAGCCCATTTTCCCTCGCTGCAAAGAACTTCAAGAAGAAAAAAGGAAATAAATTACTAAAGACTGAAAATAGCTACATTCATCTGCTTCTTGGATAAAAATCTAGGAAACACAGTTTTGAGAATCCCGCCAAATTCAGGAGTTATTATTCAGGGCCAAAGTCTTGCATTTACAATAAATTGTATCTTAAAATACTGGCTCGCCAAGTGCTTTTTGGAAACAGGGAGTTCTGTCAACCTTCTCCCACACGGCTGAAGTGGCACTCTGAAGATGCAGAGGCAAGTTCAGGTGGAGCAGATGACTGTATAGCTCTTTTAACACACATGTAGGGCTTGGGGAATCAATGAATCATCTGGGTTTACAATTTGATTTTGCCTCCCATATGGAAAGTTGTCATCCTGTTCATAAAGCTTGAGATGGACTGTATTCAGCTTATAAAACTCTCTCTGTAACTTTGTAAATTTAAAACTTGTCATCGCGTTTTCCCCATAAATGGAATCATTTAAGTATTTTCCCACAATTTAAATCAATCCTTACTAAATGGTCAAAATTCCACCAGTGAACACCAGCAGTGTTGACTGAAACCAAACCATAGCAAACAGTGCTCAGCTCTGACAAATTAAACTTATCCGCCCAGGACAAAACTGGTATTACTTTGAAACCCAAATTAGTTCACTGTTCTCTCCAAAAGGCATGGAAGGGGGAGTTAAGGACCTCTCAGTGCAATTTTTTACATCCATCATGCATATGATCCCTCCAAACAAGCAGGAGTATAGTGTCTTCTGAGGACAAGAGACCAGCAACCAAATTGCTATTGAATTAGTTGAACTGTGAGTACAATGAAGCCTAGAGCTGTAGCCATTTGGCAGAGAGCCTTATGATCTGTTGTGCTATGCCACGGGTTTCCTGAGGAGATTTGGCTTCATCAGGAATGCCGGTGGCCACTGCCATCACTGAGTGATTGAGGTGCAGATAGAGTAACAATATGGGAGTGGCACTGGGAAATTCAGATCTTTTTTCTCTCTTTTTTCAACTTATTTTTCCACTTCCATGTGTTTTTATTCTGATTTTGAGGACAGAAATAATCACACACTTACCCTGTAATAATGTAGTAATCTGTCATATAAATACCCTGCCATTATATGGTAATTATGGTTTCATTAAATGATCAACAGCTACCATGTTAGCCAAGAATAATTACACATTTGTGCCCCATGTCTTAAAGTGTTCTCAGCTCCCCTTTTTTTTTATTGAAAAAGGGAAAAAAATGTTCCCTCGTGAGTAAGATCACAATTTGGCCCAATGTATGCATTTATTCAGTATGACTTGGAATGCCACAATCTCCTATTTTGACTTTATTCCACAGCATACCAAGGCCTCATTTAAGGGAACTTCACCACAGCTATTATGGCTGCACATTTTCAAAGTTTCCTGAATAAGGGGCCATTCCACATTACTGCTTTTTTTCCTTTACACTTCCAGTGCCAGTTTATTACTTCCCAGAAATTTAATAACACAGTAGTGTCTACATTACAGCTCTCTGTCTGTACAACCTAATTTAACATTTGACATTGACCCAAACAATTTGGTAAGTTGAAAGTTTCAGTGATTGTCCTCAGCTCTAAGTGTCTTCTTGTAATTAGTAAAGAGAAATCCTCCACTTGCAATTTTTTTTCTCTAAGCTGAAATTTGAGATATTGGATAAAAGAACCATGTATAATATTCTTTGAAGCAGCCTTAAACTACACTAAATCGACCAGTGTATGTAGATCTGCTAAATTTTACTATGTAGACATGGTAAAAAAAATTTACTGTTTTATCTGTACATTTTCCTATGGTTGACCTTTTAGCACAGGTGCATAATTATTCCTTACATACAGCTTTTGGCCGCTCATTGAAACTATGGTTGTCAATAGCACAAATATTCTGGATAAAAACATGATGAGTGAATTTAGGGTGCAGTTTGAGTGCCTTATCATGGCCTTTTAGACCCCTGAGACATCCTGGGGTACCTAAGCCAGTGACACAGAGCTGGCAGATCCTGAAGGAGACCAATGGGCTCCAGGAGTGGTAATTACAGCCTAGCTGAGATATCCTTGGGTAGCAAAAGTGACAGCAGGCCATCTATGTTTGGGCACAGAGTTATGCCCTAAATTTCTGATTGTGGCCAACACATCTTCCTCCTGGACAGGCAAATGGTGTGTTGAAGTCAGGAAACTTCATTTGAAATTGGTACCATAGCTCTATTTCACTTTACGGGATCAAGATTTTGTTTTCAAAGACATATTTGTAAACACTGGATGGGGAAGAGGGGAGGAAGGACAGAAAGTGGAGAACAGGAGGGAAAGGAAGTGCAGTTTTGCAGCTTCTTCCGTAAGTCTTTCCTATAATAGGCATAGCTTTTGTCCATTAATTTCTGTATTTCTCTTCTGCCACCAACTATTTTTGTTCTGCCAAGAGCATACTTTTACAGGCATTTTACAGTTTCTGGATACACTCTTCCTCATCAACTTTCCCTTTTCCTGCTCTTACTGAAGAGCCTCTGTTGGAGCTGTTTTGATCTATTTGTCAGCATTTTTCCTTTCCTTTTCCTGTGTAATTGAAATTGTCAGTTCCAGAATTTCAGGGAACCTTGTATTTGCAACATTCATAGGCTCTGATTCATCTTGATAACATGAGCCCATACATAACTTGACACATTCATTAAAATTACACATAAACGGAAATAGCTGAACATGTGCTTCACAGAATATTTTCCAAAGCATTCCACCTCACTAAAAAATAAAAAGGAGAAGGTTATTGCTACACATACTCAGCACCATTTCCTTGTGTTTGGAGTGGCTCTAGAAGAACCTATTTTCCTTTTAGATAAACATATGAAGTTTACATTGAGTTAAATGCAAGCAAAATTTCAAACTCAATACAAACATAGTGGTTGAAGGCTGTCATCCTGAGATGTAGACCTTCATCCAGGGGAAAACTATTTCTTTCTGCCATATCTCTATGTTAAACCTTTATTTATTTATTTTCGAGAGACAAAAAGTCTCCCTTTCTGTGATATAAATAATTTATCCCAAATTAAGAGGATAGGTTGGATTTTTTAAAGTTCAAGAGAGAATCTGGATGGGATTGAGTATTGAAGTCTAATCATAACATGCTTTATTCAGTCATAGTGCTTGTCCTGTGAGTACATGCCACAAATAACCACAGTAATCTGTTCTGAGAGCATAACACAGGCTGCTGTGTACATTTTTTTATTGATTTGTATTTGTACCATGTCACCACTTCAAGTGAGATACAATACACTCAGTAAGAAACAGGTACCCCAACATGATCTTTCAGGCTGTATGAGTCCAACAATCTGTTGTTGCTACAAATGCCTGTGAGGTAGTTGCTTCTCAAAAATTAATGTGTAGAAACACAAAGGAAAAAGGTGGTTTATATTTACACCAGAGAACGGCAAGTATGCAGATGTAATCCTTAACTTCTGTAAATCATCACAGATGCCATAGGTTATGAGACACAATGAAGTCCTGTGCATATTCCTGAATAAATAAGGAGGATCAGAAAATCCAGGGAATTTCTAGACACCATAGAGATGTTTGTCTTCTGCTCTTATATTCCACTCAATCATAAGCCTTATCTTTAGATACTTTCTGGGCAGCTAAAAAGTATTTTCCAAGTAGGATTTATTCTAAGTGTCTGTTGTGACTGTACGTGTATAAAGAAAAGAAAAACTTTGGCAACATACACGAAAATGCAATCAAGAAATTCAAAGCAAGATTTGTACTCCCCCTCCCCACTTAGCACTCAAGAGAGAAAACCTGACTGTTGAGAGGGGAAAAGCAGCCCTATCATGTTTTATTTATATATTTATTTATTTTTAAAAAGCTTTACTAAGAAAGGGAATAATTTAATACCAGGAAACATACAAAAGAAAAGTGACCACTGATACTATATGCAAGTAGAGCATACTCAGGTAACTTGACCTATATTTTAAAATATATATATTTTTTCTGTCATTGACTGCCAGTACAAAGGCTCTGGTCTTGCAACTAGAGATTTCTCATTGAAGCCCCAGGCCTGTGTGGAAACCTCCTGGCAACAGGGTCTGCAGATGTGCTCTGGGGTGGGAGACAAAGTTACTAACCGAGTAATAATATCTCTATGGATGTGTTAATTGAACTTTCTGGATCCTAATACATTGACTGTTTAAAAATACCTGAATATAGCAGCTGTAAAAAGCTTGCATCTTTTATCTTTATATATTGGTCTTTTTTTTCCTTTTTTTTTTTTTTTTTTTATTTATGGCCTGCACATTTTAAAAGTGAGAAAGTATTCAGGATTTTATCGATGCAAGAGAAACATCTGAAGATATCAAAGAGGTGAGGGTAAAATGTAAGAATGCGGTGAACAGCGATACAAGCTTTGAACTTGAAAACATCTCGTGTTGTAGCTGAATGCCTTGGCAACAAGTTATGTGATATGTGTACAACCCACATGGCCAGTTCAAAATGTAAATGGTAAGGATGCAAGGACACTTTCAAACACATTTAGTCTGTCATGTAATTTGTTGTGAAAGTATGTATTACAGGAAAAACAAGCTTTTAAGCAGTACTAAAGTGAAAAATCATGTAAGGTAATAAAACTGCTCAATAAAGCTGAAAGTAAAGCTCTATGTACTTAATGTTACCTTCTAGGGCTGTGCCAAACTGGTTTGTTTTCACCTGTATTTATTTTGTTCATTTTTGCTGTGTTTTCAGGAGGTTTTGTCATCTTTTGAAAGAGTCCTCCCTTCCAAAGTGGGAAATCCTGTTAGTGAAGAATATCTCAAAAGAAAAAGGATTTGAAGTGCACATGAAAGGCACTTGAAGTGTGACTGCTTTACAGGCTTACAGATCATGTCAGGTGAAACCAGGCAATGTTTAACAAGGTAAGCAGCCGAACCCTGGTGGGTGGCCCTCCATGGCTCCTGCCAGCTCTGAGAAATGGAATATTCTTCTCAAGTCTCTGGATTTCAGGTTATCTAATTTGCTGTGCTTTTTCTTTTGAGTTTCCTCAGGTGATTGTTTATTAGAAAAAATGGTCACTGTGATTCTGATTTCCACCTCAGACAAATATCTTATTTTTTCTTTTCCTCCAGCTAGACACATTCAAAGGGAATTCATGTTAGAATATCAATGACATTTTAGGTACCCTCCTTTATGTATACTACAATTACTTTCTTGGGAGACTCTCGGACTAATGGGAGTTATGATAACTCTGCAGTGTTCCTTACAAGACAAGAGAAGAAACATCAGCCCATTAGCAGTTTCAGTAATGGCATTGTCACATACAAGACTTTCTTAGTACTCAAAGTCTGAAAAACAGTCAACAAGATAGTGTAAAAACTGACTTTAGTTTACGAAGCATCAATACGCATTTTTCTCCTAAAGAGTGAGCAGTCTGGGCTATTACTACTAGTAGTACTACTGCTATTACTACCACCTTTATCATTTAAGAGTAAGGCTTGCTCTTCTGAGACAGCTGGGTACCATTCAGTTGGATAGTCAAAAATGGATCCTGAGGAAACAGTATCAGAAGCTTTATGTAGAGTAGCACTTTTCCTGGTATAAAATCCCAGCAGTCAATGCTTTTCTCTACATTCTGATGCCTTACCAAAGCTGGTTATCCTGACACTCAAGACTTGTTTCCTTAAAGGTGCTGAAGATCCCCATTCTTCATATAAGACAGTTTGGGTTTAATACAGCATAACTATGTAGTCAGTAGCTAGAACAAATAATTTTTATAATGAACTGTCATTAGACCATGAAGAGAATAAGTAAAATACCTGTTAAATCTGAAAACTTAGAGCTAAGATCCAGTTTGAAACAGCTGTTCCTTGCCCCGCATGATGGTTCCTATGGAGCCTTTTCCCCAAAAAAATTCTCCCCCCCTCTCCAACCCCCAAATAACCAAAACCCAGCCAAAACCAACAAACCTAAAAAAAGCTTAACTTTCCTTTCTAACATCTCTAACGCCCTGGATGTAGAAAAAGAAACCAAACCCAATCTGATGCTTATGACCCTGTTAATAAGATATGCTATGAAATACTTGGTATACTATTGGACTTACTGTTGAGTTCTTCCTGGTGTAACATTTGATTAGAAACTCCCTCACAGTGGAGATATTGCTGGATTATGAATTTTGGACTTTTTTTTTTGTCTGAGCATGACATCTAAGCAAAGCCATTATTTTTCCTTTAGCAAGTAAGGTTTTTGCAAAACCTTAAGCAAAAAGGTTTTTTAGTTGCAATTCAGTCTTTCTTTGTCTTGTATAGAGCAGGTTTTTTCAAGGTCACTGGGGACTTAGGCTCTTGAGTCTTATTTTTCCAAAGTGGCTTCAGCATATAAAAACCTCTGAAGAAAAATCTGTGAGATTGAAATGTCATTTCTGAGGGTGAGACCAACACCTCCATTATTTACAAATATTGCAGCAGATTTAGTGTAAAACCCTTGCTTTTACCTATAGGAGTCGAGATAAAACTGTCAGCAGATTTCTTTTTTATTCAATTTCTTTGAATGGTAATGTCTAGATTTGAGACACAAGTAAGGTGGTGCTTAAGATGAAGAGCTCTCAGATCATCTTTGTTCCACAGAACTCTCAAGTAATCCTGAAGAAGCTGTTTACTCCAACCTTCCTCACTGTAGAAGTTTGTCCTTCTTGTAAAGGGTCCAGTGATGTTAAATTTTACCTTCTCACAGAGATGAATCTATATGGAGTAGTAATGTAGTATGGGGACTCATATTACAGAAAAGTCTACAAATATATTTTACTTGAATTACATCCCTGACTGCAAGTGTAGCCTTCCCTGTCTTGTGCACTCGTAATGTCTTTGCCATGAATGGAAGAAGCTGAGCAAGAATTCATTTCATGAAGGATTTAGAACAGGTAGCTGGATCCCTAACTGCATTGAATAGTAAACAGTAAATGGCCTAATGCAATGCTACAAATTAAATTAATTACTTTCATGTGTATTGTCTGTACCTAGCCTTTCTTTTCTCATCTTAAAAGAAAACAGGTCTAATACCTCCAAAAACAAAACCATATGTCATAGTTAATTAAGTAATTGCTCTAAATTGCCATAACTAACAGATGCATGCTGAGGTATATTCACATTGTGAATACACAGAAAAGGACATAAGGAATTAAGAAGTTTCAAATGGAAGAGAGAGCACTAGATGAATTACGTTACCCAAAATATTGTAGTTGGCCTCTCTTACAAGAATGGATACTTTAAAATTCCAGAGATGATAAATGAGGGACTTCATTAATTTAGGTCTTTACTCTTGAAGGAAATGCCTTTTTATATATACATACAATTTTTTTCCTTCCTCCCCTCCTTTCTGCTCTCATCCTTTTGGCTGTAGACACACAAAGCAGTATCACTGTGATCCAGGATTTATTTGAAGAGATTTCATCTGGAATGGAGTCCAGCAGAGCAGTGGCAGGGGAGCTTTTACAGATTATGACCTGTAATCTCGTTAATAGTCTGAAACACAAAGATCCAAATGTTGAGTAATTTTGGAAAAGACTACAGCCTATGTGGCTACATGCCCTTCTGACACGACATCCTGGAGGCCGAGATGAAACCAGCTTCTCCAAAGTCCAACAGGAGATAAAATGCTGCTTATATAACAACTGACAATTAATTTTAATATTTTCAACAAGAGCAACATAAATGGTAAATCATAAGACCATCTCTTTATTCCCTATCACCTTGCACAATGTTTCTCCTGGCAATAAAGGGCTGCCCAAGATGGAGTGAAATACAATTTCATCCAGTATTGTTAAAGACAGTAGGGCAGCGGCCATTAAAACCAAAAGTTTTTAATCTCTCTTTTGGAGTTTATCAGGCAGCGAACTGGTTCACTGAGGATGGCTCAAGTCCTTAGCTCTTGAGTAAATTTCACACTCTCATGAAAAGCTAATTATAGACATAAAAGGGACATTTAGCATCTTGAGCTTGAACAGCCAGAACAATATCTTAAAAAAAAGTGCTGTGGCTAGATCAGGAGTTTGTCAGTATTGTCAAATGAAATACAAGCAAGATTGTTATGGTTTGTAAGTAGCTCCTAACGCAGACCATGCTGAAGAAAGTTTTTCTGGAGTGGGTGTATATTTTTAAATGGTGCAGAGGCTCACTTTGAAAGGCCTTCTGGCATGATTGCTTGAGAACAGGTGGCAGAGCAGCAGTAGCTGTAAGGTGATCTATCATTACACTAATTCTTTGGTACTCTCCTTCATCACAGAATCATAGAATCTTTGAATATGCTGTGTTGGAAGGGACTCATCAAGATCATCGAGTCCAACTCCTGGCCCTGCACAGGACACCAAGAATCACACCATGTGCCTGTGAGCATTGTGCAAACTCTTGAACAGAGACAGGCTTAATGCCGTGACCACTTCCCTGGGTAACCTGGGCTCCAGTGCTCAGTTACCCTCTGGGTGAAGAACTTTTTCCTGGTATCCAACCTAAACCTCACCTGACTCAGCTTCATGCAGTTTCCTTGAGTTCTGTCCCTTGTCACAAGAGTGAAGAGATCAGCACCTGCCCTTCTGCTTCTCCTCATGAGGATGCTGAAGACCAAGATGAGGTCTCCCTTCAGTCTTTTCTTCTCCAGACTGTACAGACCAAGTGACCTCAACAACTCCTCATGTGGCTTCCCCTCCAGAGCCTTCAACATCCTTATGAACCTTAAGGAAAGTGCATGAACCTGAGTCAGGGAAGGTTTATGTTGGATATTAGAAAAAGTTTCTTCACCCATGGGTGTTTGGGCACGGGAAGAGATTCCCCAGGGTAGTGGTCACAGCACCAAGTCTGACAGGGTTCAAGAAGTGTTTGGACAATGCTCTCAGCACATGGTGTGACTCTTGGGGTCAAGAGTTCCCCAAGAGTTCTTGGGGTCAATTCTTCCCCAAGAAGGGGACATCTTCTTGGGGTGTTCTGTGCAGGGCCAGGAGTGGGTCTCAGTGATACCTATGGGTTCCTTTCAACTCAGCATATTCTATGATTCTCTCTGAGGAAAGCTTCTTAAAACCTCAAGTTTTCTAATTGAAGGTAATTTATAATTTTAAAAGTACAGTATTTCTCTATTGTAGAAGTTCAAAAGACAGAAAGAAAGCCTTTTGAACTTGCTGGAAGCCAGCAGCCACGTACCTAAAGCCAGAGTTTGTTGCAAGGTAAACCACCTTCTGTTGGCAACCCTGTCTATAGATTCAGAGAAAATATTTCCTTAATTTCCATTTTTCCAACAGGTTCAGTTCATTATCTACTTCTTTCAAAACTGTAAAACTTATTGCAATTTTTTAAGAGCAGGAAAATATTTTTTTCTTCTTCTAGTCTATGAATAATAACTAAGGCAAATTAATTGTATTAGTTATAAAATCTTGGACATAGTAACTAGAAAGAATCAGTTCTTTCTGTCTTTAGTAAAATTTGATATAAATTAAAACCATATTTATAAAAATACACTTGATTGTTGTCAATTAAACAGTAAAAAAACCTAAAATTTGAGGGATCTAAAAAAATTATTTATCAAGATGTTTTACTGCTCATTTACTGGAAAGAATAAACTTTTCCTTAAGGAAAATAAAGTATAAATGCATAAGACAACATTCAGGGGTACAAATCCAAGCTTCCTGTGTGCTCATTTAAATCATTCTACCCTGAATTCAGTCTTTCCAGTCTCTGTGCTTGTGGTAGTAGAGTTTTCTGGCCTTCCTTTAGTTTCTCAGTGTCTTTGTGGTAATGGTTGTGCCTAAAAAGGGAATGAAATGTTCCAAGTGACTTCACACAGACATGCCTAGGGCCTGATCCAAGCCTATTGACGAGGCTGGAGCCCTTCCATTTGCTTCAGTGAGCTTTGAATTGGTTATTTTATAAGGATGTTGCCTCCTGGCTTCCTGATGCGATAGACATGCACAAAGGGCCATATTTGCAGTGCTCCTTTTTTTGCACTCTATCAAACAGCACCTTCGTATCTAGTTTGCTCTCACCATAACTTACTGTCTTATTGAAAGAACAGTTTTAGGTCTTCTACTTCGATTCAGGTCATTTAGGAATATTGTACTAACTGTACTATCTTTCTTTTTTTTTTGTAATTGAATATGATTTGGTTACTTTCTATTCACAAATATGATTTTTCTTGGTTTCCTCTGCTATTACTTCTCTGTTGCTAACAAACAATGTCTGCTCCTCCCAATTCAACATAGTTTATGAAAATTCTTAACTTTGTTTATTATATTTCTGGGGTTCTGAATGAAGTACAACAAGGCCTTTTGTAATACAGATTCCTGTGGTAATCTACGTTTCTCTTTCCCATTGACTGTGATGCTTTTCATCAATACCCTGTGTATACAGTCATCCAGGTTCTCATATCAAGTGATAACTATCTTCCAAATCGAAGTAATCTGAATTTTATAAAACCTAGTAGTAAATAGAGCTTAATGTCTTCTCAGAATCCAAATTTAGTACAGCCAGCACTATAAACTTCACTTCATGTTCCTCCAGTTTCTTATGGACTTCCCTACTTTGTCAAATAAGGACATCAGTTACTCTGTCAGAAAAAAATTATAAAATCATGTTCAACAGTTAAATTTTACTAGTTTTAGACTCACAGTGAGTATTCTGTACAACTCTTTAGTCATCTGTATGTTTACTGGCCCTCTTCCTCCTCTCCACGACATAAAAAATGGTCACTCTTCAAGCTCAGAACATTTTAGAAAGCTGAAATCCCTTCCCTTCCCTTCCCTTCCCTTCCCTTCCCTTCCCTTCCCACAGTCCTGTCAGTCTTACTTTATCAGGAATTAAAATATATAAAGATGGAAATAGTACAATTTCACAGCCTAACTCTTTTGGTACTGCTAGAGTGTCAGTCATCTTAAACAAGCAACTTGGAAGTGCTCACATATTTCAAGTATTCTATTTTTCTATTTTTCAGTCTTTACCAATATAAATTTCACAGTGCCTATCTGCTTATTTTTTATGTCCTTTTCCTCTACTTCCTTGGAAGAAATTATTTTAAAATTATTTTTACTGTACCTAACAGTTTGAAGGCATCATTTTAATTTCTCTTGTCATTTATGACAAGCACTTAGCTCAGTCTTGCTTCTTCTTAAGTAAACAGGAGTGCAAATGGTGTATCCAGAAGGCTCAGGAGTAGCACTAAGCTCACATTTCTCAATGTGTATGTAGCTCACCTCTGTGCCAGCCAGAGTGAGATCAAGCCAGGAATCACCCCACCATGCTACTTGGTTTCCATGTAAATACAGATCAGGAAAGGAGCTGTAAAATATCTGAAAATACTCTTGATGAGCACACAGGGTGAATACCTTGTCTGTTAGAGTGACTTTATCCTTGGTATTAAAGAGACAACTTTCTTTTGCTAATTCGTTATCATTACATCACTTGGTTGAACTGCTTTCTGCCTTCTCACCTTGACTGAGTTTTGGGTTTGGGTTTTTTTTCCCCTTGATGTTATTTCCATTTTCAATTTCCACGGCAACATGTTGATTCTTTTTAAAGTCTTATTCCATCATTCATCATGAATTCACAAGGCTGCTTCCTGAACCTCATGTTCTGATTTTTTATTTTCAGTAGCAAGTGAACTATTATGTTTTGATAAAAGTGGCCATAGGCTTCTTCCCAATTCTTTATTTTGGTCTTATTCATTAGATCCTAAAATCATTCCTCAGCTAAAATTTTCATAGGATTCAAAGAGCACTTTCACTTAATTCAAAGCATTAAGACTAGTTTCAGGTTTCTTTGGTGGCTTTCCATTGCAAAATTTTCCCTGAGTGATGAAGAAGGTGGGACATCTTTCCACCCTGTTTGTTTTATATATTAAAAAAAAAAAAAAAAGAAAAAAAAGAAAAAAAAGAAGCTGCTTTCCAGCTTTGTTTCTTTTTTCCAAGTAAAATAATTTAATCTCTTATTTTATACACAGAGCTCTTACTAATATCATTAGGAAACACACATCCATTTAAGAAGTAGCAGATTCTTTTTTGTTGTAAAAAATTAAGGAAATAAAACACCTTGTATATTATCTGAAGGAATAGCTAATAGCTCAAGAAACTTTGCTGAATAACTTTCAGTCGAAAAAACCCTGAAGTGGTAAAGAATGATTGTGGATCTTCAAAACAAACAAACAAACCAAAACCAAAAGGCAAAACCACAGAAGACTGAAAGCAGTCTGTTTCTAATGGGCTTTTTGAGCATTAAAGTTCTCTTAAAAAACATCAGTCACAACTGCATGGGCAGCCTCAGGAGCGTCTGAACTTAGGCTCTGGAATCACAAGGCACAAACCAGTGCCTAAACTTAACCCATGCTGGGAGGGAATATTGCATCCTCTTGTAAATGGTAAATTAGTCCTCCTAGGGTGGTTCATTTCCTTCATTCTTTGCAGGTAGAAAACGTAAAAAGTATATAGGATGCATTAAAATAATAAGCCTTTAGGAAAGCAACATTAGTCAACAAATTATTGCAGAACATGGTTCCTCTAGATGTGGGTAGAGTGCTCTTTACAAGTAATTTAACTATCAGACTTGGAGAAAAAATAACTGATTTTCTGAAAGCCAGTTTGGCTGACTCCCCCACCATCAGCAGATGCTCTTGCTCAGGACACAAGTCCTAGCTTTTTTTTTCATGTTCACACTGTGTGGAATAGCACAACTCTGATCTTGAGTTCTCATCCCTCTGGGCAGAGCTCCAACACTAAGCTCACCTCATGTGTCTTATGTGTGGCTGCCAGGCAGGTAAAGACAACTGTCCTTTTGAAATTACAAAGCAGATTTAGCAGTCTGTGAATACCTTGTTAAGGGGACTGACACAACCTCCTAATTTTTGGCACTGCTCCTTGGAGGAAAAAAGTAATCATGAAATACGGTAGGGATAATTACCAAATTGAGAAGAGAAAGCTTTCAGATGAGCAACAGGCATATTTTGGAGGAGGGAGAGAAGAGTGTTTGCTATTTTTAATTACAGCTCATTAGACACAGAGAATCAGCTCTCAAATCAGTGGGGAGACTGGCATTATTTCAGTAAAAGTCAAACCAACCACCAAAATATCATATAAATCAGAAGTTTCTTTGCTCTGTTTTGAATTGTTTTCCTCTACAAATCTGCTTCTCTTGGCTGCATCACTTTATCATATAAACACAGCCTAAGTCACATCTCTGGAGAGGAACATCTGATGCTGAAGATCCAGCACCCATACTATACATTTCTAATGTATATCCCCCTAAAAGATTGGAAAATTCTTTTAAACTCACTTTAATCTGGTGGTGTACATCAGAGCTGTGCAATAGAGCTCCTATACATTAGAGCATTGGGCCATAAGTTTAAAAATATTTTACTTGGGAGCAGGGCAGGTTGCGTGCTTTCACATCACCTGCAATGTGAAGCAAAGTCTGGAAAGTGGAAATTGTTGTTATCTACTGCTCAAAACATGCTTTGAATACAAATTAAAATGGTAGTATAGGTATAAATCATCTTAAATATGAATGGTCTACAGCAAATTAAGGCTATAAAAGTCATAGGCAAACTTCTGCAAGAATATGATCAGCGACTGGGACGGATATGACAGCTAATTTTTGACCAGGAAGTGGGTGAGTAGGAGCATAGAAATCTGTGGCACAAATCCCACATTCATGTCCATAAAGAACAACCCCTTAAGTGATGCAACTGTGAAATCTCATCCCTGAAGTATTTCTCACTGTAATATAAGCACTACTAACTTTGGTGGGTTTTGATGTCAATAAGAGTCTATCATAGGGCAGTGATTATAAAAATTTATTTATGCAATTGCAACCTCACTTTTTACATTCCCTATGTTAGCATTCTTCTGAGTCCCTTCTTTTTTTCTTTGTCATATATTTCTCCTTTTATTTGAAATGTGGAAGTTGATGGATTTGGTGTAAAATTGGTTTAATTGAGATTCCATTTAGATTCTACTCTATAGTATGATGAAATTCCAGCTAGTCTAGCACTGTAATTAATTAGAAACCTGTTTAAGACATGGAATGGTATGTCTCAATTTCTAAATTCCCCATCAAGAGTATTGTATGAAATTCTGATGTTTTCATGCAGAAGTAGAATGGATGTCTGTAATAAAGTGCCTTTGGATCTGAGTTCAGAGAGTAATTCTGAGGATGTATAAAATGTAAATCCTAACGTGTACTTTACTTCTGAGCAGTTGTAACCTTTGTGTCTCTCCTTCACACTTTTTTCTTGTGTCTCTTTCTTTCATCACTTTCTCATTTATGTGAAAAACTCTGTTACATGCACATAACAAAAGATTTCTCTCTGAGATATGAAACAGGTAAAGAAAGAACTTCCTTTACACTATTTTTTCAGAATTGCCCTGCAACCCTGTGTAGACAAGACATTCCTCATAACATGTTGGCTCAGATTTCAGAAAAATGGGAAGTACCAGAAAGGCTGACATAAAGCTATATATCTACACAGAGCACCGGACCAGTAATTTTTGGGGACATAATTACCATAATACCCATATATAAGAATTTACTGCAGGAAAAGATATGCTGTGCAGATGCTATTAATCCATTGCCATCAACAGTGGAATATTCTTGCTACAACAAAAAGGGGATCAATAAACATATTTTAAACCAGACTCAGTGTTGGCTTTCTCAGCTACAGTTTGCTTTCCTCACAAAACTCTTAAGTAAATAGCAATTTCTAGGCTGTGCAAAAATTGGCATCTCACACGAGTTAGTCTGACTTCTTATTCAAAGCATTTGAAACTGACTAATTTAAGTAATGTTAATGCAAGGAAATACTTTCAATAATTGTTGCTCATGTTTATACTCTTTCTCTTGAAATTCCAACAGAAAAGTAAAGTGCCTAGCACCAGAAGAACAATATTTGCATGATATAATTATTTTTCCACATGAAAGAAAAAAATGCTCTGTAGAATTAATGGTATTACAGAGTGAGCAGACAACACGATGAAACTAAATAAAGCTTATGGGGCAATGATAGGTATTGATTGCAGGTGTTGCAGCAAGATGATGCAAAGTTCAAGTATGCTTTTTTGGGCCTCCCCTCAAAGAACAAAGTAATCATTTTACCCCTTTGAAACCAGAGGGCCTCCTACTAAGATTTTCATGCAACTTTGAAAGGAACCAGAGATTTGTTGCAGGTACTTTTGGCAGAGGTAAAAAACCCCTTAATGGAGGAGGGAATTACAGGGAAGTTTTTCTTCATCCTGTACACATAAAGCAATATTTTAAATTATTTTCATTCAATTTTTCTCTCTTACTCTATCTTTGATAGTGTAAGATAAGCATTGTTGTTTGGTGCACTGATTTAGGTTTTCTGTTAGTTTTTCATTGGATAGTCATGTTTTGAGCATGTCTGTAGACATATGCCATGGTGCAAGGGAGCCAGTGCACACTTAAAACATTAAAAACCTTTTACTAACCTCTACAGCTTTCCCATTACCTACTCTTCTCAAAGCATGCTATGAACCAAATCCTTTGTTTTCATTCTAAACTAGTACTTTTGAAAGGTAATTTAGAAGCTGAAATCTTCTATTGATCTACATAGCAGAATTAGTAATAATTGTCCAATTTTGCCTATTACTACTTGTCCAATTCACCGACTGGATTGACTGTTTTCAGAGCAAAACTCTCATTCAGGTTGGAGACCTCTGCAATGGGTGCTCTGTCCTTCCTACACTTGAATAAAATACATGATACTAATTCTAAATTCCTCATGTATTTATGAAATAAAGATTATTTCTGGAGTTCAAATGTCTTCTTTCCTATGGTATTAGTTCAGTTAGCTAAGTCTCTACCTACATGAGTCTCTCAAATATAGTAGCTGTTAATCAGCATTATCAGATATTTTCTATCATAGCTTTAATTTTCTCAGACTAGAAAAGGATCTTGCTGATTGAGACTGACAAGGAAGATACCAGTTCTCTTCATTTGGAGCTACACCTGTCATTTATAAATACACTAGATCTACAGATTCTGTGTAGATCCCCATTAAGTGAATTTAAAGTATTTTCAGCATGGAGTTTTCAGAAGTAGCTGTGTCACAGCTGTTTTGTTGTGGATTATTTTCATTAATGATAAATTAATAGCATGATACAAATATCTGGCAAATTATATCAAGAGAGATCAGAAGCCATTTCTGTGCTCTATGACATGGATTTAAAGGGAGAAAAAAAGATCCTTAAGTCAGTGGAATTCAGATATATTTAATAACACAAAGAGTTTATATGCATGTGGAAATGCCAAAAAGGAGAAAACTGTTCTGGGAAAATAATGTTAAATCCAGAAGAAATGCATCAGGTATCATTCCACTAATATTTTCTCTGAGAAAATAACTATATTAGGGGCTAATCCTGTTCTCTACACAGACAAAAATCCCTTCAAGTCAGTGAGCATTTTGCTAGTGTTAGAGCTGCCTGATTGGTATCCAAATTTATTTAGATGTACAGTTTGAAGTGACTCCTAATCTTTCCAGCAGAAATACAACACTTAGTGGTCCCAAATTCAGTGAAGACTTCCACATAGAGAGATTCTTGTTTACAGCCAGAGTGATTTACAGGGGCAGAGACTAAATCTGCCATTAAGATTGTTGACATAGCCTTCCTCAAAAGCAGGCCAAGAAACGTTAACGTGAAACTCTCTTATTACTGAGTGTTGTTTATAGCTGTTCTGTCGGTTGCTCACCTCATACAGATTCAGTACAACTGCTCATGAATTCACTCCCCAACGCCAATTTTTGTGCTTTATTTCCCTTTCTGTTAAAGAGGCCTAACTGCGGCAAAGTAAATATTCTTCTGGTACTGGGAATATGGAATTTATATACAAATTCCATGAGATGCTTTTATATATAGGCAGGCCATCAGCTTAATAAGATTATAAACCCTACTTGTTTCATTAAGCTGCAAGAGCGTTCCATTTGCAGGGGCTTTTTGGGACACTGTGACAGTGTACCATTGCACATGAACTTGTGCTCTGAATAAGAACTTCAAAGCAATTTTAAAATCTTTTACAAAATCTTCTTGACTATTCCAGATAGATTCTATTCTCTTGGCATTGTCAGAACAAGTGATTAATTAAATAAACAAGCAACATATCAAAACAGACAAACCAAAATGAAACTCCCTACCACATTACTACAAAAAGAAACTGTAACTTGTTTTATCTGTCCACCAAATATAGTTTATCTTGTCTGGATAAAATATGCAACTTCGGTAAAGAAACAGAAAGAATAATCACGACACCTAATGCATTTGTAATTTTGAAGAAAATTTGGCAATATTTTCAGCTAATAGCCTGGATATATAACTGAACAAATACCTTTTGAATAAAGTCTTTCCAAAACAAGGGAGAGTTTTATACACTATCCTTCTAAACTGAAGAAGATTTATGATATGTTAGGAAACCATTTTTCCCCCTAAAGACTCAAGAACCACTGGGAGTATTGGTTGTCTTTCAAAGGAAAATACTGTCCTACCTACAATATCTTTGTGATAAGAACACTCCTCAAATATGGCAGAAAGTTTAAATTACTCTGCCTCAGGAGACTTGAGTCTTCATTTTCAAAAGTTTGGCTAGTGCTGCAACCACAAGACTGCAATGATTTTGGGAAGGAAATCCTTGTTAGTCATGTCTGTTGAATTATTAAATATTCACCAGGACAAAGATTGTGAATGTAGCTCTGCACAATTTAAGACACTTATTGGACTGTATAGGGATGCAGCACAAAAGACCTGGGTTTAAATCCTCAGTCTTTTGCATTAAGAGTTCAATGAAAGCAGGCATTTCCCCCTGGATTTTAAAGCTGAACTTTCAGCCCCTAGTGAATTTGGAACAAAAACACCTTGAATATTCAAATTAACTCCAAGCATACTCTAACTACAGCATCAACATCACCCAGTATCAAGTGATGGCTTAGAAATTTGAGTGGCACCTGCCCCTATAAGGAAAATTCACATTCTTTCTATTTTCTGAGTCCTTCCTGTAAAAGTAGACCACATATAAAAGGTTATTATCAATGAGTTAGTTTAGAAGCAGTCGGGATATTATCCATGGTATCATATAACGTTACTATATCTCGGAACAAGCTAGCCTTATAATTGCACTCCTGGTATCATATTATGCTTTTACTTTTGTTGGAGTATGTTAACAAGTGAATACCAACCGGATCATTTATTCTTTGCATGAAGTCTATATTACTTGGGCAACATACTCTCTTTTATCCCACTGCAAGACATTCATTCTAACAACAGTAACCCTTCTGGGTGCAGAGTAACCAATTATATTGAATTTTGTGAAATGAATTACTTTTTAGAGAGTAATGTATAATTAGAAGATCATGTAAAGTGTAGCCTCTGTATTTAAAAAAACTGCTGTTGCACCTAAAAACTCAAACCAACTTGAGTACTTCCTTTCTCCAGAGCAAATTATTAAAAAGTAAATCAGAGAAGCGTGGTAAGTTATGCAATTAATTACTGGAAGAGCATCTGGATCTTGAAAGATTTAGCAAGCACAAGGAAATAATTGCAGTAGGATCTTCATTAGGTTTGATACATTTTGCATAACTTTTTTTGCTGTTAAATTAATCTTTGCTATTAGTCACTCAGATATTTCTGAAGTAATTAAACTACCACATATCCTGGCTTGGTCCATGATATACACCCATAATACTCAGGTCAAACTCTGTGATATTCTTGTTTATTTCTGATTTATGTCAAGGCAGAAGCATGTTTGTTGTATGTGTTCTCCACATCTCTGCCGAGTTTGTAAAACATGCTGAGTATAATGAACTGGGTTATGCCTGCTCTTTAAAATGTGCTTTGCAGAAGATTTAAGAAAAGAAAAAAAAGTGGACTAAGTACAGCATTTTGTACTCATTTCTGGAAGCATGGTCCATATCACAACAGCCAGTTTGTATTACAGTAGTGTTGAGCTATATGTTGAATTTTGCTGAACACTTCATTGCTATAATGAAGGATGATCTTTAATTTCAAAAGCATAGAAAGAGAGAGTGAAAGAGAACTGAGGAGGCAGAGCCACAAGCCATATTATCTGTGAAAGCTATATTTAATATAGGCCTTGATAATTAAAAGTTTTCTGACAGCTCTGCAAAGCATTCAGATCATCAGATTTAATGACTTTGGGGCACCTAAATTAGGTATTTCAAGTTTGGGAGCCTAAATTCAATCTACATGACCTAATTTGAAATCTGTCATTTAAATGGGGGCGATCAGAATTTCTGAAAAACAATTCTCCTGTTTGAAGACTCAAATATGGATTGAGATCCCCGGTTTTGAGACCTATGTTCAGGCATTTTGCACTAGATCATGATGTTCTTTCTTACTTTTAGAGCTGCAGAGAATGCGGAGGGAACCAACAGTGTCTACAGCAGCACTGCAGGGGCATTTCTCTATTCAGGTCTTGTTTTTGTAAGAATGGATTCGTTTCTGTTATTTTTTCTCCCCCCTGTTCCTTTGAAGTGAAACAAGAGGGTATTTTAAAAGTGGTTTATGACATTAAAGGTGTACTGTGAAATTTTGTAACTTCTTAGAAGATATCTGTCTAAGAAAAGCGGGGGAAAGTCTCTTGTCAGTCCTGATAGGAAATGCCATACCTTCTAGGCTTTTAACAGGAACTGTAAACAGTGAGACAAATAGTTGCTGTTTACAGGAAGAAGTAGGGCATATTAGGGCATTTAGAAGGCAAGGATTTAGAAGTAGGGGCATTTAGAGAAGGCAAGGATTAATAGAATCGAGGTAATGTGGCAGTTACAAAACTGAGGCCGTTTAACACCCATGTAATATCTTTTATTAAACAAGATAGAAAGATGTTGTGTCTTAGCTATAAAATATTTTATGCATCATAGCTGTCATTAACACCTTGTTGATAGAGATTCTTGTTCATAGAAAACAAATCAGTGGAAAGTTTCTAACTATCAGGAAAAAGATGTTTTGAATCAGTCCAGAAACCGGAAAAAAGTAGCGACAGTTTTGTCCCGTTAAAGATGATGTTTTAGTCTCTTCAGAAGAACATTATCTGATATGAAGATATTCAAGAACAAGATTAAATACCTGAAAAGATCTTTTCTATTCCTAGGTTATCCTTGTAACCTGGGAGTTGCCTGCTTGAGTTTTAGTTACGAAAAGCACCTTTGAAAAGCTGCTCATTGGGCTCACAGGGACAGCCAGCCTATCCTTCCCACATTTAGGGATTCTTAAGGGCTCCTCCCAAACTTGAGAGGCAACTTGAACCTGTTTACTTTTTAAGGCAGGCAAAGTTTTCCATTGGATAAAATTTTGGCTTAAAGCTCATTCTAACAGAAAAATTCTGTGTTAGCCATGGGAATAAGCACAAGGTATTAGTCTGCTTAAATTTCAATAATTTATCCTCTGAGGCACCCAATGGATAGCAAGTTTAGCCAGCAGTTTGAGGGAATGTTTAAACAGAACTTTTCCATGTGTTAAACAAACATTGATGACTGACAGTAAAACAGAAGTTAAAGTCATAAGAAAAATAATCACAGAATCCATTCCTACGATAGAGAGCTTTGCAAAGGTACATGAAATCCCATTTGAAGCTAACCAGTGTAGCCCATTACTGTCAGAATTTCTTCTCTTTTCTTAGCCTTAGATACTATTTGACTTGCTGCATTTTAAAAAAATATTTTTGCATAGCAGTAAAGCGTTTGGCCACAATCTGAGCTTCCCACTGTGAGGAAGTTTATCAAGTGATATCTCGATGGTTAACTACTCTGTCAAGATGGGAGTGTTTTAAACCTAATCAATAGCTATTTTTTTGTGGTAACTTAGGGAGTTTTATTCTGTTTCCAGTCAATTGCTTTGAAACATATTTCTTAGTCACCTCTGCTTAGAACTTCTCTTTCCCCTCTCCTTGATCTTTAAAAATGAGGTCAAACTTGAATTTTAGGTCACAGAGGAGAAGTGCAAAAATCAGTAACTACTTCACATTGTGCCTTTATAATAACCCCTTCATTTATCCACCACGTTGATGTTTTATCAAAGAGCTGAGAAGCAATGAGTTTCATACTCACTAAATTTTAAAAAAAGGCATATCATTTTGATTGACAAATAATTCATCTTGTCAATATATGATAACCTGAAGACTTCAGGGTTAGTTCAAAACTTTACTTATTACTTTTAGTTCAAGGCCTTAACATTTTAGAACTAGAATAGCTTTTGGATATGTTTCATCAGCTTCTCAGAGGAATCAAAGTAGTTTTAACTCAGCTAAGATACTTCTACAAATTGCTCTAGTATCATAGCAGCACCTTCAGAACTCTGAGTACCTATTAAAGGTCTCAATGCAATGAAAATGCAACATTTCAAATTTGTACCCTTGTGGAGTGGGCCCTACCAACCAAGGCATGAATATGCATGGCTTTGCAACCCTCCAGTCCCCTGCAATATGCCAGCACCGAGAATGAAGTTGTTTATGGAAACCAGAAATTAAATTGGTTTAGTTCATTTCAAGTGATAGTCAACAAAAAACAGAGGGCAGCTCAAAATGAAAAGCAGAAACAGCTTGTTCCTTTCCAGAATCTCACAGATCCATAGGTAAGGCTCCTAGGTGTGGCTGCCTTACTGGTACTAAAGACAGAAACTGGGGAAGTAGTAAAAGAAGCAAACGAGAATTCTAAACCCTACCCCAAATTCAGATCCAGGTTCTAAGAAGGGCTTCAAAATGTAAAATTGTAGGCACTTGAAATTGTCCTTTTAATTTCTGTATTCCATTGTTATGCTTTCACTGACTCTTAAAAAAAAGAAAGAAAGAAAGGCAGGCATAACTGAGGCTGGAAGACTAGCAGAGAAGAGATGAGGAAAGCACAGTCCCGTTCTCTTTGTTGCACCTCTTTGCTATAGAAAACTCTCACTGCTTCTTTTGCAAACTTGAGAGAGGTCAAAAAAGAGAAGAACAAATGTGACCCCTAGAAAATAATCTCTTTCATCCCCCTTGCTCTGCTAAGGATACACTTCTTGTCTTGCAAATGGAGCCGTTTGACAATCATTGCTCTCAGTGTCTGGTTAAGCTTCATCTTTGGTGCTAACAACTGGTGCACTTTTGACCTCCCTGTGCTGTCGTAGACATACAGTGGCAAAAAAGGTCAAGGAAGAACTTTTCCACAAAGATTATAGTCTGGCAAACCTTTTCCTCTGGGCAGCCTTAGAACTTGGATATTGGCCTTACTGGACTAATTTAAAGAAAATTCAAGGTTGTTCCAGTATAAGCAAAGATTGCCTCACTTCTACTATTGCTGTGGAGCCCCCATACTAGTCCCCTTCCTGAGACACACTTTTCTTTACACTTTCTTCCGTGTATTTATGGTCAGCTTTCTGTGCCTTTCAAAAGGGAGGGGAATAAGAGTTTTTGTTCTCTGCAAAAGTATGGGCTTGTCTAGCCATGGTGAGAGCAAAGAGGCCAGTAATGGTTGGGACAGGAAAAGTAAGAGCACTTTTTGGAATTACTAAATTATTCAGCTGCCCAGAGTTCATATACAAGCACTAGAAATACACAGAGTATTAAATATATAAAAACATTAAGCTTCTGGTTTTACACTAATAAAAACTGAGCCTTTCAGAAATGTCTTACATAAATACTCTTAACTCTTAGATTGTAAAACAAGTTAATACTGCAATAACAATTTCATTTTTGTCTCAAAAAAATATTTAAAGCTTAGTCTTGCAGAAGTGTCCAGCAATTGAAATCCAGGCACTAGTCTATCATCTAATCTAGGAGAATTATCGGACAGATCCATTTAAAGATCTTTTCTTGTAATTGTTTATTTTTTCATGTTTATATTCTAATATACATGGTATGTTACAAATAAACTTGGTGTCTGTCATTAGCCAGTACTAAAGGGCAATTTTTCATGTGTTATTGCACTGTGCATTTAGCAACTTGAATTGTGAAAAGGATCTAAATTCTGCAAAATCCAGTGTTGGCAGCAATGATCACAAATTGCAATGCAAATTAAAATATATAGCTAGCTAATGTATTATTTAATTGATAAATTTCTTTAGAACACAGGCATTTATATTTCCTTTTTCCAAAATATTTACTACAGTAGAAAGTAAAGATTTAATTATGAAATAAATTAAGTTTTAAACCTTGTATTTCTAACCAAACCTTGAAAGAGATTTATTTCTATGTCTAGAATGAGATAATGAAAAATAGTAAGTAATATGCAACACCATAGCAAGCTTACCATATTTAAAATGCTAGAATGCTACTTAGCCAAAAGTATTGGCAGATGATGAAGTATAGTCTGGATGAAACTGCTATAGCACAAGGAAATCACTATGCCTTTTTTAAGCAGACAGTATGAAAAGTGTTCAAAGATTTGTACTAAGCAAAGGCACTCCAATACTTCTTTCAGCCATTTGCCACACTTCTAACAGGTGCTGGCCATCTGATTCCTTAAGCGGATTCATCCCACTTCATTAGCATTTTTTATGAGTTCATATTAGTCGCTTCTGGTTTCCACCTCTGTAATGGAAAATTATCTAACATAAAGGTTGACTATTTATGGGGCCACTGTGGCATTGTTTTACATCATAACAAAACTACCTTTTTGAGCAACTAATTTCATCCAGTTTCCCATATTGTATATTGTATCACCACTTATTTGTTTATTTATACACTGCTTTGCCCTAGTGAACACAAGATCTCACTATCCAGCTTCCACTTTCCAGCACTGCAGAGGAAGAAATACTCAAAGATCTTTTCCCCCTTTCATTCTAACCATGTTCTCTGTGTTGAGAACCTAATTCCTTGATATGTAAAACAAACCATGAGAGTCTGTGGCCTGCTTTACGGTGCAGGCATTACTAGTAGAGGAAACAGCAAGAGCTCCCTTTTCAGAACCACTATTTATGGATCCTCGTGTAGGAACAGCTTGGCTTCTGTTCACTAAGACTGTCACAATGAAATAACACTTAAGGACTTCAGACCTATTTTTAAAAATGGACGGCCATAAATGGGAGAACTTTATACAATGTAGCTTTGCTTCTTTTTAAAATTTGGCTGATGGGAAAAGTATATTGTGTTTATTTGAAAGAAGGAGTACAGAGGAAGTGTTGTGGGGTTGTTTGTTTTGACCTTTTAATAACAAACAAATATTCTCCCAAAAACTACTGTATTGTTACCTTTAGTGCAAGGCAAAAATAACAATATAGGCATAAAAGAAGGACTGGGAAGAATTATTTAAATGAGATGTTCATTTGAACATTTTAGTGTGTTGTCTCATTGGTAATGAAGCATAAGATACAGACATTTTTATCCAAATAGATGTTTCAGCAAATAATATTGTAAAGATGATATATTTACTGGGTAGTTTTTAGATTCAAGTATATAATTGTAGACATTGTAATAGTTCTGTTAGTAGCCCACACCTACCTTGAGAAATGTTTTCCTTCGTTGTGCAGAGGCCACACCAAATCACTCTACTCCATGTGCTGGCTCATATACATTACTTATCAAATTCTACTTTCCAAGGAATTGATCTGTGATTTCATTCTTTCCTATTAAAGACTGTCAGCTGCCATTCACCAGAGTGTCTGGGAAGTTTCTCTCACATTCTTAAGCCTTTGTTTTCCAGCTCAACACACATATTCAGTGCTGAAAGTCAAGCTTTTCCCCAGAGGCCCATTTTTCCACAGCACCAGATCTCTCTGTGTTTGTTGCAGATACTAAATAACTGCAGTTCTAATACCTCTAAAAACGTCATGTCAAACTTCTTCTTAGAAGAGCTGGATGAAATCTTAACTCCTGTTCACAAAAGCCAGGGTTCAGCTGCAGATCTGTTTTGATGAAATCTCAGCCTCTGTTCACAGATGCCAGTTGCAGAAGGTGAGACAGGGCAAACCAAGAACATTGTTCTGGCAGTGGCAAGAGTGACAGGAAGTATGTTCCTGGAATTTCTTTTTTGTCTTTGCATAAAGTTCATGAGCATACAATAAAAAATAATTATTAGAATGTAGATTTCTAAGATTAACATGAACTTTCATCATATCATCATTTTAATTCTATGAAACCTAAGATATACTTTGAGATATATTTCATTAGTGTGTTTACTGTCACAGCAAGGATCAGTAAAGATAAGTATTGTTGATCACCACTGAAAAACCATGGCAAAATAATTTTAGTGTATATCATATTCTAAAAGAACCACCTGAATTTTTCTGTAAGGATACATAAATTGGCTTGCAGTTGAAGCTATATAGGTTTTTTCTAAGAAATTTTTAAAATTAAGAATTCCAGTTGCATGCAAAACATGGTTTCTCTCCAGGCTTCTTTTAAAGACTCATGAAGTAAAAGTCCTGGTACAGAATTGTCTTTAATGAAAAGCGCGTATTATTGCATAAAACTTTCAAATTACCAAGAAAGTCTAAGACAAATATAACTATTATTATTGGTTTATCACCTCAAACGTTGTTATAACTGTCATTACATCAGATGAGTTTGAAAACAGTTTTCCATTTTTCTCTTTATTTGACAAGGTGATTCATTGTGCAGAACAGTTTAAGATGTCAGTCCCTGTGGAAAGAATTGAGTTGTACTGATGTGCACATGAGCATTCCTTTATCAAAGTATGTCATTAAAGAAGGAGTATTCTTCTGAAATATTGTTATACAATTGACCTGAAATATGAGTGCTTTCTTTATTGAAATATAATTCATCACAGTCAACTCCATCTAGCTAAACATGTATATGTTAAATGCAACATATGAAAAGCTGGTTATAATTATCGAAAAAATCATCTCTGTGATAATTTTTATGCTGCAATACAATGGCTTGTCAAGTAATTAAAATAATTCGTTTCTGACACCACATCTTCATTTTCAACAGTGGAATGATGAGTAAGGAAAAGATACTCAGACATTTTCTATGCATTTTGTATGTGCCTTGAGTCTGTCATTGGCTCATTTTTGATTACCTCAAAGAAAGACAGAAATCTTCCATCTTGCTCTAGCCATTTTTGCATTGAGTTTTGGAAATTTCCCCTGTCCTTTCATCAGACAACAGATTTCATCATGGAGAATGAAGTTTGCTCTCCACCGTCATTTATTTGGATTAACCTCCTCTCTTGCACAGCTGCCTATTCTATATTTACACTCCTTTACAATCCCACTAAGCTATTTAACTCAATAATTTTGTGAGAAAATGAAATTCCATAGATTAATTCTATATCATGTGAAGGAGTATAGTATCTCCGTCTATCATGTCTGAATTCGCTACCAGTCCATTTCCAGAGTGACTTCTTATTATCTGGCTAGGAGAAGAGGAAAGACACATTTGTCTTAACCAAATCACTCATTATTTCGAACGCTATCATATCTATTATGTCACAAAATGCTATCAAATAGTTATAGTTACACACTATAGGCATAACTCAGCTTTCCTTCTCACTCTCCCTTCGTTCTTCTCCCATTTTCCTTTCCTTTCCTTTCCTTTCCTTTCCTTTCCTTCCCTTCCCTTCCCTTCCCTTCCCTT
>VZRQ01000142.1:301688-677156 GCA_013397975.1 Machaerirhynchus nigripectus | reverse complement strand
TCCCTCCTTTTCCTTTCCTTTCCTTTCCTTTCCTTTCCTTCCCTTCCCTTCCCTTCCCTTGCCTTGCCTTGCCTTTCGCACATATTTTACTTCTACACAGGAAACATTTTTATTTCTGCATGCAGTATATGGTATGGCTGAGGACTAAGGTGCTGATATACTTGCTGCCTTTTTCTTCCCATCTTACTGTGGCCACAGAGAGTGGTGAGTGGCATGGAAATATGTACCAACAACTTACAATTTGACTTTTCTCACAGCTGACAATAATTACTAAGAATATATCCCTCCCCTTCCAAAGAAATCGCACAGATACCCCTCCTCCTCCAAGAAGAAACCTCCTCTTCAACACCCTGTGTTTAATGCAATCAAATGTTAATTAACTGACAATGGTACACCTGATTGATATGCTTGGCATAACTGAACAGCAGATTCAGAAAAATGAGTATTCATGAATAGTATCATTTTACACTTTCCAGTAGCAAGTCTAGCAATAGAGATAAATCTGTTTCAAAACAGTGTACACTCCTATCATTCTACAAATACTTTAACCAAAGCTAGTTCCCATCAACCATCCTTGAAGTTCCACCTCCTCCTCTGCTTCTCTCTTCTTTTTCTTTTATCAGCCAGCATGACATTTCCTGATCTGAATCCTCCCTCCAGCCTAGATGGAACAGCTCCAGCATCACGTACCTCCAGTAATATTTGTACTCTAGAATTACTGGGGTATACAATTCTAACTTCACTTTAAACTTAGCTTATTCCCCCACTCACCAGAAATAAAATAATACTACTTGTTATTGCAAAAGGAATTCCATTTTTAAAGCACTGAAGCACTTAGAATTCCTCCAGTCAGCCACTTTCTCTTCACTCCAATCCACGATGGCCCTGGTGCCACTTGCCCACCTTTTAAAGAATTACCTGTAAATTGTCCGTTACAAGCATAAGTTGCAAACCCTTCATTTAGTTCCTGAGCTGTGCAAGAAGAAAAGGTACGAGTGGAGAACTGTTCAGCTTGGAAGACCAGAGGATAAGATGCAGGAATATATAAAATGAGCAGCAGCAGGTTTGAGAAACATTTGTGTTCTCATTTAAGGCAAACTTCTAACAGAGGAAGCTTTCTTCAGTAGTCATATTAACAGTGGAAAATTGAGCTTTATGTGCATGAAAAGCTTTTTAAAAGCTTTGCCTCCACAAAATATGGCCAAAAGCAGCACTGATCAGCTAAGCTGGCATGGATAGCAGCCCAACAGAACTATGATGTCGGGTTGTTTTTTTGATTCATGCGACCATCTCAACCATTGAAAAGACATTTCTATAATCTTTTCAATACTATGAAAAGCCTTACTTTGAAGTAAGTAAAGCAAAAACTGTAGAGAGGCACAGATTTGTCTAACATCAGCATGATAGGATAAATAATGATCGGTTAATAGAACTATAAAAATGCTAGTCAACCTAGAGTGTTCTTAATTAAACTACTGGCAGGGACTATTAGGATTTACGGAATGATTGGGTTTTTGTTTTCTTTTCCTCTTATAATTTTTTTTGCCCGCCATTGTGTATTATTTAAAATCCGCTTGCTCCAATTTCCTTTTCAAGCTTGTTAGAGGCAGATGTTTCTCAGCCCAATTTTGGTCCTCTTATGAACAAACAACAAAACCCATGCCCTCTCATGTGAATTCTAGGTCCACGTTTTTTATTCAAGAGTTACGGAGCAGAAATTCAGGTATATATGCAACATAGCCTGTATGAGAAATTGACATACCGCCTTCCTAAGGGCATGTTATTACCAGTAGCACTTATCTCCCCATGAAAAAAAGGAAAATATTTGGAATATGTGGTTGATGTTGACTAGAAGTTCTGCCAAAGTCAGATTTTTTCATTCTGTAAATGGAGTGCATCAAGAATGGTTTGTGTTTTGCCACTTTTCTTGAAATCTTGCCAAACACGTTTTTCTTTCCCTGTCACTCTCATAATGTTTGGAAAATGCTGCTACTAGATCCTTGCTGCATTCAAAACATCCTTACACTAATTGCAAGAAAGAGAAAAATTTTTGAAATATTTCATGCATTTTAAAGATTATTTTCCCTTCCACTCCCAGAATGTCACAGAGACATGGGCTCAGCATAAGGCAAAGGTAAAAATACTTACTTATCTAACTGTTCTTTTCATACTGTATTTAATTTTAATAATGATATAATTCTGTAATTCTTGTAAATTTTAATAATTCTTTTGACAATAACTATGATATCACAGTAATATTTTTACTCTAAAATTACTGATTTATACAATTCTAACTTTAGTTTTGACGTAGCTTATTTCTCCACTCACCAGAAATAAAGTAATACTACTTGCTATTGCAAAGGAAATTCCATTTTTAAAGCACTGGAGCACTTAGAATTCCTCCAGCACATAGATTTAAGTAATGCCAAGTTCACTTATGGCATAGGCCTTAAAGACATTTCTAATATCTGGGATGAACATGTATTTACTGAGCAAACAGTAGTCATATGAAAAATGTAAGCTTTTTGGGTTGGTAGAAGAGGCATAAAAGACAGGGCAACTCTGAAATATCAGACATACAGCACTGAAGGCAATAGATCAGATGTCATTTATAGGCCAAAATCCCTCTCAAAGTGATGCTATTATTAGGAATAAGTTTGTAAAAACTTGTCAGTGAAGGAGATTGCCTTGGCTAAGAACTTGACATCCCTGTTAATCCTCCTGAGCCAAGTATTAGTACAGTCTGGCCTAAACATTAGTAACCCTTTTTCTGTGCACAACAGCACAGGAAAATTTACAACATTGTTCTTGATGTCTTCTGGCCAAAAAAAAAACCAAAAAAAACCAAAAAGCAGTCCTCTTACCAGATACATGTTATTCAAAACATGTTGTTTTCCTCAACACAGGGGAACTGGAATGAAATGCTAAAATATGTGGTGTGGAAGGCTATGTCATCTGTGCATCCTGTTACCAAGGAGGAAGGTCGAGATGTTGTCTAAGTGACAGCAACTCTTTATTTGAGTTCATTGCAAACCAAATAGGAACAATTTCAATATATTTTCATGCGTTTGTATGCTGATGTGTACACATGTATATAATGAACAGCACAAACAACCATAAGAATATCAAGATTCCACCTGACTTTCTTACCAGTACAGTGGTGGAGAGGCAGTGTTCCACTAAAAATCTTTTACTTCCCTTGGGAAAAATGCAAACCATAAAGTGAGAAAGACAGGGAACAAGGCTTAGAAGGCTATTCATATTTAAAACTAATGTGATTGCAAAAAACATCTTAAATTGTTGTCCCAGGCATGTGTTTTAGCACTAGTGTTAGTGTGCACTCCCTTTGCTTAGAGCTGGAGAGCTCTGGCTCTCTGCGGGAGGAATGTGGAGTAGGCAGGAAAAGGAGATCCATGTGTCAGGGCCATTGCTGTCAAATGGTCTCCTCACACATTACAGATGTTGTTCAAGCACAAGCCAGGGAGTGTGTGGAATAAAAAGCAGCCTATGGAACTTTAGTAGGGAATAAATTCTGCAGAAAGCTTGCAGCATTCTTCTGCGCCACAAAAGAATTTTGCGAGCAGGGAATGAGTCCTGTACAGAACTCTCCGCATGGGCTGATCTTAGAGGTACTCTTGGTATATCAATATTAGTTTTACACCATACCAACATTTTCCTTAAGGAAATTGCAAAAAGTGCCAGCACAATATGGCCATAAGCATGACTTATGCTAAGACAGAAAACAGTCCTGTGGAAAACAAATATGTGTTTTACTTTAGAAATCAATTTTTATTGACAACAAAGTCAATCCTGAGAATAAAAATTTTAAAGGGGTAAATCTTCCAGCCAAAAAAGGAGTAGTTGATAATGATGAGGCTTGTGTCACAGTCATAAAAATGATGACTTTAATCTTATGAGACCAAATAACATAGATCTGGGATTACTGGTTAAATTAAAATGTTCCAATTTCTCAGAAAGAAACCACAGAAATTTGAGTTTTGACCATATAATATTCCAGATATTGTATGATGAATATGTGGTTTATTGATTTGACAAGTAATACTGTTTTCCCCCAGGGAAAAAGTGAATTTGTGGCAAATGGCCTAATAGAATGGCACAAGTAATTGATGGAGTTCTGCACAGTCTGTTGGGTGAGATGACAGATCTGAAAAGCCTCTGACTTATTAGTTTGCCTGTTGTCACAGTGTAAGGTATGACTATAGTCAAAGTAAGTTTAAAAAAATACAGCATAAACCAGAAAATCCTAGGGAGAAAAGAATAATTTTAAACTCAATTCCTATTTAATTTAATTTTAATTTAAATGTCAAGACCATTTAAAATCATGGTTGAGATAACTCATAAATGAACATAATTGTCACTGCAAAAAATTTACTAAAACTAGGAGTTATATTTTGAATTATTTTATATATATGTCTTGAAAATATTGAAAATATAATAATGTGGTCTTTAGCTATATTGTTATACATTTTAGGTAATTATAGGTTAACCTGTTAGACTTGCATATGATACAAGATATGCAAGTTCAGAAATCCCTGCAGATTCAAAAGGTTCACATAATAAACACTTCCTATTATTTATACTTTCAGACTTGTTACTGCTGCCCTACACACCTGCCTAAGGCTACACTGTGAAAATTTAAATTGAGAGACAAATAATTTGCCTCTTGCAGTAATAGGAAGCTGTTAATGATTTGGAAAACATGAGATTGTTTTTAAATACCTGTTACTTCAGTGTTGTATGAATATGTCTTCTGGTCAGTGTAGTTTCTCCAAGCTTGTCAAACTGATGTACTTTTTTTTAAAGGAGGAATGTTGAAGCTTCTTGTAAAAACATTTATATATTTGGAAAAATAATGATTAAAGGTGGTATCAGAGGGCATTGCTTGTCTTTTAAATTTCCTGAAATTCCTTCCCAATAGTGTTTTTAGGAAATGAATGCCATGTTTTCAGAGCTAGCTTATAAAGCTGGCTGGCTGGCTTTTTTTGGCCAATCAATATAGTTTTAGCAAAACATAAAAGCACTTGAAATATACAGTCTAAGTCATCAAAACAGCCCACAGCTAGAGTGTCTAGATAGAGAGAGCTGATTCAATATAATTACATAAATGAATGAAATTTTAAGAATTGGACAACAAACTGCTACTGATAAACAATTAAAAGATCTGCTATTAAATACTATATAAGATACTAAATATTTGTGTCTCCTTGTTTGGCCTAGAATACCTGCAGAATCTTTAATGACAAAGTTCTTTACCTCTGAGTTAGATAATACAAATCTTCACCAGTTAAGCAGTCACATATCTCTAGGAAATATTTGCAAAGAAAACCATATTCTTCTGAATTTTGAGAAAGCATTCTGTGCTTGGAACGCAGGTAAAACAGATCACCAATTCTGCTTTTTTTTCCCCAATAAACTATGTTTATTATGCCAGTTCTAATTACCATGCAATCTAATGGTTTTAAGGCTTATAATTTCCACATCACTGGACATCACAAACATGAAAGCAATTTTATACCGTCATTATACATCAATGTTTGCAGTTGGTTATACATATATACAGAAATTATTCACACATCTTAACCTTGCTATTTCCTTCTTTCAAACCAACATAATTTTACTGTGAAAGCAGCTTTTTAATAAATGGTATAAGAAATACAGCAAGGCACACATTTTTTAAAAACTTTTTTTCTCATTACCACCTCAAGAAGCATAAAAACCCAAAATTTAATACTTAATTCAGTAGAATGTCAACAGTTTCTAATATACAACACTATGTAGTTGTTTCTTGAAGTGTTGCATAGATTAAAATTTTAAATTAAATAAATAAAATGCCATTTATTTTATTTGCTTAATTTTTAGATGTATTGAATCAGGAGGACCAATGACTTCTTTTTGCTGCAATCCAACAAAATAGTCACTTTAAAAGCAAAATAGTTTCAATAAACTTATGCATTATACAGATAAATATTAAATTTGATACATAAAATAGAAGAGTACTGACAGGTACAATTCTGAAAAGATGAACCAGACTGATGGTGAATTCTACAGAACTTTAAAGAACAGAACCAATGATAAGTAGTACAGGAGCATCCAGTTTAGGAAGGGGGGGTCATTAGAGGTAGCTTGGGAGAGGAGTCCATATGAAAGCAAATGGCCTTGCTACAATACCAAATGATGACTGAAATAGAACTAGCATATGCAGCCTGACCACAAAGCCAACATGGACAAACCACATTTGGAAAAAAAATATGTCTTGGGAGTCAGTCTAATGAAAGGCAGTGATACAATGGAATTGGAGGTCATCCCAGGGTTTACAGGATGAACCTGCACCTGAATTGCAGCCAAGTTTCTAAAAGGAAACAGAAAAGTAATAGTAGGTTACAGAAAATGAAGTTTTATTTTCCAAACATAGGTCTTCCAGGACAATAATAGATAGCCATTAATGGTCACATGCCAGAGCCTTTAATGCAGAAGCATACAGTAGGCAAACAATGACTTTTAACAGCCTGAGGTACAAGTTAGCATAAAAAAATTAACTGATGTAGAAAAGTCACCGATTTTCATAAAGACTTTGTTTCTAAAGAAACAAGGGTATTCCTCATATCAGACCTTTTCCCTGGATCTTGCCCTCATCCTTACCTGCAAACTTACCTTCAGCACACTCAGAAGTGCACCAACCAATGCAAACATAGAAATTTTCAAAAGTCAAGCAATAAAAAGACCTATCCAACAATTATTTTAATATTAGTGCAAACATATATAATGAGACTTCAGTGGAGAAAAGATTGTCACAGAAGGGGTCCATGAATAGAATTGCCAGTGTCATCACTGCATTTTTAAATTGTAAATAGATATTTAGACATTTCTAGTACCAGCAATGAGTTGAACTTGCATACTATAGAATCATCCAGCTCAGAGGTTAGGGTTAAACTATTCAGCAAAGAGCATAGGCTTATGATGAGAATTATGAAGAAATAACTGTCAGAATACAGCTCAAAGATTAGTGCAAAGTACATCTCATAGGCATTTCCTAGGAGGCACTCCAGACATGCATTATGTGCCTTCCAAGTTAAGCAGGAATATCTGGATCTATCCAGTTACCATCTCCTTTGATCTTCTCTGCTGTAACTGACCACATCCCTCCCCATTTATACAAGAAATACACTTACTTGAAAATAGCGAAAAGCTCAACCATCTGTTTAGATATTAATGAAGAACTGATCTGAATAAAGGGGAAGATTGTATCAAAAGGTTTCTACAGTCCTGGCATGAGTAAAAAAAAGTCTCACTGATGGATTATGTCAAGTTTTTTCAAAAATGATGTAATTCATAGATTTCAATACAAGATTCTCTGTTTGTTTAGCTTTTTTAAAGTCAGGTACTGCAAGGAGCTACAAAGTCAGACTGTTTTAAACTCTATAAAGAAATTTTATATTATTTACTTCCCTATAAAAATCTCTAGGAAAAAAAAGTAAGCAAAGATTTAGATTATTATTGTTGTTCCAGTCTCTAAAAGTAAATTATTATATATTAACTATTATGTAAACTTGGGATTTTTTCCTCCTGTAATAAATAAATAACAGTCCTTTGCATTTATGTACCATCTTTTATCTGTGGATCTCAAAATACTTTTAAGTAAATAAGCTATTTTTCATAGGTCCATTGATCATTATTCTCACTATTTTGTTGCTAAAAAAACTGAGACAAGGAAGGAAAAAGTCATACAAAAAATCTATTGCTGAGCAGGAAGTAACAGTCAGGTGCTTTGAGCACCAGTGCTGGGTTTGTCCTGGTGATAGTAAGTGGCAGAATATTCTATTTAATATTACAGCACTGTCAGATAAAATCAATTTAGTTTTCTTAAGTGCAAGTAAATTATTTTTCCCTTCTATTAAGTTAAAACCTAAATTTAAATTACAGAAGTAAAGAAATAACTTTTGGATTTACTTGTAAGAACTAAAAGATTACACACAGAATTCTAAGGCATCCTCTAGAAAGACTTTGGCTAGAACACATAAATGTCCTGAATGTATTGATCTCTATGCATATTGAATTTGTAACTAAAAGTCCCCATCCCACTGGTGAGTCATGGGTCACAGTGACTGCAGAAGATCACATGATCTCATGTACAGATAGATCTTTCAAGGTGACCCTAACTGAGAAATAAAATCCATATAGCTTTATGAGCACCTCTGTTGGAGAACTCCATGTTGGCTCATGTGAAAGACTCGTCAGTGCTGTCAGAGATCTTTTTGAGCCTGCCCATAGAATTGTTATAATTCTCCCACAACAGTTTGTTTTTTTTTTTTTGTAGCACACTGCTTAACAACAGGATTGCAACATTTGACAAAAATATTTATTCACTATTAGTTTTATTCTCCTGTACAGCCAAGGTAAATACTAAAACAGTACAAAATCAACCTACATTTGAAACCAGGCCTTTTTCAGCTTTGAATTCTCATTATGCATTTAAGGTACACATATACTATAGATTTTTTTCTCTAAGTATTGCAGCTACACATGGAATTACACATTTAAATGAGCTTACAGCACAGGTGCTTCAGGAAAAATAATGGTGTTTGCCATTTATCTTTCAAATTAAATAATATGTTTTTAAATAGTAACTTTTTTCATAATACACTTATGGGAACAACATTTATCTGTCACATTTTAAAAGATGTATTAGTAATAAATGTAAATTACCTTTGGAAAATCAGTAATTAGCCTCATCAAAAAATAAACAATCTGCCACCAAAAAGATAATCTTTAGCATAGTTAAGTATAATAACTGTTATTTGAATAAGTTAACAAATTAGGATAGATTGCTTCTGTAATTCATTCCCCATAGCATGAGAGATGAAGTTAAAGCATCAAGCTTGTGAATGGGGGAAGGGAGCTCAGACTTTAGTGAAACCAAACCTAGCAGCTCATATTTTCATTTTTGGTGTGTCAGAGATAAACTGTATGTATTCTAGAACTTTACTACGGGGAATAATACAGTACATAGTTTCCATGGAAGTAATGCTATACGTACAAGTTAAGAACCAGTGTATCTTCCTACGTATAAAAGGTGGGAATGTGGGGTGAAGGGCTTTGTTCTATTAAAATAATATGTCAACCCCTGGGCAAAAGTGGAAGCTATAACATAACCCTATTAAGTTGTTGCATACAGATTCTGCATTATATTTTATTGCATCGTGGGGCATTTATTATTAAATCTATCCTCTATGTCCAAGCTTAGTCCTCACACAAACTGCATGTTTTTACATCCAGTCTTATAAAAAAAACCCATCTGGCTCTCATGCAAGTAACTATGAAGTTCTGAAGAGTGAGGTAAGTTTATGCAGTATTTTGAGATCCTCAGAGGAAAAGTACTAATAAATTGAAAAGACATGTCATTATCTTCATCAGTGAAATAATGAAAACAAGGATAAAATCACACGCACTACAGCAAGCATTCTTCCTCAAAATAATATTACTAAATGAGTGAAAAAATAAGAAAACTAATACAACAGTAACTTGGAAAGCTTATGTTTACATCATTTTCAGTTAACAATCTCAGAGTTTTGTCGTCATCTCAATTTCCAAATAGAGGCTTCTATATGCACATAATCCATTTAATTTAATTCTAGAATACATAGTATCATCTATGAGTTTTGTGATTCAGAGTTGATTTCCATTGTTCCTCCAGTTGTTTGGATGTGTCCAAGTATTAACCTAATTGGCAATCAGCAGGTCATGATAGCCTATTTCAAAGCCATTCCAGAAATATCCTCTTTGCTATGATGGTTCCAAGATAATGCATTAGTCAAATAGAGATGTGCTGAGATAGCGGCAAGCTATAGACTATTGTTGTCATAACCTAAAGGCTTTGCTAGATATACATATGTGAATGTGTGAATGCTGGGTAAAGCACCAGTAAATGAAAAGCCCAAAGCATAGTTATATAACAAAAAAAATCAAAAATGAGGAAGTTAGATCTCTAAGAGCTGCAAAGAAATCTATTTTTTATAAAACAGATGAGATCCTCTGCTACAGTTATATAGTTTGCAACAGGAGAATACTAATGGTTTCCATGGGCAGTGATGAATAACAGCCTTTTCTCTTGGCAACATCATGGAATCATAGCATAACTTAGGTTGGAGGGAACATCAACTGGTCCAACCTCCTGTTCAAAAGAAAGCTGTTTTCAAGGTAGAAAAGATTATTCAGGGCCACATCCACTTGAATTTTTAAAGTCTCCACAGGCGGAGATTCTAGAACATCTCAGGGAAACCTGTCCCATGCTTAGCCTTGTGTTTTATTGGAAATTCCCTTGCTATAGCTTCTGGCAAGCAGTGGCATTTGGAATTGGATTGGCATTTGGAGTTGCTGTTCTAGCTGTGGTCTACTGGAGGAGTGTTTCCAAAGACTAATGGCATTTGATAGAGCTGTGCTGGCTTTTGGGTCACCAAACTAGGGAGATTCAAAGCAGCAGTGCTGCTTGCTAGGAACTGATCCAAAAGTTGCTTTGGATATCGTCTTCTGTTGTTAAATGTGCAGTTATTGTTCAACATTTATATGAGGTCAGAAATTTCAGATTTGAACCACTTTCAAATACTGGTAGAGATCAGGACCACCTTTTTGCCTTAGGTTCCACCACCTTATTCATGTTTCAAAATGCTTACCACAAAATAGAACCAAAGGTTGCAGTACTGCTGGGTGACTGTCCGTTTCCACCTTCATTACCCTCACATTATATACTCTCATGAAGTTGTGAAGATTTGTTGTTTTGGTAACCTCAGCTCTTGGCCTAACACTATGTTGTAATAACTGTGTTCTTAATAATGGCTTACTGAATTTGAATCATGGTAAACCGACATCAAGAAATTACTTATTATCTCTCTATTCTCCAGTCTGCTCAGCCATTCTTCATGGTTTGTCTGGAAATATTGTAGAACTCCAACTCACTAGTTAAATAAACTAGTTCTTGTAGAACTGGAAGTTCAGCTTCATCAAGTGCTTTTGAATCCCTGCTAAGACAAGCTGACTGCAGAGAAGGGCATCAATGAGCAGAGCTGGTTTCTGGTTCCCTCAGCTGAGGAGGGAAAGGAGGCTGATATACTATGTTTGAAGAATTCCCAGGTTCTGCAAGATAGCAGACTTGTTCCAGACAGGAGCAGCTCCAGTCAGTGCAAAGCCGAAGGGCAAAAAGCAATTAGTGTTCACTGCTTTTGTAGACTAGTGGCATGTAAACTGGGATTATAGCGTAATCAAAACAAACGATATAGCACTATCTTGAAACAGAAGCCCTGGCTGATGATTCATCTCCCTTCATTGTACAAAAAAGTTTAAAAAAAAAAAAGATTAAACAAAAAGGTTAAAAAAAAAAAGTGCAACTTGTAGAGTACATACCTGTTTTTAGAATAATCTATGTGCCTGGAGAGGGTTACATTCTATCTGTGCATATTTATATGTCTTTCCTTATGAAGTTTCAGGAGATTTTCTTCACAAGTAAGAGTTTTTCTGTTCTGATGCAAAACATCCTTTTTCTGTGAATGGCCAGGCTTTATCTGAAACTCTGTAGCTGTAGCCTCTTCAAAAGCAGCAACACATCCTTTTTGCTCTGCTGTTCCAGGTGATTTTCCTGCATTATTCTTTTTAGTGCTAATCTCTGGAGAATTCTTTTCCAAACTTTCAGTTTGTCCATCTGAAAACAGCGAATCATCATCAGCATTTTTCAAATTGCTTGATGTACATTGTTTGTTAGTATTTGGAATATTTGTATCATTGCCCTCCCCACATAAGAAAGACAAATCCCTACCTTCAGAAGAAGTTTTAGCTTCTAATGACTCTGGAGTCACTTCATCTAGTGACTCAGCAGATGTTTCAGAAATAGGGTTAGAAATAGGCTGCTGCTGCTCTACTTGTGCTTCAGAAGAACCATTAGAAATAGACTGCTGCTGCTGGTCGACCCGTTCTTCCTCAGGACAGGCTTCAAAGAAGCATTCAATATTTTCTCTTTCATCTGTGAAGTCCAGTGGCACAGGAGTGCTGCTCTTTTCCTCTATGTATTTGATTACCTCTCCACAGTCACTATCATGAGAAGAAAGTGAAAGATAAGAATAGAAGTCCCCTTTTCTTAGCTGGATGGGTCTGTGAGAGTGCTCTAACACTTTTTCCTTGATCTGTGCTAATGAAGCTGGAGCAGATGAGTCACATTCAGGTTGTGACTTACTTTTCAAAGCTGTTGATGCCATGTCTATTATCTCCCTCACAAAATTGTGTACTGAGCCATCTTCCATGGTTTTTTTATCAAAATCAGCAGATTCACAGTTACAGCACAAATCAAGACCATTGGCTGATGAGTTGCATTCTGCTTCACTGGATTTCAAGGCTTCACAGCAATCAGGAAAATTTTCAGTAATGTTTATTCTACGTTGTTGACCATTAGGTAAGGATGGCTGTAAAGCTGTATCCTGTATGCCTACAGAATTAATTTCTGAGGAAGAGTCAAAGCAAGGCTTTTTTGCAGGAGAGGAAGCAACAGAGTGATGATCAGGCTGAAGATGACTTTGACATTCTCTCGGAGAGTTTCTGGATCCAGCTGACGACAGAACAGTCTCCTTGCCATCCATATGTGAATCATCTGAACTGTCTGTAAATGCTTCACAAACACCACAATCATTTTCAGCTTCTCTGACATCAAGTGACGCAGGAGTTTTGGGGGTTGCTGTTACTTTAACAAGACCTTCCTTCTGACTGCCAAGAGAATTTTCGACATTGCCGTTCTCCATATCATCCACAAGCTGATCCTTCACAACCTGAGAGATGTCTTTCATTGGGTTACTCTTTGTTCCTTTTTCACGATCACGTGGTATATTCTTACTATTGCCATTATTTTCTGGTATCTTCTGTACTGAACCATTCAATAGTGTTTCAATGCTTAATGTATCTGTGGCTTTTGATGTCTCATTATTAACTTCTTTACTGCGCTGAATTTCATCACTGAGGTTACTTTTTCTCTTCTCCCTTGTCAAGGAAAATTTTGGTCTAATCCAGGTTTGGAGTTCATTTTTTATATAATCAAGTCCTGAAATTAAATTGCATTCTTCATAAATATCCTCATCAGTTGCTATACTGGAGTCATCATCTTCATCTTTGATACCTAGCTCTTCCTCAGTTAAGGTAAGGGTGGAACTTGAAAGCAAATCACTGTCATCTTCATCATCAGTACAAGCAGAAGTGCAGGAGACATTAACAATCATGCTGACATTGACATCGCTCTCATCAGCTACAGATCTATTAAGATGTTTTCTAAATGATGCATTTGAATCTGGTATTTTATTTCTGTGTAGTACAATATCTTCAGAGCAGAGAGAAAGATCCTCGCTGCTGCTGAGTTCAGTGAGAGAAGCTGCTGAATCTTCATTGATTGAAGATGCAATATCTAGAGACATCTGTCCAGTAAAAGACATTTTTTGAGAGCTACTTTGCAGTGTTATATCAGAGATGCTTCGCTTTATTTTTTGATCTGAAGGACTCTGGATATTCTCTAAGCGATTCAGAAGATCTAATGTCCTTTTACTGAGCTCTCCAACAGAATCACTGCTTGTACTTATGTCTCCAGAGCCATGATGACTAAAAAGATCTTCGTTGCTTTTGTAGGAAGTCAGCCAGCTCTCCAAAGAGGCGCTTCGCTGAAGACCATCTCCACTTTTAAAAATACCTGAGCTGAACAAATCACCTACTACAGACAGAGATTCTAAGGAAGAACTATGAGATAAAGTTGAAACCTGTCTTATATTCTCTGTAACAGGTAATTTTCTTGCAGTTTCTGTGGATTTACAGGAATTGGGATCTGATTCACCACAGATACTTGCCAGAGCATGATCATGAATAAACCCATCTGGTTGTGACTCTCCAGACTTATGTTCAGATTTACCAGGTATTTTGTCAAAACAAAAGTCACGAAACAAACTACCTTCTGTATGTGTTTTTTCAATCTGCGATTGTTTCATTATCTCTGGTAATTTGAATTTGGAGCCTTGAAGATATGAGTAATCATAAAATGTAAACACATCATGTTTTCCTTGCAATTCTTCTAGACAACCAGGGTTAGACATGGTAATGCTGTCCAAATCCTCATCATTTTCACTTCCACAACATGCAGAAGGAGCCAGTTGGAAATCATCTGAAAGACTAGTATGATCTTCTTCATCTTGCTTTAGTTTTGGTTTTATTACATCATCCACTTGACTTTCCACATGCCCAATTTCAGGATTACTCTGACTGCTTTCAATATCATTTAGCAAAAAAATTTCTGAATTATTTGTAGTTTCTGTATCACATTCACTCACTATCCCACTCTCACTCTCAGAATGCCTGCTTATGTTTCCACTCTGATACATGTAGTTACATGGTTTTGCCAAAGTGGTCCCTCCTATTAGATCTGGCAGGGATTTGGTAGATGAAAATGATGAGTCTTTACTAAGACTTTTGTTTAAAATGTTAGACTGCATTACACTGGAGAGTCTGGATGTTTTTTTCAAAAAAGGCATATGTTTTTTTTCTGATAATTCAATATTATGAAGACTATAGACCTGATAGATATGAGGATTTGGAGGGGAAGTAATGTTGGGACAATAAAGAGGAATTCCACAATTACTGATGCTTTCATCTTCATTCACATCATTATCACCACATTCTTCTGAAGCAGGTTTCTGGTTTAGATCATCCTTGAGCTCCTGATCAGGATCACTTAAGTCTTCGTGAATACTGATCAGCTTATTACTTATGTCAGTTTCATCCCATTCTAGTGCATCTTCACTTGGACCATTTAGATCCATCAAACTGGGATCAATAACATTTAGAGGCTCCTGTAAAAGAAAAAGTCAAAGATTAAAAATATTTACAGCTGTACTTGAAATGTGCTTCCATTGAAATCATGTAAGGTAATGGAAGTAAAGTGCATTTTTGGAACAACGATCACTAATAGGCTTTTAATTTTTCACATTTGTGTGCTATTAAAATGATCAATTAAAATGAAACTGTTACATTTTGAAACATTTCTTAGACTTATTTTTTTTCTTCTTGTTTGATGTCAAAATATAATAGAGAAATTTGACTTTAATATACGTTAATTGTGGTTAGTCACTTTATACATAGAAAGTTTTAACTTAGAATCACACACGAGTGTGTTAGTAAAAAACAGGCAATTATGTTAGATATATGAAAATCTTTCTTAGCCCACTTAAATTTAAAATAGTTTACATAGAAAGGGTATATGAAAGGATTTTTGAAATTTTTATAACAAACTTCAGTGTTGTCAACCTTAAAACAACAGATCACAAGTCTTGATGAATTTTTGTTAGAATTTATATTTATTCTTTACTTGATAATACAGGCAGTACAAAGTAAGTAAGACTAATGAATGTTAATATCTTCAGCTGAAAGATCAAGTACTACACAAGTTTCAAATAATGTCTGCCCTGGTACCTTTCTCTGGAAAAGGAATGATAAATAACTTAGCTAAACTTAACTTTCTTTTTTAAGGACTTTTGTAACTTTCCAGTAATGTTTGTTGTTATGACTCAGAACATACGATAACAAGAATTGTTCCTTCTAGAAACATGTGTGGAAGAGGAATGTCTTGGGGTGACTTTATGATGTGTATCCCCTATCGCCTGCTCTATGCCCAGACATGAATCCTGTGCCTTTCCATGCCTTTAAAACTGGGTCCAAGAGAAAGAAAAAAGCCAGGCAAACTTTTCAAAGCAGTTTTGTGTTCAAGGACACAGAGATAGCTGCTGCTGCTGCTGCAGAGCAGAGGAAAGCACCTTCCTGCTTTTCCCAGCTCTTGGCTCCTTTTCTCGGAAGAGAGACAGAGAGTTAAACTCCTTTGCTTCCCTCAGACTTTGGCTTCTTCTTCTTCTCTTCTCTTCCAGACTGTTCAACAATACCAAAACATCAGCCAGGAGACCTTAAACCTCAGCCTAGAGGGGCCCATGTCGACCCAGCTACAAAGACAGGAAGAGAGAGACCACACCCACAGAAAGGACTCTGAAAATTTACCAGGTTTTCTCCACAGTGAGAGGTTTCATTATTTAGCATTATTCTCCTCCCATGCCTGCTGTGTACTGTGTTTGTTGAATAAATAGGTTTTTTCCTTTTCACTTTCCTCTGAGGAATTTCTTCCCGAACCTGGTGGGGGAGGGGTGGCTGTAACCTGCCTTCTATCAGAGGATGTTCATTTTGGACGTTCCTCCAAATTTGTCTCAAACTGGGACACGGAAGAACACCTTGACAGCTCTTCTCACTCGAATGTGATTTGTCAAGTGGCCAACAGTACCAAACCATTTTAAGCCCTTGAAAATAAAACTGAAATGGTCCCTGATTTGGGGGGTGAGCACAAACTAATTTCACTTTTCTTTCCTATTTACTGAGAGGCCTCCATATTAGAGAAGGCATTGCTTATACAAAGAGTCTTTTAATGTAACTGTTGACTAATGTCAAGTTGTTTAGTTTAAATCATCTGAACAGCTGAACGGTGATCATTGCATCCAGAAACACAAACACTTCTTCCAAGAAAACTTTTCAACTCTGATCTCTTGCTTTCTCTAATTTTCTTTGAGCAAGTGTTGTTTTTCAAATACAGCATTGACATCATGCCAAACAGCAAGAGCAAATTCCAGCAAACATAAAGCAGATAAAATGAGGCTGTAGTCCAATGAAGTGCAGTTCTGCACAACTTAGTCACTTAGATTCATCAAGACTCAGCCAAGGCTAATTGTGCAGGGAAAGGCACGTACTTCTGACTTCAATTCTCAGCTGGAAACTCTCTTTGAAGTAGGAGTTAAAGCTGTTCAGCCCTTTTGTGAGCTCAATAGTCAGGACACCGATTTTGGACATGGGACACTTTGCCAGACTGGGCATAAGAGATATGAACCAAGCTATTCTCTCAGGAGAAGCCCTACATGCTGTTCTGAAAAGACGCCTGCTTGTCCTGTGTCATTTTGCATAAAACAATTAAATATTAATTTGGTCATAGATAGATGAGGAGAATTTTGCCCTGCGGTGCTGTGTTTGGCATGTTTGACCTGCAAGAGACACAGAGAGTGCCAAACCTCTGCTCCAGTGACTATTTAATTATGGATATAGGTGGCATTGTTTCTGTGCAAGACACAAGGCTATATCATCCCAGTATGTCCAGTAAACCAAAGGCTAAAACAATCAGATGAAATCAGGAGTAATTATTTTCTCCAAACTGGGCAGAGTAGCTATCCACCATTCAACAGGGTGATGCAATTATTAACTTATTTGATAAATCAAGACTCTCTCCACCTAAGATAAATCTGTGTCCTCATGCTTCATTGGGCTTAGCTGTAATGTAGGTCCCTGAGTACCACAGCTGTGTTAAGATATGGCACATAATAATGTGCAGAACTGCAGGCGCAAAATAATTTTTTCCTTCTTGGCAGGTTAGAAAAGCCTTTGGTATTTTGTGAATCTGTCATGACTACTACTGAAGCCTAGAGTCTCTTTGTGAACCTACCTACAAGAAAGTTTTCACAGACTACCTTTGCTAGAGTCCTTTTTTTCTCCCCCATGAGACACTGGCTAAAGTTAAATTCCCATGAAAATACCCATTTGCTGGACAACTATTGCTATCAGAGCAGTTCTGTACTGCTTTGTATTGGGGAGTTCAGAAATCTTTATTTGGATTTGCCAGTTTGCCATGTTTTAATAAAAGCTCCTGGTTTGTACTTAACTGGACCCAGTTTCCCACCTGTAGCTGACCCTTAACTAACATTTAAATAAAATGCAAGAGAATGACTATAATTAAGTTTATTTGAAAACCTGTAAGACTAAAAAAAAAATCAGATTCAATGGCTCATTTTCTCTGTGTCATGTTTTACAACTCTGTCATACTCAGCATTAGGAAGACAGCGCTGTGGGAAGTTTCTTAAACTGCTTAATTTTACTGTTTTAAGCTTCTGCCAGCTGCAAGAAGAAATTACTGAAAGCAGGAAATCAGCAGCAGGTTCCAAGGATTTTATGTACCATAGAATCTGATTCTGTTTCTCAAAACAAAACATTTGGTCCTTATTGGTCAGGAAGATAACCTTCCCTCTGTAAATCAGCACTTGGCTGCCTTGTTTGTTCAGCAAGTCAGATGGACTAAAATAATAAAACATGTAGAGTTGTGACCTCAGCCCATTCATCTTCACTGAGTGCTCCCCACTTCAAAGCCTATTTTTTTATTCTTCAAATGCACATGCTTTTCCAAGGCCTGGCATATACTCAGAAGTTTTGCAGGCTTAGCTTGATGGTAAGGGATTTTTTTTATTTTATTTTATTTTATTTTATTTTATTTTATTTTATTTTATTTTATTTCTGATTGTTAGTTATATTTGCAATGACTCTTATATAGATATGGTCATTTTACCAATATAGCTTTCTCCATCCAAAGAACTGACTAAATTGATATTAGTTAATTACTACTGTAGTTATAAATATCATATCCCTTGAGGCACAAATTTAGTGCTTATCAGCTACATTGGCAGCCCTTCCCAAGTATGGACAAAGTTTTAACTTGGAAACAAACCACTTTTTGTATTTGGCATTTTTAGTACAGGTATATATTTTCCCTATATTTTTTTACAAAATTTAGTGAACTGTTCAAACGAGAGAGACATTGAGTTAGTTTTTGGAAGAGCCACACCATAGCCTCTTGAATGAATCTCTGGATTGAAGAATGGAAGGTGGTGTCACTCCAGCCTACATTTGCACTGACAGAAGTAGCAAAGTAGAAACCCAGGAATTTCTAAGGACTATTTTTATCATATCAGATGTCTCTTTTTTTCAGGCTGCTCAGTGCAGAGGTAGGGTGCTGGATGATTAGAGTTAACATGATAGTAATCGATTACTAGGTCTTGCCAACAGAATGTTTAAAATTTGCCAACCTTATCCTTTACTTGGTGATATACAGAGGAGGGTACAAATGATAAATGTCAGATATTGTCAGAGATAAATTCTGTTTGCTCACTTTACTGGGAAAATTGGTGTTGTTTCTTCTTCTATGTTTTTCATTCGAAAGAACTGTATAGTACCATACAATTCATCTTTTACACAAAGCAGATAAATCTCCTACTGTCATTTCCAACTGGGAAAACTTTACTTGTGAAAGAGCTGCACCATGTTTTTTATTTTGTTTCAGTTAATTAAGAATGTGGCTTTCCTAGATAGTTTGCACTTACAGACTCCAGAGGAAGTTCTGCCTAGCCTGGATCAAGGTATCTGAGTGACTTGGTCTAGTGAGAGGAGTCCCTGTCCATGGCAGGGGGATTGGAACTAGATGATCTTTAAGGTCCTTTCCAACCCAAACCATTCCCTGATTCTATGATTCTATGATCCGTTCTTGAAATGCAAATACCCAAAAAGGAAGCAGTCTATCACAGACAGACATGCTGATCTCCACATGTAAGACAGACTATATTTAAAGAGAATCTTGGAGTGTGCTACAGAGGTTCACATTTCAATGGGGTGAGCCTCGTGTTGACTCTTAATCTCTGTCTTTGCTGAAGTCCGTGGCAAAACATGTCGTAAAGATACCATCCTGTCTGGCAGAAACTTTTTGGATACCAATTTGTGTAATTGATGGCACTAATTTTCCTGCCATTTAGAAGTTTGGTTTTTATATGTGCAAGAGTGTGTAAGTATAAATGTATATTTATTTTTTTAAAAAATTGGTAGTTTTAAAGTAGGTCAGAGTGGCTTCTGTCATTATAAAGTCGCCAAATACCACTACATTTAGAGAAGATCTCTATGGTCACATGGTTCACAGTAAGAAAAGGCAAATAGTTTTGACCAAGAAAGTAAAACAATACCCCAATGTAATAAGAATCAGAAGATGCACAATATTACGCACACTCCTATTTTTTACATATTACCACTAGATAAACAACACTTAGGAAGCATGTACTGTTGCATGAAAAGTTTTAAGTATGATTCAGTGAATAATCAGTTAAATTATAGGCTCAGAAGACTGAAAGGTTAAATTAATTCTAATGTATTTGAAAGTGCTCCTTTAGGGAGTTTAGCTATTCTACTTTGAACCCAGAACTATTTTGCTCAGGAAAGCATTCCCATTTCAGTGGCATAACTCTTGTGAGCACAATTAGGTGTGTGCTTAAATGCTTGTAGAGTTGGTGTTTAATGGCTAACCAGTTAATCTGCAGAAAATGTTAATGGGAAGAAATAAAGTATTAAGCCAAATAAAGACATTTCCTCAGCCCCAATGCTCTTTAAGGAAAAGTGTCAAAATGCAATTTTTCATTTGTTTCCTTTACTAAAAGAAGAATAGTTTAGCTTTTTTCTGAAGCAAATTATATTAAACAATGATTCTCTGTTTGGGCTTCATTTGCATGTGCTACTCCAGTACACATACTTTGTGCTGGTGAAACAGGCCTATAATGTAACCCCTACGTACTATTATATTTTTTTAAAGGAATTAACATGAAAAAAAGAGCTTTTACAATAATAAATACAAACTGTGTTCTTCCTCCCTCCCTGCAACATATCCTTCAGTTGCTGTGGCCAAATTATCCAAACTCAACTGCACTTAGGGGCCAGGGGAAAAAGGACAGAAAACCATCCCCCACATCCAGGAATGCGTGCACATTCAAGGAAGACAAACATGATTTTGTCTTTTGAAAAATGCAAGCATGCCAAGTACTTCTGCTGAGGGAAATAGTCATGTGTACAGTGCCACTTCACCTCTGCATCACTTAAACTCATTTTCTAAATGGTGTTCCCTATATCACAGTCATCAAAAAAACTATCCCCATTTCCCAACACCAATGTTTTAATATGCTTAAGCATATGCATATGCATAATATTGCCTGTGCATAATACTGAAGTGGCCTACACATTACTGTATAGTCTCAGAATATATGGAAGAATATATGCTTTATCACAGATCATGAAAGAAACATATCATGAGCATACATATTTGTTATAATTGCAAGTAAAGGCAGGTACACATTTATTTACTGAGAAAATAAGATCTAAACCTGTGGTAATCTCTTACTGCACTTTGCAGTTATTATTGCTTCTCTTGATGAAATAACACACTCAATCCTGCACATGCAGAACTCCTCCTTCTCTTTTAGGGATCATGTATGCTTTCAGGTAGTGCCAGGGTCCTACTTGGGTGGTTGTATGCACAGATTCCTGTACCACCGGAAGGACACTGACTTTGCCTCTGCCCTCTGCAGTCACAGACATCACCTGCAAGGGTCTCAGTATGAGCTGGGAACAACTGAGGCTCCACCATTTCTTAGGTCTATATGATGTTTGAAGTTCTCTGATAATGCTCAGAAATAACAGCCTAGAGGACTACTATTGTCATATCCAGGTTTTAAAACGGGTAATTTTTCTTATCATGGCAGCAGCTTTGTGGGCACATCTTCTAAGCAACAGATAAAATAACTGCAGTGATATTTTAAGAGGATGCCCAGATGAAAACTATTAACTCCTACTAGTAGGAGAAGTGTTTTAGAAGTCAGGAAAATTGTCCATTCTCTCAGCATTCTTCTGCTATTTCAACGTCACTTGATGATGCTAGGTAAGATTCTGGGGTCAGTTGTGCCTGCATATGAGTCCTAGGAGGGTCTTCTAACGTCCTTGCTAAGCTGCCTGAAGTACCAGATGGACAAAAGAAAGAGTGAAAGTCTCCAGCCTCTCCATCACACTCCAGCTGGAATGTGCAAGCCAGGCTGAAACAGAAGCTGAGCCACGTCAGCAGAAGGCCTGCAGGAACTCACTTTGATCACAGATCAAGGCAAAAGCAGGGACTCAACAAGTTCAGTCCCTGCACTGCATCCAAAGTATCACTGCTAATGACCTACCCATTATCTGTTTTCCATCCTCTATAGAAGCACTGACCTCTTATTTTTGCCACCATATCCTTTCTAACATCTCTGTTTTGCTAAAGGATCCTTTTAAATGTTTCTAGAAAGAAGACCATCTATAACATTTTTATATTGAATAATATTGTCACCCAAATAGGTTTACAGTCCTAGACCTATATCCCAAGTTGTGTATTTGGGCTTTTTTTCTGTGATGAGAAAACCTGGCTACATGGCATATTTTACCAACTGTTGTTTTTACTGCTTTGTAGCTTTCTTTTCATCTGTCAAGATGTTACATGACAGGATTTTTGCCCTTGAATGTCATTTCATATCTCACCTTTACTTCAGAGAAATATATGGTTTTGTTTGTTCAAGAATCCATCACGAGCCCTTTGTGAAACTCTTAGAAAAACATTCCTAGCTTTATCTAAACCCAAAATGTTTCAATGCACACATGGTTCAGAACAGAGTAAATCCTGTTCTGTAGTTCCTGCACTATACCTCAGATACATGCCCACACAAGTTGCTGGGAGTTCATCCATGCAAAGTCTCAGAATTTGACACAAATGGAATACTTATAGTGAAGACTACAAAATATCCACAAAAACCAGGGAATCTGTGGAACTCTGTATTAATGACAAATCAATCGCATTCTGCATTTAGATGCTCATAAAGAAATTTGTACAAGCAAAACAAAGTGGTATAATAAAATCACTATTGCTTTCTCTTTGTACTAATTAAGAGGTCTGCATACTGTTTAGAATAGTTTCAATTTAGAATCATTTACACTAGAACTGGTACTCCTTTAACAGTCTACTCTCAGTTAAACCAGAACAACTCCGTGGATGCTATGAATGGGCTCAGTAGGCACAATGGCCATCCCCAACCTACAGCAGGCACATCAGGACACCTGAACTCATGGCTTTTTAAAGAGCTTTTGTTTCAGCAGAAATGAGGGTTTGTGGAAAACACTGAAGAGTGAAACTCACCATAGAAACATATACAGATGGAAGGTATAAAAGACCAGGACATAAGCCCTTGGGAGCTTGATCTTTGGAGAAACCTAGAAAGAAAGTTTCCTCACAAAGAGCTGTAACAGAGAGACTTGAATTTCTAAATTAAAAAATTTTTCCAGTATACTGGAAAGGGAAACTGTATCTATTTTTAATGAATAACAGGACTGCATGAAAAATACCTGTCCCTATCATCAGTTTCTTCTTCTGAATCAGTTGAGAGACCACCAAATTCCTGTTATCAATGAGAATGGACTCCTTGTCCCCCTTATTTAAATTTTCAATGCAATTTCTTTGCCATTTCAGTTCTGGAATTTCCTGAGGTGACAGATTCACCATCAGAAAATTTGAGATATCAGCTTGAGGGGAGTCACTAAGCAAGTATTGTTAAGTCAAAGGCTAGAAGAATACTGCATATTATAAGTATTTGCACAGTCTGCCCACCTGTGGATTTCCAAGTGTTAAGTTAAACACCATAGTTGTCAGTAAGTGGCAGGGAGTTCTGGCAATGAATCAAAATTACACTGGTAAGCACTTTGAGGCTACAACAGTGCAATTGCTCCTTGCCATTACACGGACTATATCCAAGAAAAGCTGCTTTTCAAATGTTGCAATATAGAAACACTGGCCTAATCTCCAAATATAAGCAGTCCCTAAATAGGTAGAGCTCTTTCAGCAAGATCATCTCATCTTTGAACTTTCAGATTATGTTCTTGTCTCCTTCTCTGGTAAGTGCCGATGTTTATAGCTTTCTCTATACATAATAGATGTCAACATAGCTCTGAAGCTGGCTGGAAAAAAAGGATTGGAATTTCCAGTCTAAGCTAAGACATTGAATAGGTCCTGTGCAATGTCCCAAGTACCAGTATTATGTGCACATTTTGGTCTGGTCACCTGAGAAATTATTTGGTATAAGCATACTTTGTAGAAATTCACTAAGAAGCCAAAGTAGTGGACAACCATATCTTGCTGTTGTGAGAGGTTTATATGTGCCTGCCTTAGTTTGACAAAGTACAAAATTACAATGGGGAGTAACTCATGGTTACAAAATCACTATATTGCCATTATTCAACTTTCTTCCATTACAGGTGAGTTTACTTTAAATGTTATGCAGTTTAAACTTGGGATCAAATCAAAACATAAGCTGAAGATTTCAGTCTATCCACAATGACTATTTTCAGGGCTGGTGAGGTACAAAAAGTCCAATGAATACTAAGAGCTTACAAAGTAATAACTGAGGGGCACAGGGCTATTAGTATTAATGTTATCAGTAGAAGTGCTGTTAATATGCAGTATAGACCTCAAAGTCTTTCATGCAGCTGCTCAGGTTTTTACTGAAACTGGATGTTTGACATGTACTTTTGTGTAATGCTTAGAAATTTTGGAACAGTTTATGGTATTTTGTTTCATACTGAAACATTATTCCTCCGCTTTTAAAAATCAAAATGGATTTTTAGAAAGTGTCTTTCTGAATTTTTCAGTAAACCTGCTGAATGAGTGGTGACTCCATAAAGTTCAGGAACTCATTTATTATGTTTGTAGATCAGACACTGCATTTATTCACAAAGTGAATTTCTAAAACTTAGCATTCATTAGAGCTGTGAGGAGGCCCAGTCTTTCTCCCCTTGCTCGAGAAGGTGAAGCTCAAGAAGATAATTAACCATGAAACAATGAGGAGGCTTGCTGGGTAAGCACTAGTGTGAAAACAGTTACTCCTCACAAAGGAGGGGAAATTAGCTGGCTGGCTAAAAAAGGAAGTGTCAGATGGGAAGACTGAAAGGACTGCAAGTGTAAGTAGATAGCTCTACGCATCATTAATGCAATTTTTTAACATCTAAACATCACTGATTTCTAAATTTAAATGCACTTAACTGCTATGTGTTAGGGGAGATTAATATGCCATTTTAAAATAATTTTTCTTAAACTTTCCATTTTCACATTTCATCACTTTTAGTCATCCTTCCACGTATGAAAAAAATCACTGCCTCGTAGTATTGTATTCTTGTTTACAAAGCCAATGTAAACAGTGTTCTAAAAATATTCTGTTTGCTCATTGTATTTTGCAAACCCATTATTTTACATTAATATAGGTATTTTTTATGAACAGAGTTTCTTTTGATTTTACCGTTTCACAGAGTAAAGACTTATGATATATCTTTCCTTTCAAAATTTCCTTCGACTTGAACAGTGTTCCCTGAAGCAGCCACATTTTTGGCAGAAATTCAGTTATATGGTATGCCAAAAGAAATAGAATAAACAAACACTGCTTAATGCAGCTGGCTAGCTAATTTACATATTACTGCGCACACCAAACATGAAGACCTGGATATGGATTAGAGCTACAATGATGACACAAACATCTTATATGTAAGGAGTCATGAAATCCAGATTATCATTGCTTGTGATTTACATTTTATTATTTAATGTGTATTATAGTACCTCTGACATAAATGTATGTACATATTTAAATATTAAGTATATGTATTTATTAAAATTTCTGTATGTTTTACAGAAAACTATGTTAGAAATGTCTTGGAAAACTGTTAAGTGGGTACATTTTTGAAAGTTTTCTTTTGGTGAAAGCATACTACCTAAATGGCCATGTTCCAGCTTTTGGAAATAGTGAAAAATCCTCCAAACAAAATGAAAACTCTCTAGGCATACTGGAAAACTTCTTCACTTTACATATAGCATAGGAAGGCCTCCAAATCTGCAAGTTCATACACTTTCAAACAGCATCTGTCATTTTGCGTGAGATCAACAGTCCATTCAGCTGAGTCCATCTCCTGCAGTGGTTAGTAGTGAATGTTTAAGGAAAAGTTAGAAAACCCTGAAAAACATATATGGCTATAGAAGCTTCCATCCCAAATTTGAGAAGTCAGTCTGTAGGGACTTTCAGAGCTGGAATATAATAAGCATTATTATAATGTCTCCTCCATTAATTCATTTGATTACTTACTGAACTCATTTGTATATTTGCTATCCTCCACATCCTCTAGGAACAAATTTCATTTTTATTATGCCCTCCATGAAAATAGTACTCCCTTTTGATTGTTTTAGATCTCCTGCCTGATAATTTCACTGAGTACCTTTTACTTTGTGTGTTAAGAAAAAAACAGAAAATAATTGTACTTTAGTTATTTTCATTTATTTTTAAAATAGTTTTTAATTGTACTCCTGTCTGCTTAGAGATGAAACACCTCCTAGAATATCCTGTAATAGTGAACAATGAGATACTGACTATGCATATACTTCCTGAATATCCTGCAAGTTTATTTCCATAGTGGCATGAGTATTGTGACCTTATCATCCAATAGGAAAGGCCATTGTAAGATGGAAAAAATGCAGTGCAACCTGCCAGAAAATAAGGTTTCTTCCTCTTTTTCTAAAAGCTATTTTGTTTGAAAACTCTTGAAAAAAAGATCTGAAGATTATCTTCAGTTACACTCACATACTGTTGCTTGCAGAACTGGATTCATTAGACATGCAGAGCAACAAGTCATTAATTTAAAAATCACAAACTTGTGACTTTCATATTTCCCTTAACTATAATTTTTAAAACAATCCTGGTCTGAGCCACGAACTTAAGATTAGTGGATATTAGGTATCTAAATAAAACACTGACTTCACCCTGTAATTTGAACACAATGCATTGCAGTAGGAGTCAGTGTCTGCTGAGCACTATTACATCTCTGACCCTATACTTAAATGCCTAAATAGAAAGTCTTTTGAAGACCTCTGTCTTTGAAAATTAAAACCATTTTAGCTTTTCCTTTTTAATGAGGTATTTTTGCTGTTTAAATGGTGCTTGACAGTTCTTTCAGCTTCTGCATGCTTTGGAAACATCAGATTTCCAGTTTCTTAAAATTACTGATTTTCCTACTAAAACTGATTATTCCTGAGAATTTGTCTGGTTTGGCTGGAGTTATGAGTTTGAACTTCCCATCATTTTACAAAGCCATGCCAAAACACGACAACATCTGCCAGAGTGAGGGAAACAGTGGAATAATATAGCAGACTGGTGAAATGGAGGGAGTATTTCACCCTCGGACTGTTACATTCTACTTTTAATCGTGACAAAAAGATTTGCAATCTCTGAGGATGGAGTAGAGCCCCCTGTTGAAAGATCTAAATATACTTCTTTTTTTCTTTCTATTCACTCTAAAAACCTACCACTGCAAGTGACCACTCAGGAGACTTTCTCAAGAATATAACACAGCATTTATCTGAATTTTGACTAAAATTGACTGGGTCTGCAATTTTTTTACTAAGATCTGCTCAACAACAAGGGTTTTACTAGCCTTGTTTTTCAGATCATCCAGACTCTGTGCACTGCCATGATGGCTGCCCACATAACTATGGCTGGTCCTCAAGAAAATGATGAGAAACACAGGATTTCTTGCAAGAATGTGGGGCCTATTACCTATCTTCAATTAAAGTCCAAGAAAAATCTAGACCTATGTTCAACAATTATGTAACTACATTTGAGATCCTACAGCTAACTGTTCCACGTCACAAATCAGACATGCGATGCAACCCAGGAGCTCAAAAACATACACGCTTTAAGTATGAGGATGGTGCATCGTATTACAAACTCTAAAATCAAATCACTTCAATCACTTAAAAAGTAAATATTTTAAGGAAGCACCAAAGTGAGCAAATGCAAGCTGTCAAGACAGTAATGTCATATGCTATATGGAAGAGGTCCAATATCAAAACAAAAATTTTGATAGATAGTCAAGAAAAAAAATCTGTAAAGGTTCAAACAAAAGTCATTAAACAATTTGTAAGGGCTAGACCATGTAATGGGTGTTCAGCACTTTACAATATGTAGTGTGCCCTCCTCATCCAATTAAGTTAATAATCTCTCAGTACTTTGCTGTGCTAGACACTCCTGGTGAACTTTTAAATTTTATGCAAGTTTTTTAGCTAGGCCTCACCTTACAAAGTGATGGCTTGTGATGAAATAAGAAACTTTTAGAAACTGTTTTGTTTAGTGAAGCTATCTAGCAAATAACTGAACAATGAAAGAATATTTTTTTTACCCGTGAAAGAAGGGGGTTTCTGTGTGTTTTTTCAAGCTTAGATCAAGTGTCATTCCATGGGCTGAAAAAATATTGCATCAGTGAAGTAAATACAGAGAAGTGAAGGGGAGACACCATGCTTAACATTATGAAAAACTGTTTTCTTTCCCAGAAAGCATCACAGAAACAGATAAATAGCGTAAAAGAATAAAGATACCAAATCAGAAGAAATATAGTATATTTTAACAATTTGTTTTTCCAAATGCATTATAAAGAAGGAAATCAGGAGGATGTCGGGTAAAAATCCTAAACAGCCCTTTAAGCAGGCTCTTTACCTCCTAAGAAACAAGCTTGTGGAAAGAAGTGCCTTTCTTTTTTTGTTTTTTTCCTTTTTCTTTTTTTTCGAGTGAGCTGTCTCACCATTGTATATTTTCCCAAGTCCTTACAACTCTAATTAAAATGTGGTAATTGGTTATGTTACCTCAATTACCATGATGCATGGACATTGATACAAAGCGACACCAATTGAATCCCTTGGGTGTTATACCCCAAGGCCATCCCATTTATTGTGGCCTTATTATTTTCAATTATGTGGCTGGATGTACAGCATACTTTGGATGTACAGCAATAGAGATGAGGGTTCTGCAGGACTTACAGTGTAATGTACACATAAGATGACTCAGAAGAAGAAGAGAATTTTTTTTTCATGAGGTATCGTAGTGAACTTGGTGATCAGACAAATGAATATTTCAGACATTTTCAGGACAATGTGAGAATTAGGGCACCTTAACCCAAATTGCCTTAGCTCAAAATCTCCATTTTAAATGCATGAGTAATACTGTCCCTTCAATAATTAGCCCTCTCTGTTGAATAAGAAAATAAATTGTCTGCTCCATAAAACAGATATGTTTCTCATTCAGTGAATGAGCAGTCTGGAGAAAAAGCAGCTTCTCCACTCAGCAAAAAGTCAGTAATATTAAATTGCTTCTAAAGTAAAATCCATTAGAAACCACAGTTTTTTCTCTCTCTCCCTATCCCAAAAAAGCGAATTTCCATGGTCACCTCATTGTAGCTTTCTATACAGAGACATACCTGACCTGGGCAAGACACTCAAACTGGCATCCTCTGTAGCAGCCAGAATAATCTGTTGAGGTTAAACACAGAACTTTCATTGGGTATACTACTGGCTGAGCAAAAGATTTTAAAAAAAATTGCAGAATTGCAGAAAACAACTTACATATTTTCACTTTAACTTAATTTATGGGCACAACTATGACTGAGTCTGTCCCAAATCCATTTTTTTCTTTTCAGTCTTTCAAGTAGAAAGGAATCCGTACCTTCTAAAGGAAAGTGCATAGTGAGTTAAAGCTTCTCCAGCTGTTGAGCAGGAATTTTAGATGGCAATTTTGAGTTTAGTTAAATGAAGATTGTTGCTATTGCTATTGCTATTGCTATTGCAATTGCCAGGCAGTCTCCTTTTTCCTTTAAGATGATTGCTAGCAGGGTCTTGTTAGACAAGCTATAAGGCATCTGTGTAATCCTGAAGTTAAAATTAAGGTGATATATAACATTATATCAGCAAAATATGGAATGATAAATCTGGATGAAAAGAATTTACCAGAAAAATAAAACAAACCAAAACAAAAAAACCCACCAAAACAAACAGATGGGGGAGATAAAAACCTCTTTTGCTAAAACAAATTAGGATTGCTTCCAGTTTTCTGAGGTTTTTTTCAGTATATGAATGCTTCATCCTATATAGCTAGATTAACCTACTGAATCTAACCATATATCATCTTTCTGGAGTGATTCTTATTGATAATTCTACATTCTAGACAGAACTTTTTGTTTATGAGAAGGACAGCTTTAACCTGACTTTAGGCACATGAAGTACATGTTAGTATCTTGTTATTTGTAAACTTATGGTGCCCACTATTGCAAAAGGTGAGCAAAATTAAAAATTGCTGAAGACAATAAATGATGACAAACAATTCAAAAGAAACAAAAAAGCTTTCTGTGGTTAATTCCAGGGTACCTTTGTAATGTTTTAAGTGGCCCAGATAAGTGACTGAATTTAAAAAGGAGCAGAAAGAGGACAAAGGAAGATCCCAGTACACAAATTAAGAAGACAGTAGAAGATGAAAGTGACTCTTGCACTGAGGCTATATAATCATCTGAGGTATCTTATTTACTGTCAGCAAGTCAGATGCCATGAATGAGTCAGATGCCATCAGGGTATAAAAACATCTCATTTGTTTTCATAAATTACAGTATTTTGTGGGCAACCACAAAGACAGACTTGTTACCAAGGGATATAGTTTGTGTGCCAAGACTGGCACACCATCAAATACAGAGAGATAGGGTAGCAGAAGAAATGGTTCTGGTACCTACCCAAGAAATGACTGCACAGGAACTGAGTGAAAAGGAAGGTTAGAACATGCCAACTCAGGCAAGGAAAGTCAAAGAAACATTAATCCTGCAATGGCTGGGGTATATTTAAATGTTGAGAATACAGATAGTTTTATCAACAAGAGAAACTTGTAGATACTGACACACTTAAAAGAAACATTATTAGAAAGCAGCCTAAGATTAGAAGTTCCAAAACAAAACAGCTTGCAGTGAAAATTAGATGAGCATCATGGTATCTCTAAATGGCTGCTATTTCTCAGCAGAAAGAATGATACACCCCTAGGCTGGTGAAAAGCAGCTCAGCCCAGCAAATAACTCCAGACTACCTCAGGCAAAGAGGGAACAAAGCAGTGGGTACCTTGTGAAGTTCCAAGCGTCCAGGTATCAAGCAAGATTCCACACTCATATCCTCACCATGCCTCAACTCCTGATCGATTGCAATCCCAAACAGAAACACAAGACTTCACTCCTGCTGCAAGAGCAGCACCAAGCTCTAATTAGCTCGTAACAGTTTATTTAGAGCAACTGCTTCCACACAGCAACTGCCCACACGCAAAAGAGGATAATATGCTTTCACTACAGTAACTTAGACCTCTGTCAGCACTCTCTAAGATATCTCACAAATGCAACTTCTTTCTGCCCCAAGTCAAATAGAAGAGACATATTTAACTAAAAAAAAANAAAAAAAAAAAATTAAAAAAAAAAAAAAAAAAAAAAAAAAAAGGTACTTTACCTGTAAGATAACACCGTTGGAAGGTAGATCTTTCCCTCTTGGGCTGTTACAGACCCAACAATACTCAGCCTCTAACAAAAAAATTCAGGGTTCTGAGGACTGTTTTTTGGTTTGGTTGTTGCCTAAATACTGCACATACTTATTTCTAAAGCTCCAAAATTCAACTGTTTTTCCTGTTGCTGGTCAGATCATTGATATTTTGTGTAGCACTGACCAAATTTATTAGAGCTATTGCTGCAACACATTAGTAATATGACTAAAAATATTCCAAAGATGGAACTATCACAAAAATATAACCAGTGTTTTTCAAGAGAATTAAAAATCTCTGCTACTGTATTTTCTTTGTTTATCAATCTTTTCTATTCGTCAGTCTCATATTTATCTTCTAACCCATTCAGTTGCCCAGCCTATTTCATTGATGAATTCTTTTACTTCTGTTCTCATTTCTTGCTCTCCCAGACTCATTACCATCAAAACTCTCTGCAACTGTTGAGATGGCATTTGTCTTCTTTTATTTCTTGACTTTCTTCTCATTTAAATGTAATGTATTCTTTAAAACTCCTATACACAATTTCTATAAAGCTTCTTTCTGAATCCTTAATTCCACTGAAATATCTGTAACATTTTCTCACAATCTTTGTTTTACTTTGACTGCCCTGGAATAGATTCTTAAGAAATTTATTCCTTGGTTTTTTGTGCCTTTCAGATTTTTTTTTTTTTTACCTTCTCTATGTGTTCTCCTCTGGGCTGCTCTCAATCCATTCTCTGCCCAGCCTGTATTTGTGTTTGGGATTACTCCGACCCAAGTGCAGGACCTTGCACTTGGCCTTGTTGAACTTACTGAGGTTTGCACAGGCCCACCTCTCAAGCCTGTCAGAGTCCCTCTGGATGGCTTCCCTTCCCTCCAGCTTGTCCACTGCACCACACAGCTCGGTGTCAGCAGCAAGCTTGGTAAGGATGCTCTCAGTCCCACTGTCCATGTCACCGACAAAGATGTTAAAAATGCCCATCCCAATACCGACCCCTGAGGAACACCATTTTTCACTGGTCTCCACTTGGGTGTCAAGCCATTGACCACACCTCTCTGAGTGCAATCATCCAGCCAGTTCCAGTCCACTGAGTTGTCCATTCAATAAATCCATTTCTCTGAAGATTAGAGACAATGATGTTATGTGGGACTGTGTCAGATGCTTTGCACAAGTCCAACACATAGAAGGCCACCAAATTTACATGACCTGATTTGTCCTTGGTGAAGCCATGTTGGCTGTAAAACATCACCTCTTAATTTTATATGTGCCTTAGCATAGTTTGCAGGAGGGTCTGCTCCATGATCTTGCCAGGCACAGACATGAGACAGACCAGCCTGTAGTTTCCCAGGTCTTCCCACTTCACCCCTTTTCTGAAAATTTGGATTCTTTTTTCCCATTTCCTTTTAGTAGGAGCTTCACTGGACTGCCACAGCTTCTCAAATATGATAGGCAGTGGCTTAGCCACTTCATCCACCGCTTCCCACAGGACCTGCCCATGCATCTCATCAGGTCCCATGGACTTATGCACCTTTAGGTTCCTTAGATTGTCTTGAACTTGATCTTCTCCTATAGCAAAAGGTTCTCATTCTCCCATTCCCTGCTTTTAACTTCTGCAATTTGAGTGGTGTGGCTGGAGCACTTGCTAGTGAAGACTAAGGCAAAACAGTAATTGAGTACCTCAGCCATTTCCATGCCCCAGATACCCAGATCTCCCATTTCCTTCAGGAGCAGGACCAGATTTTCTCTAGTCTTTCCTTCATCACCAATGTACCTAGAGAAGCTTTTCTTGTTGCCCTCCATGCCCCTGGGCAGATGTAGCTCTATAAGGGTCCCATCTTTCCTAACCTGATCCCTGGACACTTGGAAAATTTCTATGTGTTCCTCACAGTCTACCTGTTTTTGCTTCCACCATCTGGGGTTTTTTGTTAATTTTTCTTCCTTCATCTTCTGCTTTTTACTAGACTTGAACAAGTCTTTTACCTTACCTGCTTCCCTTTCTCACTTTTAGATAATAACATATATTCAGAAATCTGCAGTTCCCATCTCAGGACAGAGGGCTCAAGCAAACTTCCTCCATCTAACCTCACTCTTCTGTCTTTTAAATATCTCCTTCTTAGTATCTATTAGCATAAACTAAGCACAAACAAAATGAAACTGTTGCTCTTTCCTCCCCAGATCTCCTCTTTACTTCATGCTTTTTAGGTTCTCCCTCTGGCAATCTGCATCAACTTCTGACATTTACAGCTCTCACTAGCTCTTTGAGGGGAATCTTAGCACCATTAAGATTTGACATTTTTCTGCTGGCCATATAGTGGCAAGCTCTTAGTTGATCTTGGTTGTTTCCAACAGCATTCCTCTTCAGTCAGTACTTGCCTCTCTTTACATAGATGTATTAAGAAATGCACAAAAATAATCTTCTCTTTTCTCTATACCCTTGTATATTTTCATGTAGCTTCATCATTTTTACACTTCTTCAGACCAGGTCAAATTTTCGATGGCTTAACTCCTCAATTATCTTCACTTTTTACATTGCCAGTTGACCAATCCCATGCTTATATAACCAGTGTTATCAAACACTACATCTGCTTTTCAGGGATATCTTCTTTCCACGCTGCCTCGTACAGAGCCCCTTTTGACTTTTCCTAACAGTTTGTTCAAACCTCTTCCTTCATTGAGTCCCATTTCTATGTCAATACCCAAAGCAACACAGCCACTAAACCAAACAGGCAGAGGAGTGCTCCGATGTTATAACTTTTGATAAAGGCAGGCAAGCAACATTGTTATTGCCTTCACCAGTTCACTCGTCCACAGCATCCTTCTCACTAACTCACCATTTCTTGGGCTGTTTAGACTAATAGCATTTTCACTCAGGAACTGATAGTGTTTCTAAACAATGCCTTATATATCTTTATAATGTAGGACCATACTGAACCAGAGAATTACAGCTTTACTTTTGTAAAGGAACTTTAAAAAAAAGAAGTCAAAAGTAGTATTTCACTGTTAGTCAGATAATTGTTAAGAAGGATGTGTCAAGCTTTTTTTCCTTTGCTTTTCTTGATATAAATCTAAAAAATTGTGTCACTTGTTCACAAATCTCATCAAGACTCTTCAGTATATGAACTACACAGGATTATCATTGCTGTCAATGTAGCTGCAGTATACAGAGTTCTGCAGTATGATAGCAGCACAAAACATGCTGAGCCAATTCATCCGTTACAGTCAATGGTGTTACAGTAGGGATTATTTTATTCCCCCTGCTTTTTAATATAGTTTTATGCTGTAGAAAACCAATCTAATTCATGCCACTTAATGGATGGTTTAAGCAGAGTGCTATTTTGCCTCTTAGGAATCATTTCCCTGAGATAAAAGCAAATTACTGCATTTTACTTATATTCAAATAACAGAGGATTGTATATTAATCACATACCCATGGCATTCTATGTGAAATACTCATCTAATGCTGGGATGCTAATTAAAATCAGTGTTAGTTACACAGGAAATTCTTTTTCTAAAATATGTTTACAATCAGTGAAATATGTCTCTGGGCCCAGTTCTGCCAGGTACTGAGAAACTTAGCACCAGGAGAAGATTGGTTTTATTCATGGATGGGATCAGATATGATGAGATTAAATATCCAGCAAATATAATATGTATATGTGAGTTTATGTTATTAAAAAATTTTGTCCATACAATGCTGTGTGACAAGATTCACTTGTAGACAGTAAAGACTAGGAATGGCCTCTGAGTCAGAGGAAAACACTCAGAGATGGATATGTGTTTCTTGTGCTGAAAAAGTGTTTCTTGTGAAGAATGAAATCACATGAGATCTTTTTAAAGCAAGCATCACTCACCGAGTCTTTTTCCAATCGCTTCTGTAGCCTGGTCTGCCAGTGGACAGCTTGCATGACAATGGCTTCCCACCTTCTCTCGAGGTTTACGATTATCAATTGCATGGACTGGTGATCTGCATTTAGGTTGCAGGTCTCCTGATCATCCAGGAGGTGCTGGCATAATCGCAGCACAGAGGCAACCCCACGGCGCCTCTGCTTGATCTCAGAGCAGAGAGACTGAAGGACAGACAAACAACAGATGTCAGCATGGAATACTTTGCAAATTGAAACAGTAGTTATTATCTGATGTTTAGTGGTGACCAGTCTCTGTCTTGCAATATATTTTTCAGGTCTTCCATAAATTCCCATGCTTGTCTCAAAGCTTAGTGTTTTATTTTCAGATAAATACAGTCTTAACCTTAACAGCACAGAAAGAGTAACACTACATTCAGTTTTCTTCAAACAAATGCCATACATAGCTAACTGTCTCAATAAAGTTGAAAGTTTTATGGTGTAGACTTGTTTATTCTTCCTTTCTTTTTCATTCAACTGGGACACATCTGAAATGAGTTACCCTGACAGTAATCAGCTTCAGAAATTCTACAGGAAAATAAGAGGGAAAAATTGTAGTCATGCAATGAGAATACGTGTATTTTTAGAAAAAACAATAGAAATTATGGGTCATATGCACCCTGTCACAGGAGAAACATTACAGAAGGAGAAAATTCAGTATAAAATTATTTACAGATGTTTTTTGTTATCATAAAATATTTTCAGGGTAGATCCATATTCAAGTAAATGTAGGAAAATGGTGACAATTTTTATCATCCTTGAAGAAGACTAATTCGCTGCATTTATTTCCTCATCCTGATTCCACTGCTACTGAGAATGCAGTCTGACATAAACTGGACAATGGGAGACAATTGCTAAGCCCTAATATTGAAACTTGATGGAAGTCAGGATATGTTGGTTCTCCCCAAGACCCCAAGAAACTGTACTGAGAATCTGATTGAGCAGCAGTATAAATAATGCATCCTGCATGCCAGAACTAGAGCGAGATCTACACCCAGAAGCAGTTAATGGCATGGGGTGCTTCCAAGCATGGTTTTATCTGCGATTATACTCTGCTGTCACTAAACATCAAACCAGGATTTTTTAAGCTCATAAGGTGTTTTAATAATAATATCTTTGAAGCTGGGGTACAGAAGGCAGAAATGCATGTGAGGACTGCTTCAGCCCAGGTTCTGAGATCCTATACTTTTATAACATTTCATGGCTCAAGTATTCAATAATTATCACAGGGCTGTGCTGCTCCTGAATTTAACAGGACTGTGCTCTACACATGGGAGCTTTCCAGATAATTTAAACTGTAACTTGCCAACATCTGTTTCCCTCTGTGGGATGCCACAGATGAAAGTGCATGACCCCATGAGAAAATCTGAACTCTCATCTTTTCTGAAGACAGGGTGTTTGCCTCTAAACTTTCAGTTAATCATAAGAAGCAAACAAAAAAAGCCACTACATCTCTCAAAGATGTTCACAAATATTAACTGATAAAAAACAGGATCACCTTTCTTAATTTTATTAGCAAAACAAAAACATTCTATAGAAAGTGAATTCCAGTTCCAGATCTTCGTGTCACTGTTTCCTTAAAAATTGAAATTCATACTTAGAAATGTCATAATTCGAAGAAGCATTTTGCTGCTGTTCTTGATCCATAGTATTAAGCTGCAAGTGTGAACCAATAGATTGGTATATACACCTAAAAACATGTATCTTTTCTTTGCATATGGATAGTGTGCAAAAGACAGAGGTTTTTTTAAAGCCTTCAGGAGAAATGATGATTAAACCCACAAACATAGCTGAATTACTAATCTACTTTCACTGGCACAATTGGGCCATCCTAACAGATTGCTTATTAATCAACAAGAGTAAACAAGGCAATGCAATCTCATTTAAAGCAGAAGTTTTAAATGCCTAAAAGTATTTGTGTTCAAAATGTTATTCCCGATAAGCTTTCATTAGAAGACATCTTAAAATGATTAAGTACATTTGATTTTAAAGTACACTGAGTAGAATAGTAGCAGGTGGACATTTCATACAGATGTTCCACTTATTGATATAAAGCATTCTACAGCTATTTAAATTACCCTAACTCTATAATAGCTAGAATTCTATTACTTCTATAATGAGAGAACCCTGTACCTTTAATATTTCTGAATTTTAAATTAGGTGAATGACGAATTCCCAAACCACTATTTATGGCAAAATATGACCAGGAATTTTATTATTCAATTTATACCAGAGCTGCATTTTCACTTACGTTTCCTGAACTTGCCCTTATTTATTTTCCTAGAGTTCATTACCAGTTTCCTTCATAGTTCTTGATGCAACCACCAGGTCTGCCACATTTCCTTTCTGAGGCTGTTCATTAGCTTAATGTCACATCAGAAAAAATACCAACCAACCAAACCAAACCAAACAGTCTATCTAAAATCAGGGTTCTTAGTTTACATTTTGCAACATCTAGGCAATTCAGGTTTCTTGAAAGTGACAGTGAATTATATACTGATCACAGCCAAATTTATGTAGGTCTGCATTAACTTCATAGAAGTCAATACAGCTCAGAATCTGGCCCCATAACATTAATTTACCTTGATCTATCTGATTAAGTCATCCCTTATAAATATTGGTCTTTTTTGATAAAATGCCATTTAATATGATGAGGTAAGGAGAATTGCATTCATAAGCCATTATAGGGGACTTTAAGTGAGGCCTTTATATTGTGTTATCTGAAAGCAGAGCTACAGCATCCAAGTCATTTCTAATTTATATCAATTTTACACCAGCATAATAACAGTAGCTTTACTGAAGCTATTTCTGATTTACATGGCTGTGACAGTACAATTAGGCCTATGGCACTTTTGTTTCAATTTTATTGCATGATATGATGGTTAATATTAAACAGGAGAAGAATGAAGTGCTTGTATCTAACAGTGTGTTGAAATAGTTGGCTATAGCAACAATACTTTAAAACCCAGAGAACTTAATCATGTAAAGACATCTTTAAGCCCTATATAATAGCACTAGCAATAATGAATTTAAGCAGTAGTAGGGTCTTGTATTCAGTGTCCTAAAGCGACACAGTAATTTCCTATATCGCACGACATGACATATACACTGTGGTGCTGTATATTCATCCAGGTTTTGCTATTGTTAAAACAGCATGCTTGTGTAAAAAACCTGCCAATTTAGTAATTGCATATGTAAAGTATGCTTCCAGGATAGCAGTTACTTTAATTATTTGCAAGGTACATTCTACATTGTGAATGTTTGATAAAAAATAAATTAATTTAAAAAGGAAATATGATGAGTATTTCTACTGAGCCTTGGGCCTTATGGTTTACAGCTGCTATAGTAAGCTACTGGGCACTTGAAGGTTCAGAAAATTAGGATGTGCTCTAACTGTAGACTGAGGAGCATCACTGAGTCTCACTTAGTCTCCCATATATGCAGAAGATTTGCTGAAGTATAGATTAAGAGATCAGACACTTTCAGTTGTGTCCCCTCATACTATCATGAGTCCATTGAGCTGTGGTAAATGTAAACACAATCCAAATCTTTGCAAATGTGGGAGAAATGTATTCACTTAAGCCATTTGCAGTGAGACTTAAATAAATGTATTTGACTTTTTTGCTGCAGGCTAAGAGTATACACAGTAACTGCAGATGCTGTGTATGAACTTGACTTTGTGTCTGAGTCATTTGCTTCACAACAGATATCCTGATAACATTGAGGTGTTAGTCGTTAGAATGTTATTATGGTCATGGCTTCCCATTCCCTGTCCATGCTGCTAGAATCTTGGAAGGTTTTACTTCCCTCTGCCTACTCCTATTTTCAGTGCTTTGAAGTTATCACCCGCATAGCTAAAAAGGGCTAGCTGAAACTACTTTCACAGCTTGTTAATACCATGACTTAAATCATCTGGAAAAGTGCCTGCTGAGTCAAATGACATCAAACGCTCCTTCCAAGCCATGGGCTAATAGCACTATCTATGGGGATGGAAGTGGCCATGATCTGAACAGAAGGTGCTTGGCTTAGCTGCGTGACTCCTAAGTGAATGGCATATGACCAGAAACATGTCTGCAGCTTCAGGCAGTGCCAGAGCATATGAGAGGCATAGAAAGGTGGGAAGTTGAGGAATGTTATAGCTCCTCAAGCCCCAGTCTGTTTCCAACCCTCAGCCTTCCTGCAGCATATCAGCACCTGAGCTGAGCTGCACTGCCTGCTCTGCACAGCTGAAAGACATGTATGGGAAGTCAGCTTTCTCACACAACATGTAAGATGAGTTGACCACTGAAACACTGTTACATCAAGAATCTTGACCAGGTGTTTAATATTAACTATTTGAGATTCTTGATTAATTCAGTGGGACTAATTTTGCTTAAAAGTAGTTTAAAAGTCACTGTAAAATTAGTTTCATTCCCTTAAATCCAAATAATCCACACATTCACCACATAGATTATTGAGATGTAGTTTTCATAGCCACATTTATTACATATTGTTTGGAGAATCCATTTTTATGGGTTCTGAAGTTTCTCATTTTCACTCTGCAACTGGACTAAGTTTCCATGTAGAGATGGACAGAGCTTTGAAAATAGTTGGACAATGACAAACAGTAACTTACACAGATGGATTTATTGCTGCTTTCAGATCCAGAAGAAATGCCAAGGTATACTGAGATAAGTGCTATTTCTGGGCTTCTGTGTATGCATGGGCAATACAGGCTGGTTTTAGGAACACAAAAGAAGTTCAACTGCAGATAAATGACCAGATCTAAGAGGAGGCTTCTGTCTAATCTTGGTCTGTTAAAGGTTTACTCTTTCTCCATGTTGCAGGATGTGGGTATGTGATGGAGGCAATGATACATTTCTTATGGCACCAGTTGTTCCTTGATGGAAGATGGATCTGCTGTTCTTTAGTACAACAATCACATGCAGAAATTAAGGCAGAATCTGAGAACAGAAGTCACCCTTCTGTGTACAGCAATCAAACTACACCTCTTAGAATTTATCTGCCTTTTTATGCCTGATTTTTGGCTAGTGCAGCATTTCAATTTTTAAAAGTGATAATGTAAAACTTTTAAGTATCACAACTTAAGAAATCATACATTGATTAAAAGAAACAAGAAACAGGAAAACAGGAAAAAGAAAAGAAGAAATGCTTGCAAAGTTTCGATTAAATTTAGTTTTCAGTGTTTTCTGTGAAATGGCAATGACTGTTGGAGATTCTCAGGGTGATGCATTCCTGTATTTCAAATTCCATTCTTACAGGGACAGAAAATAAGAATTTTTGGTTCTGAATGAAAAAGAAAATCAACAATTCCTCAAAAAATATTAATAAGACAGCAATTCCTTAAAATAAAAAAGCTAAATGAACAAAGATAGAAAATGAATGATTACTTGTCATTGTTTAGAAAAATACTGCCAAACCTGTGTGCTTTTGCTGATTTCAAGGTTAAAAGAATATGCCGCCTAATATGGGAAATCTACTCAGCTGCATACTGTGGGACTTAATCTATATTGAAGCTAAATATTCTATAAGTATGCAGTGAAGTGCAAAAAACAGCAATTGAAAAATGACATGATTAAATGGCACAACATGCAATCATTTGCTCTCAATTATATCAATGTATCTTCTTCATTTCAAGGAGTCAGGCAGAAATATTGTTTTTTAAATGCCTCTATTAAATTGGGCACCAATAATAAAATAGATGAGAGTCCTAATAAGCTCATTTGCGCAACATATATCACACACCACAAAACTATTCTCTCCAAACGGGTTTGTTCATAGATCTGTCTCCCAGTTGTCACCAGTCTTGGCTATATTAAAAGATTCTAAAGGCACAAAGCTTGCAGACCATTCAGTGAAAAACCTTTGTACTTAACCCTTGAGAGAAATTTAATGCTAATTATGGAAAAAGTATTGATATAATATCTTTCCTGTCACATTTTATTATGATGACAGTCACAACAGAATCTAGGAACGACATTTTAGACATATCATCTAATTGCAAGTCAGAAATACAGAATGACAGTTTAAAGTAGAGTATCACTTCTTTCAAAATAGCAAACTGGTTCTCTTCATTTAAAAGCCCTACTTTTAATAGTATTACAACCACTAAATTGCTACACTGATCATATCTCTGTAACTCACTGCTTAGCAAAGTGTTACGATATTTCTCTTACAAGAGAACTGTGTCTCTTTCTATAGGTATTAAAAATTACAATGAACTAGTAGGAAAAAAAGACTTCATTTTTTCACTAGCTTCAAGAACATACATAGGAGCTTGCATTCTACATATAATCAAGTACTTAATGAATTCTTTTTCATTAGCTTTAAAAAGCTACATGGGGATTTGTATTTATTTGAAATAAATGGAATTACTTATTATTAACATAATAGAGTATATGTTATTATTATTTTAATAATTAAATTTATTAAATAGGTAAATATATTTATATTAAGTAAAACATTTACTTTTAAACAGCATGCCTATTTTTCTCTAGAAGTACAACATATGCATTAAAAACAGTAGCAATTCAGAATAGATGGTTCTGGACTCATTCCATGAAAGCTACTATTATATCTGTATGACATTCTTTAACTTCTTTGTTCTATTCCTTATGCTCATTTAAGTACTTAAAAATATTTGTTTGTAAGAATACCATTGAATGGTCTGTTATTTAGCTCATACTCCCATGTAACTAGTAATATGTAATATACTCCTCTTCATAAATTAAAAACACTATTAAAATTCCAGACGTATAAAACAACATGAAGATTAAGTTACTATAAAAGAAACTATAATAGCTTACAGATTGCTTGTATCATTACAAAAGCGCTGGTATCTATTACAGTGTCTCCCTGGAATAAAGAATGCACTTTTGGCAATAATCTGTTAAAAAAAGTGCCCATTATTGTTAAGATGCTCCTATCTTAACTCTAAACTAGTGTGCAATTACAGGAAGATCACTTTTAAAAATAAAAGTAAAATGGTGTTGGGTGAAAATGAATCTTCCCTACTGAAATACAACATAGCTTTTCCAAGCCTTATTTTTCTTGTGTTTCATACAGGGAAGCAGATTCATTTTCAAACTGAAATATTTTAGAGCTATATACTACACACTTTGAAGTTGGGGTCAACTTGGTTCCAGGGGATAAGCCAAGTCACTCAGAGGAGCCGGAGGGGATGGCAGGAGGATCCATTTTTCTAGTCTAGCATAGTGTATATAAATGCCTTTGGTTCATGGTCTCTTCTCACTTAATTTGAGAAGTTATCTTTCCAGTGAAAAAGATTCAAAGGAGAAATATTTCAGGAAGTGCCACAATTTTCCAGGGTTTCCTTTTTTGCCCCCAGAAAATGCTAAGATAAAAGCAGGCTAAGCATCAGACAGGTAGAATGAACACCAGTGTTGTGCTTTGCTTTTGTAGTGAATCCTGAACCATGGATATCAAAAATACATTTGCCTGTACTGGACATTATAAATTTGAAATTTTTGTTAGATCACCACATTGGATAGAGTTTCAAATGAAATGTGTAGGAATTCAAGACAGTAAACAAATTTAGGTACAGGTGGAAACTTTTTTTTAAAAAATCATGTAAGGCATCATGTAGATTCAGCTTGACTTTCAGTTTTTGGAATTCACTTAGAATTACAGCTGAAAAGAAATCAAAACATTTCTCAACATAGATCACATATTAGATGCCAAGAAACTCTCTCCAATTGCCTAAAAACCTTATGTATGAATTTCAGCCATTTTTAGTGAACAGTTAAAACTCTTGAAACTTCTATCCTATCTTGAAGCTATACTATGCTTTAAAGGAAAAACTTCCTTGCGTGGGTGTACATCAACACCTGTAACTCTCAAGATGAGGTTCAGATGTTAATATTGTATTTACTCCCTTTCTTAATCTAGTTCCCTCATAGGTGGTAGACATGAATTTTTGCTGTCCTTGTGCAATGGGCCTGTAGTATTCCAAAACAGAGTGAGAGTTTACCCTATTCTGAATTACAAAAAAATATGTCCTGCAGTGTATTGGTATTACCTTGTTTATGGGAAAGCAGCGTATATAAAATAAATTAGACTATTCTTTTGGAAACTTCAGAACAGGAAAGGGAAAATAAATACATGTAATAAGTAAGGAAAAAGAGATTTCCTTTGGCTTTTTTCTTATGTCAATGAAGTAAACTTTGCCTGTATACAAAAACATACAGGTTGAGCTGTGCCAGGGTAAACTGAGGAAAATAAATTATGATGTTTTCACGTCTATCTTTATATTCACAGGGACAACAAACAGGCTTTTCTAGAAAGTGTTCTTCATCTTATTTCCAAAAAGAAGTGCATCCTCGGCATGGATATACATTCTTTTGCCTTACCTTAAGCCTAAATATACAGACACACAGTTTTTGGTTTCAGTTCAAGACAAAACCAGAAGTCCCCAACAAGAGAAGCTACTTATAGCAGAATCAACCAGAGCCAGGAAGCACTGTGATGAGGTAGGTTCACTCCTCTCAGATGTAGGGTAGCTACCCCAGTACCTAACTTGGTAAATAAGATTAAGAGAAGTGATCACATTGACTAGGGAAGCAGTTGTCCCTCTCTACTCAACACTGGTGAGGCTGCATCTCAAGTCCTGTGTCCAGTTCTGGTCCCCTCACTCCAAGAAAGACATTGGGGTGCTGGAACATGTTCAGAGAAGGGCAGCATAGCTGGTGAAAGGTCTGGAGGGTAAGTCATGTGAGGAGTGGCTGAAGGAACTGCAATTGTTTAGCCTGAAGAAAAGGAGGCTCAGGGTATCACTCTCTACAACTACCTGAAAGGAACTTAGTGCCATGGTTTAGCTGACATGTTGGTATTCAGTCAAAGGTTGGACTCGATGGTCTTGGAGGTCTTTTCCAAACTTTATGATTCTATGATTCTATAAGTATGTTCAGTTTTAAGTTAATACTAACTTCCCTCTTGTACAAGTTAGACAGACATGGCTTTGACATACACAATTTGCATCCCAGGACATCCCAGGACTATGAGAAGGCTTGAGTTAGAGGTAAGGGCAGAGGCAGGTGATTTGGTCAAGATGAATTGTGAATGGCAGACAAAAAGCTAAGGGTTGTCAGAAACCAAATGTCTGGCTACAGTGACTGTTTTTGTATGATGGTCTTAGAGACTCCGTTACTCATAGTATTGCACCTCCACCTGCCATTCTTCCACTGCCTGGACAATAGAATTGGGGTGAGAGGACTAGACAGGATGAAAGCAAAGAGGCCATGAAAGAGGCTTTCCTCCTTCAGTAACACTTAAAACATAATGAGGTTCCTCCTATTGTGCCCAAAACATGAAAATAAGCATCAATGTGATAAAGGGAAAGATGGTTCCATAAGAATGACGTTGCACCATCAGCCATCGGCAAAATGCACAGAAAATCCATCAGATTAGAGGCCAGGCCTTCAGTTTTATTCGGAGGTGAGGAAATGCAGCTCTTCCCTAAGAGAGTAGTAAAGGAATCATCCTTCAAAGGACAGGAATCCACATACTTTTTTTTCTCCACAGACTTTATGCAGCAAGCTACAAATCCCATTCCTGACTGATATCTCATGCTTGTGATACATAATGTACCTGATAAGGATTGCAATAAACACTTTGGAATGTATATTGAAGACCTGTTCTTTTACACTTACATTCTTACTCATACTAAATTACACTTTACCCTACAAATAATTCTACAAAAATCAATTTTTTTTCCTGGCAGTATGAAATTATTTTTTGTGTAAGTAAAGGTAGTAATACAGTCCATAGATCCTGTTGGGACTATGATCTATTAACTTACATACAAAGACAAAATTTGGGAAAACTGTCCAGTATGAAACCAAAATGAGGCAACAATCTGCTAGGTCAATGATCCACCAATGAAAAACAAAACCTCATTAGTAGGATTTAATGGCTCCAGAGACATTATTCAATCAATAATCCACTAATATTGGATAGATTTGCACCTGAAAATGCAATGCTGTGGCTCCAAAGGGGCAGTTACAGACAATCAAATAAATCGTCTAATCACATCCAGTAGTACAAAGTGAGCCTTGATGGAGACAGTACAGTGAATTTTTGTTAACTGTCTTATATTCCCAGTCCATACTGTACTTGTTTTTCTACATGCTACCAGTAACAAAGGTAAAGTTTTGAGTCCAACCAAAGTACCAAACCTCTCTGTAAATTAATGCATGTCAATCCTGGGTTTTATTTAGGGGAAATACTTCTTTCTCCTTTTCTTTTGCCATCTTTTGCTTTTGTCTCATTTTCCTTTCCCAGGTTGATAGTAACAGAAGAGAATGATTCTGGTTTTGCAGTAGACAGATCTTCAAGGCAATAGCAGAAAAATAAGAAGTCTCATTTTTAAGGAGTCGTTTGAATGGATCAAAAGAAAAAATCAATTATATCTTCAATCATAATGAAAATAATAAGTGATGGAACCGAGAATGTTCTCTCAAAAGAAGCCAAATCATCTATTTTTTTACTGCTACACATCTGACTCTTCAAGAGGCCATGACTGAGAAGGGGAAATATAGCTCAAAGCCTGTAGATGTCACTAATATGGAAGTCTTGGGGAAGGAACTGTAAGCCCTTTGTCACCATGAAATTGCAAGTTTTACTTTGCAATGGCCAGTGTGGGAAAGCTTTCTCTGTAAGCCAGAGTGTCTGTGTTGCTCAAACTGAGTGAGACCTCAAGTCTTTCAAGCTTACTCATGACATGAGAATTAAAAATAAATCCTCCCAGCGCAGTAAGAAAGACAAGGATTGTCTGAGGCTCAATTGCCTCCTCACCAGCTCCAGTTAACAAGATGGTTCAAATGAGCACCCTACTGCACATCCAGGAGGACTGAAAAAGAAATTTGGGCTTAACCTTTCTTGAAAAGAAATAAACCTGTACTTAGTGTAGAAGAACCTCTCAGATATCAGTAAATCATTCAAAATTGGAATTGTAATTGTCTCATCCCCAAGTCCCTCTGTCTTAATGACACTCCTGATGATTTCTTGAATGGGATTAATCTGAACTAATGGAGAATGTGAGCCTGATCTAGTAATTTAGAAGCAGGTATTCTGAGGTACAGTACCTCTTCTCCATAGCCTAAATTTTAGATTTTTTGGTTTTGGATGCCTAAACCAGAATGGATTAATTGCATCCCAAAAGTACTTTTCTCCCTTCCAATTACTAGAAAATAGACTCAGAGAAGATCCCTGCACCATAACTAGTCTGTTTTAACATTCCTCTACCTATGCTGTTTGTGGGGCAATCATCCTGGTCTATCAGAAATAAGGGGACAGTACATAAAATAGACCTAAGAAGTAAGCAAAATATGAATTCATAGCCTCAAAATAGCCACTAGATTATTGTCTTTCCACCAAAGCATTCAGTATATTGCTGTATCTGAGCTCTGCTGAGCTCAGTTCTTCCTGTTACTAGAGAAACCTCCATCCCACACCCCAATCTTAGTCCAGAGCTCTTCTGTCTCTTTATTTCCCTCAGCAAAGGGAGAAATTGTGGGGCAAAAAGGGTTTAGACAACTATATACTGTTTAAGTTTAATTTTGATGTTTTGATTAATCAGAAAGTAAGTAACAATGTAAAAACCAGAGAATTTATTGTTCAGGATTCACAGCCAAAATGAGATGGTGGAATGACAGCTGCTATCTCAGCAGAGTATTTACTCTTAAATGGGAACTCTATCATATCAGTATTGCCTTAAATAGGGAGACCTTATTGAAAAACACAGTGAACTTCTTTTCAGTGAGTAATAAGTATATTAAATCAAAATCTGAGATACATTTGAGCATATTAAGTATCTAAGTGCTCTTTGTTTATGTCTATTTGTATCTATATAGTATTGTGCATTGATATTTAAGTATATTAAATCAACTTAGAGCTATAAAACCATATATTGTATTAGGGCCAAAAAATATGTATGTAAGGCTGCGTTACCATAAAGATGTGGCTTCTCATTTCAGTGGTCCACAGAAGTCCTACTTTGGGGTGATAGGTCATGGAAATTGAGTCTGAATTTGCTTCAAACCTTTCTAAGTGGCATCAGGCTACACTCAACTTTGGAATCCTACCGGGTTTTGTAAGATTTAATACTGTATGCTAAGATTTAATTTCTGTTTGCTACAATTTAAGCCAAACAAAATTTGGGTAAACAATTCTTCATCTGTGAAAAAAATTTAGGTCTCTGAAGTCACACAACTTTTGAGAAATTTATTGAAACTATTATAATCTCTTTTTTTTTAATATAATCATAGAGGTGTGAAAAGGATTAAATCCAGCTTGACTTATTTTGGACTTTCTATGGGAAACAGTTTTGCGTACTTTTGTTGCATGCATACTGAAATTCTGTAGTGCTTTGATTGCAGCTCTGCCAGGAACATCATCCCAAAAACTGTAAAGGATCCAAAATGCAGCAGTGAAAGCAATTTCTGGCACCTGTAGGAACAGCCAGCATTTTTTCCAATTTCTGAGTCTCCAAACCTTTATTCAACATTAATAGTTTTAGAAATTTTAAATGAGAAGAAATTTTCAACATGTTTTGTATGATTAAGTAGTCTGATTTCTTTAACGGATATATTGACTAAAGTCAATTGAAACCACAAGCTCTCAGTACTGCTGAAATCCAGGATTATTTTCGTTAAAGACACAAATGAAGATTTAGGAGACAGGTATGACTATATATAGCATGTTGCTTATTGCTTCAAATAAAACCAGATCAGAAAATGACATGAAATGCAACATTATTTTTGCCAAGCATAATTTAGCAGAAAATCTCTGCTAAAATCCTGTTCTGAACAGGAAAATCTTGTTCCCCATCCAAGTTTTGAAGGGAAAGAGAACAGGTTCCTTTACAAATCTTGCTACTGAAAACACTAGAGGCTTTCCCAGTTGTACATGATTGAGAAGGGATTCTGAGACAGACAGGTACTCACAAGTCTAAGCTTATTCTTGAGTAGCTAGTCTGTGAGCCAAAGCCAAAACAACTTTTTGAAGCTGATCATTTCCCTATATAATATACTTAAAGTCTTAAGTTTTATTGCAAGTGACAGAAATATATGACTAATTATTTAGGCTCCCTTGCTGCTTTTGGAGGGCACTTTGCAGAGAAAAAAGCATGCTTTTTGAAGTCCCAGACACATAAAAGAAACGTGGCAGACCACTTCTACTGACAAGCTAACAGGCACATAAATTTCTGGCTAGACCTTACTCAAATGAAACTTACTAAAACTTTCATGAAAGAATGCAAACTCTTTTTATTATTGCTTCTCATTCTTTATAGCTCCAAATCTCTCCTGACCCACAAAATAGCTATACATTGTTAGTTTAGGAAATCAGTTGTGCCAATTATTAGTCTCATTATATCTGGTATTTCAGGGGCTAGAACTATGTGTTTACCTGAGAATCTTGTATTTCATTTAAAAAGTAAGATTCTGGTTCTGGCCCTCATCGTTTTCTGTGAAAAGCTAGAAAACATGAACTCAACGGACTTAAAGAGGAATAAAAAGCATGAATAAATAAAATAACCATATGTTTGTAGCTATGATGATCTCAAGAATTTGAAGTCAATTTTTTTTTTATTTTCGTAGTCTACATTTTGTGTTGTAATAGAAGAAATAACAGGAGTAAGATACTCAGGTTTCCCCTCTACAGCTCAGCAACTTGTGTTCATTCTTTCCCCCTTGAACAGAAGCGGAGGTTAGGCTACATTTGACTTTCTGTGAAAACCTTGAAAAGTCGTCTAATCTCCATGTATTTTATTTCCCTCATTTCTAAAAAGGGGATGATGATAATAATACCTACCTTAAAGGTTTAGTGGGGCTTAGTTCAGTTATGTTTGTACAGCATGTAAAGCTCCTTGACTGGACAGTCCTATAGGAATTCTAAGTATTATTATTACACAGGAGTATTCTAAAAGAAAAGTAATGCAGCAGCGAATTCTTTAATAAAAAGAACACTCAGATTAATATGGCATGATTTTCTATAAAAGAAGAAAAAGTCAAAATAGTATCCTACTAGTGAATTTAACAACTACTCCTCCCGCCACATTGCTCTCATCTTGGGTCCCAACTGCATGTGAACTATCCATTCAATTCATCCTCCAATTGCAAAATGGAAGGAAAACACCTCAAAAATGGAATAACTGTTTTTCTTAAGGCATAAGTGTAATTTAAAGCAAAACGTAATGGAATGAAAATCAAGGGTATTGCTGAGTTTATTTTATTAAAAATGTTTCTCTGTGTACAATGGCTGTATGTGTAATTGTGATGGTGCATCACAGTAAATTTCCATTAAGAAACAATGATTCACTTACCATAGTGAAAGCAGTAATAAGGTTAAACTCTTAAGTTAAGTGGAAAGTAAGTCAAACTAAACCCCAGCAGGTTTTCTACTAGTGGCATAGCTAATGTTTTTGAAAATGTTCTAAATGTTCTTTCTCAAATATATGTATTATACATTGCAGTAATTTTAATTATATCCATTTTCTCTTTTATACACTTCCCCAGGAGATCAGTGAAGAATGGAAAACTTACTTATAGTGGATTTCAGATTTAATGAGACAAAGATGGTTCAATATATATGACAAAATGATGTGCTCTCACCATATTTGATAGGTAATTATTTTTTATACTCTAATGGCTACCATTTTGAAAATTCATGTTTATTTGTGTAATTAATAGATAATCAACCGAGTAAGGAAATACTCTGGCTGCATCATGGTGGGTGGTACTATCTTGTTTAACATCTCTAGAGCTTTTGGCATGACATCAAGTTATATATGTATTAAAAGATTTGAGAGATTTATGAAATATGTAAGATTGGTATGGTATTTGTGTGTGTGTGTGTGTATATATACATATGTACAAATTTAGATTTTAAAAAAGCTTGCCTGAAATTAGATTTTTAAATACATAGTTCTGCACTTAAATAAATCCCATAATTTTCCACCGAAATAAAAACATCCAGCATTTCCTATGGAAAACATGCATCTATTGCTGTGAAGTTCTGCAGGTCTATCAACAGGCCTTCCTAATCATTAGCTTTGAAGCTTGCTGATAGATCAAACAGAATCATCATGACTTTTTTCCCCCATTAGCAGAAGACTGCAAACCATAAAAAAACCAGTATTGATGTTGTGAAAAACTTAAAATTGCTTTAAAATGGACAAGCTCAGGAACCTGAAAACCGCTGACTTTATCTACATTGACACACCCTTCTCAATAATCATTATGACCGGAAAATGAAGAGTTAAGGAATGACTAAATGGGAAGAAAGTAATTTTTCTGCTGTTGTTTTCTTGAACACTTGTACAAAAAAAGTATGTTTAGAAGTGTTGGCATCATACTCTCTGAGGTGCGTAGTTAAGAAATTGTCCATCACCTTGAGAGTGCTGTTGCCCTGGACATCCTAGTGTACTAGTGGAATAGAAAAAACCTCTTTACCTCTAAAGCTCAACAATGACTTTTGATTCCTTTCTTATTCTTTGGTCAAAGATCACTTACAGAGTAAAGTGACCTGTAATGATGACTCAGGTGAGGGTTTATTTAGAAACTATGAACAGAAGAAAATTGCACAGTTCTACCAGGTCTGTTTGCTAAACTAGCCCTCTTTTCTGAATGTTACCAGTACTTATGGGGAATGGAACAAAACATGCAACCTCCGCTCAGTCAGTTGCAAAGCTGAACACTGGCCTTCATCTGAAAGAGCTTATCATCTGAATAAAGCATTGTGACTACAGTCTTTTCCCTCCTTTCTATAAATCTTCAGGCTTAGGTTTAGGATGTGGCCTAGAATAATGCAAATCTCATAGTGTGTATGTCTTTTCCACATATCTAGTCACCACAACCTTGAGTCTTTTCTTAGGGATGCTAAATTTATCTTACTGTAATTGTTACCTCAGATAGGCTGTTCTTGACTCATATGTGCAAAGATATAGGTTATTAAACTGATGATCACACAAGACCTTAATTACCTGATGCAGAGAGAAAAATTCAGAGTGAAGCTTTTTGTGACAAAATTCAGCTGCTTTTTTTTTGCCCCTCCCCATTTCAGGGGGGTTGGAAATAGATCATCTTTAGGGTTTCCTCCAACCCAAACCATTCTATGATTCTACGTTTTACAGTGAGGTAGAAGGAAAGAATACTATTGCTTTTACAATCGTGGTGCAATTAGCCCTCTAAAGCCCTCTTTTGCAAAAATGCTTACAAAATAAATACTATTGTAAGGATTCAATAAATAAACATGAATGAACACACATAAATGAAGATGAAAATATATCATTAAATATATACATGCATTGCATTATGTTATGTATAAGATAAATATTTTATCCCACCATAAAGAAGTTTCTCTACAAAAGCTATGATCGTTTTTTTATTACCTTAAAATATTGCAGTTGTTTCTCAGCATTCATTGTTCCTTCATTTTCTTGTCTTAGACAGGAATTGAAGATGAAAAGCTCTGTATCTCTCAGCCACCCTTTCAGCTCTTTGATCCTGACCTCCAGCTGCCTTACCAGGCTGCCGCTTTCAGGCGAGAGCAGGTCACGTGGACCTAACCCACTGTGCCCTACCATTGTGTCTTGGATCTTCTCTCCTAGAGTTTTCTAATGCATCAAATAAAAAAAAAAAAAACATAGATTAGTCTTATGTACCGAAACATATATGGGTTAATGTGCAACAAGAAGAATCTGTTAAATGACTAGAGATGTGGTTTTCTAATAATTATGACTAATATCAATCAATTTTATCCTTTGTTTCCTTGTTTCAATCAATTTCGTTTTTTTGTACCCTTGTTTCTCACTTATGCCGTTCTCTCTGGGTCACTGACTTTGCTAGAAGGATTATAAATCAGTGTTTACCAAGAGCAATTAAGGACAGAAGAGAAAAAATGCTTCATAACTTTGTAAACGAGTTACTCTACAGAATTGGTCTGTGGCTTTAGAATCTTATGACCATAAGAGTTACTGGTTTCTAGGCAGCAATAGAAAATATGACAATCACTGAGTTCACCAGACTCCTATCCAAGGTACCATCTAAATTTTTTGGAGAAACACTGAGACATTTTTTGTGGTATGAACTGTCAGGTCATAATTTCCAAACGTGTAGCCCTGAGGCTGTGTAGAGGAGCAGTTAGGTCACAAAACAGCTGGTTTGTTGTTAAAAGTGGATGAACTCATTCAGACACCAAAAATCCTCACCGCCGCTGAACATAAGGCCAATTTTTTAGGCAACCAAATTCGAATTTCAGTTCTCCGTGTTAAGCATCCACTTTAAAATAATGGACCCGAGTAAATATTCACCTCTTATTGCTAATGAAACTAATTTACTACAGCTTTTCAAAATAGTATTTCCAATAACAGAATCACTGAATAATATTTTGATAGTGGACCACTGGGTGCTCAGTAAGTATTCTGAGGAGGCCAGGGATACAAAGTTACCTTCCTTTTCAGTGTTTTGAAAGGCAATCCGTTAACATCACAAGGGAGATGTGCTGTTGCCTGCTTCTTCTATGCCAAGCAGTATTTTATCTGACCTATAAGAGGCTGTCAGGCTGACGCTTATTATAAGCACTAGATCTGTGTTACTGATTGTAGAATATTGAATATACACTGACACTCACATCCAATAACCTTTTAAACTGATAATTAGTTGTGGTTAATTGTTGCAACATGAAGATACAGTTTTAGGTGACCCGGTATGTCTGCCTACTGAAAGTGCATGCCATAGAAAGTTACTGGAATATAATTTATAACAATTAAATTAGCTTCCAAAAATAAGCTTTAAAACAAAAAATAAAATTAGAGCAACAGATATGAATCTGCTATGCAGCATTCTGTAAATCACATCTTCAGGAGATCATAACTGAAAAACATGCTTTCTTGGCAACACCCTTCTATTTTCATGGTGCAAATATTGATAATTTGAAGACCCTCAGTGGAATCCAGCAATAGCTATTGTTTTTATGCTGTAACAAAAGTAGCAGCAGGAGGTGAAATCAATGCCCTTGGAGGGTAGGGTCACAAAAAAGAATTTATTGCCACTTTTTTGTTCTGGAACAGTTTGCAATCATAAATTCTTCATAAACAGAATACTTCAGAGAATGGTCCGTCTTCATAAATATACGACAGAGGACATCAATTTCATTTAATTCACAATTTGTGTCAGCACAGCAGATGCCAATGCCTGCCTTGATAGGGTTGTTTAATATGCAATTGAGACAGAGTAATATTCAGCACTGGGGACAAAATTTCACAGATTAAACTGTACGCACCACTGACATTTCATTCTAATGTATTTCCATTCCACAGTGTTCACCTTAGATGAAAGTAATATTAAAAACCATATCCCTCTATTTTGCCATTGTTAGAAGTTAAAATCCTTGTCTTTAATTTTTTTCATGCCAATTAAAATGTAATCATGCCAATTAAAACAGTATGTCTAGTGTTGTTAGTTTCTGCAGAGGTTTTATTAAATTAAACAAAACTCTATCAAACTCTTCTTATTATTCATGAAATTGCATTAAACAGAAAAACTGTAATAGTTATATTTTATTTTTCTGTAAATGCTGAAATTAATGGCAAAACAATCTGGAGGTATATTTTGATTTTAACATACTGAGAAGCAAAGGGCTTCAAATTTTTTAAGACAGTTTTTCTAGATTTTTAGAATTATGATCTTATTTCATAGCTTTAAATCCTACCAGCTTTAATCAATGCCACTGAATTAAGCTGATTTAATAGACTGAAATTCATAAATGTAAGGCTTACATCTGAAATTATTTTAAAAATAAAAGTTGTCGTGATCAGATGTAAAAGATTGGGTCAGTAAGTCCATTTTTATCCATAAATTTAATAATGATAAAACAAGTTCAAAATACTTAGGGTGATGCTGCAGATTAAAACTAAAAGTAATAAGCTCACTGGTCATAAGGCAAATTTTAACATCTTCTGAGAATTTGCACATTTAGAGAATCAAGTGGTTAGAAGCAACTGTGCTTAACTAAAAAAGCCCCACCCTCTGAAATGGCTATTGCATTACCACATAACCTAAAGTGACACAAGTCAGTATTTAAGATGCTGCTGGCAGGTTGCATGTATAGCTTACTCATAACATATTAGAAATATTTTTTAAACTATGATAATAGCATGCAAAATTATGCAATGTAACTGTATTACTAATATCACACATCTATAGTTAATCATTTAAAGTAATTTATAAATTTATCTTACCCTTGATTTGAAGTGAAGGCAATTAAGGAGAGAAGTGGATGGAAAAATATATGGTTTGACCTCTCTCTCTCTCAGCTGTTTTACAACAATAGGACAATAGTGTCTCCTGCACAGTGCCATCACCAGTCTCTGGGTAACAGAATCCCTATATTGCTTTTTTTGCCAGATTCTTGTATCTCACTCTTTGGCTGAGACCCAGCCCATCATAGCGTGAAATGAATTACATGAAACTTTTTTGGCTTTTGTCAAAAGTGAGATGAATACAACAGCATGAAACATATCCTGGCTGTATTCTCAGCTTCAGGTATGCAGATTTGTACTGAATCTGTATATTTGTTTTTGAGCCATCAGTGTGACCTGAAATATGCAGTGACAACCCCACTTTTCATCTTAAAGGTATAGTAAATAGTTAAACAGTAGATGTCTCTAACATGTACCTTCAGAATAAATTCTATTAACATTCACTCAAGCATGACAGTCAGTGTATATCAGATATACTGCATTATAGTTGACTTGGTGCATACCCGTAATACATGGCATATTTTACTTACATTTTTTATGTATTAAAGAACTAAAATTATTAAAGTCAGACAGGAGACAAGCATGGAATAAAAAAAATCAACAGAAGAGGAAAAGGCTATGGAGTTTTTATAATAGAATGAGTAGCTTCTTTGAAATGTGCGTGGTGGATTGAAAGAGAGAGATATTTGTGCTCCAAATTAGAAATCAGACAGACAGTGTACTTCAACACACAAAAATGTACACATAACCCACAAACAGTAATAAAAATGCAAATACCCCAAGCAGTTCCCATTTTTCATTAATTGAATCCACTTTTTCAAGGAGATCGTTTGGTAGTAAAACACCACTTTTCTTCAGAGCTTCAACCTTACTAAGCAGTTCCATCTTTTTCGGGTGCCTGATTGACATTTCTACACTGTATCTCTAAAATTAAAAGAAACATATATCATTAGCTGCTGTAGAGAGTTTTCTCCGTTAAAAAAGAAACTTTAATTGTATGTGCCCAGTTATGATCATGCTACATCTGACATTTTCTATTTTTTTTTTTTTAAGCACTCAACCTTCTCATGATATCATAAGAGATTTAGGTACCAAGCATGTAGACTTCTGGGTGACACATCTATGCAGGCAGTTATCAACTGATCACAAGTAGTAATATTCACTCTCTCACAATATTCACTTGCACAATAATATTCACTAACACTCTCCCATCTGAGTCTCAATCTGCCTTTGTCTCATTCAGATTAGTGGTATCTTATTTTTAAAATATGCTACTTCAGCAAATAACACTGAGGTTCTTCATGGAAAACAAACCAAAATGAAACAAAAAACCCCAAGGAAATAATTTCATACTTATGTTTCCTCTAGAGTTTATTTATTCTTTCTCTCATTGTGGTTTCTGTGTAATACATGGGCCTGAAAATGTGAGGATTTTGACCTTCGAAAAACTATTAGACATAGCTCCCTTAAAATACAATACCAGTAACTTGATTTTTATTGCATCAACCAACAGGAACAGTGAACTGGCCCACAAATGAGAACAGCCATGATGGTAATACAATCCAATAGTTTCTTCAAGTTGAAAATACCTTCTATTTTGTGCACAGTAATTTATTGTTAAAAAAAAAAAAAAAANTTATATAATCTATAGAAATGTATTCTAATCTGCAGACACAAGACACATTGGCAAATAAATATTTTTTTTAAACTGTATTCTCTGAAAACCTGAATTAACTAATAAATATAATAGTTACTATAGTGGTTAATTATGTTTTCACAGTTGGTAAAGTAAATTAAAAAAAAATAAATTAACACACAGTCACCCACATATACGTACCCTCCATACAGTTAAGCTAGCTAAGAATGAAAAGACTCATTGAAATGGAACTTCTGATATGGCCAAAAATGTGCCTTTTACTGAAAGAGGAGAGTTCAGCACATATTCTTGCAAAGGTGTTTACAAGACATACATAAATTACGCAAAGCTATTAGAAAATTGCTTCCTAAACATTAAGCTTTCTTTGCTTCAAATTCACCTAAGAAAACTGCTATTGCAGCTCATACTGAAAATGTTAATAACTGGGCTAAATATAAAAATTAAACTGGAATACGGAATGTTTAAAACATGGGTGCCTTTGCCAGATCCAAGAGCATGCTCTGTAGGAAAACAAAGCAAAAATACAATTGCCGACAGCTTAAAGAAAATAATAAAGGTGTGAAATCACTGTTTCAGCTAACAGGTTCTCAGCATTTCCATGCATATGTTTGCATATTGTTAGTTTCATATTTTAATCTCTCATTTACACAACACATGCACATCATTTGTATTATGTAAACTTCAGCAAATATTAGTCATTTGTGGATCATAGAGCAAATGTTTTAAATGAGGTGATTTAAACCATTTCTCATTATTAATGAACACTGATCAGGTGTCTGAGTATCCAAAATTGCATGAATATGCATGGTAAAACCCAAGGACTTGTTTATAAAGAACTTGCCTTTTGACACTCAGTGTGCTGTGGCTGAGGTTTGAGACACGTACAACCGTAGGCAATACCTACCAGGTTGGGCACTACTGGACCCACCAAGAGGCAACACCATTTTATTCAACTGATGTGTTCAACAAGTATGATTCCTGGTCCTGTTTTATTGCCTTCTCGGCTAGAATGGCTGCTGGAGGAGATTACAATCTTCTTTATGTAATCTGATTTCTATTTAAAGATGATATAGCCGAAAAGGATTTGCATAATTATTTCCATAAGTACATGTAATATCAAAGGGAATCCAGAGTCCAATTTGCTAGGCACTGAAACGCAGTATGCGCGACTCCCTTTCTTTTGTCAAGTGAATTAATAGACTGAGGGAGTCCTCTAGCTGTGTGTCACTGGTGCGGGCACAGCTAGTTACTGCACATCACCTGCTCTAGGCTGGCACTTGCTGCTGCCTGGGCTGGGGCTGGGGATGTTCCTGGGCAGTGCAGGACTGCTGATGAAATAAAATACATTGCATGTTTCATAACTACAATGCTCTTGTTAACTTAGAAGAAATTTCATTTAATTTTGGACTAGGTAAAATAATTCAGTGCTGCATAATCCAAATAGTGTGACAGATGTTGTAAAAGGTTATTACATTAAAAACTAAATAAGCTAGATTTTATGTACGTGCTGTCTTTGTCACTGTGTAACCTACTGTATAAACAAGCATGATGAAAGTGCTGATTGATAGAAAATGCATTATACAGTAACAGTAAAAGATGAGAGAATTCAGTCGACTATCAGATGTATTGGTATATGACTGAGAGTCAGTACTGTTTCACTCCTGGATATTTAACATGCAGTGTGTATTTTAAGTTAAGGGAAGAGCTTAATGTAGAGGAGGTACAGTTTGAGAACTGATAGCATGAGATGCTATTGCTAACGCTATTTTTTAATCCATTAAACACCTACACCCTGAGCAGTTGCATGGAAAAATTAGCTACCAGCTCTATCAGTGCTGCACAACCCTACTCTGGTAGGACTACTTAATCGTGTGGTGAGAAGATAATTTAATCTTCAGATTCATTCTTTCCTCAGTTTTAAGTGAGCAAAGACTGCTCCATTGTGACAGTCTGTGGATGTTATTATATAGATTACTGTTTAATAGCCAAAAATGAGATTAAGCAAGTTAAGGTCACAGGTTTCTTGAAATAGCCACAGTAATAAATAAATGGGTAATATTTAATTTCCCACAGCACCTGTCATATAAACTGGGAAAAAACCCCAAACAACAACATACTGGATAAACTGCAAAATATTTACAGCATGATTAGCTGTGTGCATGTGTGCCTGGTTTTGTCTTCCCAAGGCCACTCAGAAGAAATCCAAAACACTGATTCATAAGTTAACGGATTTGGCCTTTTATTCCTTCTCTCTCAATACGAACAATATTTCTCGAAGGACAAAGAAAGGAATTAAAATAAATGCAGTAGCATTTATCCATTAATGTTTGGCAAAAATATTTAAGCCAAAAGAAGTTGAATTCCAAAACAAAGCAAGCCAAAACCTTACTTCTCCTGATAAAAACATTCTAAGAAATCCAGGCAGGCTGATTGAGACACGTTTTTCAACACTTTATACTACACGATTCCTTTTTTTCTTTTTTTTCCTTTTTTTTTTTCTCTTAAAAAAATTATATAAAACATTTTTTGTGTGAAAAATCACACCCGAAAATTCTGTTCAAATGGAGACTGGAACAATGCCTTGTAACAGTGTTAATTGTCACCATGGAAACCAGAAGAATAAGCCATTTTGAAACTGGTATAGAAGGCACACATTGAGCAACTCAAGCATTTTTCAGCCTCCCTCAGTGTTAAGGAACAAGATGCCTAGTCACTGAGAGGTCAGAGAAAGAAATCATCATGAAAGGTTTGTAGATGTGCACTGTCTGGTAAACAATAAAAAAATCTGTACACAGTTAACAACTCTCTAAGACTGTGCACTGCATCTTTCAGAAAGAGAAACACCATAAAAAGATGATCAGGAGATCAGCAGATTCCACCCCTTGAGCAAAACTTTAGGGCAATATTATGCGAACCTTGCCCCTAAAGCTCCCTGGGAATTCTGTTGTTGTAATAAAACTTCAGAAGAGAAAAGAAAAAAAAAAGCCTGCATGATGGAATTCAAAATAATGCTCTAAAAGCACACAGAGAGATTAAGACATCCATTGTAAGACTTTTGTATGGTGCTTCTGTTGGTTATAGTGAAAAGAGACCAGACATACTGAACACACAGTGGAGCTATGGCTACGAAGTACAGAAGAATTAAGCCAATGAACTTTCTCCATTACTGCAATAAGGGTATGCTATTTGTAGATGTTCTGCATTCCATCATTCACATGTTACCAAAGTATCTTCAGTCAGATGGCACTGTAGGATATACAACTGAGATCGGAACGGAATGACCTGCAATCTTAGTTTTACCTGCACTGAAATTCTAAACTTGAAAAATTTACCTTTTGGGGTGTTTTGACTGCGGCAGACCCAATAAATACAGACACATACTCTCAGTGTCTGCATGTGCATGCACAGTCAGCAGTGGCTCACATTTGCAAAATATACTGTGTGCATAAATTGAGTAAAGAATACTCTGCAAGTAAATTCACCAAATATGTAATAGAAATATATACAAATATATAGAGATATATGCATATATATATGCATATATATCAATATTTGTCCATTATCTCTTCACACACATTCTCACTTTGCTTTCTGGATAATGTTTGCACTCTTCATGCTAGGCTTCATGGTGGCCCCTTAGGAAGCCCATGCCTAATGCCATTCAGTGGTGAACAAAGGGTCTTTTTATTCCAAAGTCCAGGGTCCAAAGCTCAGCTGTATACAAGCAAAGTGAAGGAATCTGCTAGAGGCCAGCCTACCCTTCACAATAGCTCTTAATGCTTCTACCTTTTTGGTACTGTCAGTGTGAAACATTTTAGAAAGTGTCCAGAAGCTTGGTTATATTTCTTATGTTGTCAATAGCACTAGAACCTCTGGAAAACATTCAAGATCTGAGCAGTGTGATCTGTCTAGATGAATAGCAGTTTCTGTTTCTTGCAAACTTCATGTATTTCTCTATTAGCAATTTATGGCAAATAATTGCACAGAGAAATTATAAAGACTCCTACAATTGTCCTTGTAAATTAATAATAGGCTTTCTTGATTGGGATAAATTTGCTGCTGAGCCTTTGGAAAAATTAAAAAGTGCAATGTCATTTAAAATTGCCAGAACTCACAGAGCAAATTACATCTGAGGTTAAGAATCAGTTTTTCCTCTTCTAGTTTATTCCATTTGCATGATCTGGAAATCATATTACATTGGCTATGTATTGTTAATTGGACATAGATTGCATTATCTTTGATATAAATCAAACTACAAATATTAAAATGAATTGCAAATTCTGTAATAGAAGATCATAAAACAATCTTTTTTAAGTATCTCCCATTAATAATTTAATTCCAATTATATCACTCGGAAAACTCAAGAAGGAGAGTGCTAACTTATTTCCATTTGCCTTATTCCGCTACAAATAAGCACAACAGCACAATATGCACTTGTGTGACAGTGCGTGTGCATATGGCTGCATGCCTATAAAACAAAACAAATCTTAGTACTTTTGTCTTAAAACCCTATAGACACCTTGGGGTTTTTTGTTTCAGAAAGTAGCAAATGCAGATTACACTTCTGCTATGCACTTCCTTCTGTGGCAGCTTGAGAAATAAACACACTGAAAGAAATATTAAGCAACTTCATGAACTGAATTTTGCCTGCATTTAAAAATTATGCAGTTGGTATCCATTGTTCTGCCTTTTTTTTAAGAAAAGTGATCCCAACACTTTAAATTTTACTATATATGTAATATCTTTTTGAAGACTTTGTGTGCCCTTTAATGAATTTATATTAAATATTTAATGCTGTTTAGGGCATATCCACTACTACCAAAAACAGTTATATTCCCAGCAGTCCCACTGTTTCAGGCAGAGGGCTTGATTGATCCTCCTAGCCTGAATTGAGTAGAATGAAAAGAAGCAGTTGGAAAATAGCTGCAATCATTTAATGCAGATGACCTCTGACAGGCTCACAGCTCTTCTATCTGAACAGAAATTTGCATGGGGTCTCTGTGCAGAGGAACAATGTAACCTAAATGGTAGACAATCTTTATTCTAATGAAGTGGGTGTCAAGGTCAATGTAAAACTGCAATGATAAATGGTGCACCACTAGGCAAGAGAAGTTGCATAGGCATTGTAGTGCTTTCACATTAATTGAAGGCTGAAATGCACTGAGTGAAAGCACAAGACTCTCTTTTCACCATAATGTGTTAATGCACAAATGTTTAAATGTTTTATTCAAGCCCCTAGCCTGTTGGCACAAATCTTATTGCAAACAAAAATACAATAGTTGGCCAATAACCAGAAAAATAGAACTTTTTATTAGCTTGCCTTATTTCTTGAATCCCTAACAACTTCCACAATCTACTCAGACTACCAAAAGAATAACAAGTCTCCAGACACCTAATGTAATTCCCATGATCCTTTTTCTATTTAGGATATCTGTCTTTAATTAGTTCCAAACAAGCAAGCCTTTAGACAACTCTTCATTAGATACCATTCCCAATGAACTAACTGAAGAAAAGTCATGCTTCAGTATTATTATTTCCTAGATTCCAAGTTTTCTTTTAGTATATAGTTAACATCTCCAGGTGCCTTTTGTTCTCTCAAAGAATTAGACCAGTAAAACTGGGTTTTGTAATGCAAAGAGTTGTGTGCCTAGAGTGGGGACTAAACTACAATCTGTTATTGTGGCTTTGTCAAAACTGCAATACAACTATAATTATAGTACTTCATCAGTCGATCAAGCAATTTGTGGAAGGCAGTACATTTTGTCTTATAAAAATGAGGAGGACAGTAAGCTGCTTTTTAAAATCCTGAGCTGCTTAAGCTTGTTAAGGGTATATTGTTTGCTAATACACTCATTAGCAGCCAGGCATTTTAACTTCATCAATTAAACAGGAAATGTTGTTGCACCATTAGTTTCACAAAATGCTAAAAAACAGATAGCAGTCTACAGTTAAGAATTTTTGAAAATGTATTTTAACCTGCAAACTGCATTATATATTTCAAACCATTTTTTATGCAGCGACATATACAGGGGGAGTGTGTGGGTCTGTCTGTCTGTGCATGAATGTAGGTGGTGAAAGCCCTGCAGATAGTTGTGAAGTTAATTATATATATACACACACATACACCCACTTAAAATTTCCCAAGTCCCCTAAGGATTGCTGCTGAAGCACAACGTCATTTCTTGACACTGATGAACATTTACTCATCTGAGTAATCCCAAAGATGACAGAAGTTTATTTCTGTGAACAACTAACAGCTCTCCTGGATAACTAACAGGTTCACAGTATGGATGACAATTTTTGAGTATTTACCAGCCTTTATAGGTTTAGGTTCTTCTGTACAAATAGGTATTAACAATATGATTAGAGATATTAGACAAGGAGCTATAGTTTTTTTATTAAAGAGGATCTGCAGTGCTTTCAGTTTCTGGGGATCTGTGAGTGGCACATACTATACAACGCGATTTCTATTTTACAACTCGCCTGAGCAAGGGAATTTTCCATATGGAAATCAGTCTTCAGGATATTGCAATTCAGAGAATAAACTCCAGTGGGGGAGTGGGGGTGGGGGAGGGGAGAATTGTAGTGTAAGAAAAAAAAAACCCAACCCCAAAAAACCCCCATGCTAGTGATGAAACTGTTTAAAAAACTGTACAGCTTCATCTGTGTGTGATTTGTCAGGTCTGAAGCTTTGACGTGCCCAAGGGGCAGACCCCAGCGGGGCGCAGGCTGCAGAGCTAAATAGCTGTGAAAGAAGTCTTAATGTAGGATGGAATTCAAACTAACCTTGACATGACCTCGGGAAAAATATGCAAAAAGTAAAATGAATGCACTCTGCAAGATACATCCTAATTTTGTGGCCGAGCTGGTTAGTTTCACAAACATAACTGGGACTTTAGAAGCAAAATAAAACGCCAGGAAAAAGGGAAACTTCGGAATTCAGAGTAAAAACTCAAGCAGGCATGGGGTGTTGCTGTGGACCCATATGAATCATTTGGAAACAATCCAAATAAAAACCAACACCGAACAATATTGTTGTCAGCCTGTCTATTCAGGAAAATTGTTTTTTTAGGTTGAATATAAATGACACAAAGCCAAGATTACATCATTGCATTACAAAGTCTGTTGTGGCTTTTAGCCGAACAAGCCCCATGGATCTCCTGGCTGATGGCAGTAATTCAGTAAGAAGTTTTAAAGGCTTGGTTGTTTTGGGATTTTTTTTTAAGCTTTGTTACTCTAAATATAGTGGAATTTTGTTCAAATATTGATTATTTAAATTTTTTAAAACCACATCCCTGAGTTTGTTCTGCAAGCTTACTACTTTATACAAACAATAAAAATTTGAGTGGGTATATTAAGACTTGATTTGACTTTATTATGCATTTGGCCTGTCTTGCACAGTGTTCAGTTAAGCACGAAGACATCCACATTAATATAGCAGCCAAGAACTGGCTTATTCACTAGATGTATGGAAACTGTAATTGAGTGTCAACTTGAATTGAAATTCAATCCCATTACCTTCAGAATGCAATTTTCTAGCAATACCACTTATTTACTATACTATTAACCAGTTTTTAAATATAATTAAATTCTGAGAACATATAGCCAAAAAACAGTGATTTGAATCCATATGGTGAGGGTAATCCAGCACCAGGTGCCTAAGAGCCCACTAGACCCAAGATTACCACGATCTACAAATAAAGGCAAATCCTGGCAGATGAAGTTAGGACACAGTGCCACTGCACAGGTTATAGTGCAGTTCAGATAAGGCCACAGAGTTGGTACACTTCACGTTTAACAGCCTATCAATCCTGTAAACCATGTGTTTTGCCGGGATCTTTGGCTGATTTACAAAGGAATTTCTGACATTGGTCTTGCATTGCTTGCAACAATGCTGTTGGTTTTGAGTTTGTTTTCACACCTTGCACCAGAGGTGTGACTTCTGGTACAGACAAATACAGATGCAACCAACAGACTTATATGCCTTATGTGTCTAATATACTTAACATATTAGACATTGATTTAGCTTAATTTACATTTCTGTAGTTGCCTGGAGCATTGATATTAAATGAATAAAAAATGGTGCTCTTCAGGAATTAATAGCTACAATACTATTGGGTTAATGCTCAGGTATATTTTTTTGAGGGACAGAAAACCCCACAGAGTAAGGAAGATTCTAAAATACTGATGTATTACTGCAGTTAGTCCATTATTGAGTAGAAAATTTATTTGAAGGTGAAGAAAATGTTCGGCCTGGAAACAAAAAGGTGTAGTTCCAGCTCCATCTTTGGCTGGATATTCTTGAAATCTGATAGAGATACATTTCTACATTTACATTTTTACAAAATAAAATACAACATTGTAAGATTATGGAGATTTTTGAAGATATTCAAAGAAAATCATTTATAACCTGTTATCCTCTCTTCTGCTGAGCTGTGCCTGCTGTTGCAGTATGCATGAAACATAAAATTGGAACTCCTCTACACAAAGATTTAATTCCAAATGCACCTACTATTGTCAGGCTGTGCGTTACAGGCATCATTCTGTTTTGAAATGGATGTTCTTGTGCATTTATCTTTCACAGACTGGCTCTTCTGAAGTCCTTATTCCATTGTTACCCAGCTAGAATGCTAATGGTGATCAGTAATAGCCTTCCATGAGAGAAGGTTGACTGAAAATCTAGAAATAAATTATTCGCTCTTCTAGCAACACTGCTGGGATGTGTTTGGGGTAGAATATCTCTGGATCCTCATCTTCTTACCTGTTTGCTATACTTTTTCATGGGAGAAGAGGTTCCCCACTGGAAAAAGATCCAAATGGAAATTGAAGCTCCTCAGATCAACAGAGGCAGAACTCAGTCTCCACCAAGGAACAGGTAATTCCACAAAGATCAGTACTTAGTGGCTTTAGTAACTCAAATAACTAGACCTTGTCGACTGTGAGAAAAGAAAGTCGTCCCTGGCCTGTGACAACAGCCAGACAGCCTTTGCAATCAAGCTCAGAAAAACACTGCATCTAGCTTGCTCAGTCTCTAACCTCAGAACATGTGGATCTCAGTTCTCACTACCTGTAGTATCTAGAGTAACAACATGATTTTAAAAGTGACTGAACTTTTTCCTACACAAAAAAAACTTACACCTGTTTGACAGCTCATCCAGGTGCTGATTGGAAAGGGCGTTGACAGATTTCTCAATTTGTCCTATACAGTTATAATGAAAAGTGTAATTTTTATTTTAAATGTATATCCTATACTGTATTAAATAAAGTGAAAGCTATAGTTTTTACAATGTGCTATTTGATTTTTTCCTTATAATGTCCCTTGTGTTATGTCAAAGTTGGCACATGCAGCAGGTCCACAAGCAGTGCTAAAAGATCTCCACTATCTAAAACACTGGCACACACTGCAATTCCCGTTACAGCAATTCCATTACAGTGGTATCAAAACTGTTGCAAAACATGTTAAATAGTAAGTCTTATAGCTAATTGCTTATGATCATCTGCAGAGAGCCATACCCTGAACCTTTCAAGAGACAGAGCAAATAACAGCAATTCACTTTTGCAGTACACATTATTAAAAGAAAAGGAGAAATTTGGCACCCCCCCAACATTATCAGTATTTACAGTTGACTAATTTCATTTTAGAAGAATTTTGTAAGTTGTTAAGAACTCAGTACTTATTTTTTAATATTATTCTAGGGAAAAGCATAGTACTTTTATACAAAAGAAAAAATACTCTCAATTTCAAATGTTATTTTTATGATCAAATACAAACTGCTCTCAAGAGCAAATATATAACAGAACTGCTGACACAGCCTAAAGTATGGCTGTGTGAATGATGCAGAAAAAGCTATTTCAGAAAACATTTTTAGCAATAGGAGAAGTCCAAGTTTGTTTAAACCTGAACTTATTTTTTTTTACAATATCAAGCAATGTTAACAGCATGCTGAAAATGTTACGGCTAAGTGTACAGTGTCAAAATAGACTAAATCTCTCTGAGAACTGGAAATTCAAGCTTTTTGAATGTAATCCAGATGTTTGGCTTTTAATCATATTTCAAGAAAGAGGAAACTTATGCAATACAAAATTCATACATGCATATTTCATTAGTGCCTTTCCTATCACTGAATTAAAAATTTCTAACATATGTTTTCCTCGAACAGATAATGTTTTAAATTAGAAGAGTTGGCAAGAAGTTGTACACCTCACAAATGTCATTGGAGTATTTTAAATTAGAAGAAAATATTTCATTTTTTTATGTTATTAACAGTTTCGATAGCAAATGCTATAGCAATGATCATTTTTGGCCTTATCGATAGGAAGTTCAGTAGTCCCTGAAACAAACTAAGCATATAAAGATGACTGAGCAGCAAGAACTAAGAACTAGACTTCTTCAGAATATCTGAAGCTGATAACACTCTGACAGACCTGTGAGTATTTAACACAGATGCTTTCCATCTTTCCTCACTGGTGAACAAAACAGGACAATGCCATGTTTCTTCAGCAAGAGCCAGACAATCTTGAAGGTGAAAGAACTTTTTCCAAGATGTATTTCAATTCCAGAACATTAGCAACACCACTATATTTGCTGAATAATATTTAAAGGGCTATATCAGTGGCCATTGTTTCTAAAAGCTAATATACATGATAAATTGTAAGATCTTTTTTTAACCTCCAGAGTCTTAGAAAATTAGATTCTGAGTTCATTTATAAAAATGGAGGTTTTGAATGTAATAATATTTTAATATTTTAAATAATTTAAGACAGACAAAACTGAAGCAATAAATATGAGGAACGATCCCACATATAATTGGAAAATGGAAAAAGACAAAAAAAATCCTGCTTCTGGCTACCTGCATGTGGCATTGGGCTTGCTCTTTAAGACCCCTGTATCTTCCAAGGAGCGTGTGAAGTGTGCTCATACACCACCAGAAACAGAAATATGCCCCTGTTACCCTGTGATGTGATGGAATGAGATATGACTATGAACTTCAAGTCTGTGTAGAAATATTGGAAACTAAACAATCCAGGACATGCTGAACACGAGTCTCTCTGTTATCACCAAGAGCTACTGTGCCTAGGAGAGACATTTTGTCTCTTTCAAATGGCCACCAGCAAGGGTATGCCTAATGCAGCCTTTTACAGGCTCAAGCTTGCTATGCTTTCAACAGTCATGTGAGGTAGAGAAATATTATTTTCAATTTAAAATGGGAAACTGAGGTATCCATGTACAGTCTCAGGGAAGATCTCTGATGTGAGAACACAAGTCTTTCAGTAGTCACTCCACTATTCTGTCCAAGAGAATATGTTGTCTGAGCTCAGAACTACTTAACACTCTGTTTCACACTAGACTGAAAAAAAAGTTAGTTATAGCACTTATGGTACATTTTAGTCACTGCAGAAAATATCTCAGCTCTACACAGAAGAAATCCTACATTCTCAGATATTTAGGAACTAACACTAATAGTTACCCTTAAAAGAATATGAGAACACAGTGACACTGAACTAATTTTGTGACTGAACAACTATCAAGACAGAAACAAAAGAAACTTCCCCTCTGTTTCTTTCTATTTCCCTCATTTCAGGTGTCTGTTCTCAAGGATTTATTGTGCTGCTATATGTGAACTCCACAATTTGCTGGCATGATGAAAGCTGAAAGCTTCTTCTCATGTCTAATGGCATTCTGCCAAAATATTCTCTGACAAAACTCTGGTTGATTCACAGATCTGAAGTTCAAGAAATTGTCATAATCTAACCTCCCCACTTGTATAAAATGCACCCTAATCTCATCTTCTCTGCTTATATTAAGGTTCCAAATTTCTGGCTTGGAAAAAATCTTTTGTTATTGCATCTGTCTCTGACTTAAAGATACAAATAATGGTAAATTAATGGAATTCCTTAGGAAAATGATAAACAACTAACTTCTTTCACTGTTTGGAAATGTATTGCTCATTTCTAGGTTGAATTTGTTTGCTTTTAACTTCCAGCTGTTTTATCTTCTTATACTTTTGCCAATAGCTTGAATGCCTGTGAAAGCATGAAGTTACTACACGAATCAAACATGAAAACAGATGACTTGCACTGACCTTGAATTATGTCTGCTTGGTGTTTTTGGGATTAGAATTTATAGAACCAAAACATAGAGAAGATTAACTATTTTTGGAGAGGCTAGTATACTCAAATACATGTATTTTGGAGATTTTTAAGTGCTTGGTTCTTTCTAGGGTTGTCAGCAAGCAAATTTTTTATAACTTGACCTGATATAAATGAAAAACGATGGGTTTAGATTTAATTTGTGTTTATGGGCAGCATTGCTTGTACTTCCATTTTGGCTTTTACTTGTTGGACTCTCCCCATTCACTTAAAGATTGTTTGCTGCTGCTATTCATGCTGGAAAGGAGGATAGGGAGTAGGAGAAAAAAGAACATAGCAGCAGATCAAGTTGATTACATCAATGAGAGTTTCACCCACAAGGTGAGTATTTTCTAGCGTGCACTATCAACTGCTCTAGATTCACTTTGGAAATTGTTAAGTTGAATGTGAAGTGATCTTGACAGACCAGGGAACCTGCCCCTTTGTATTTAGCATTTTGTAATGAGCTTCTCTGAAATCAGCACACAGCATAATGCCTGCATATTAATAGAATCTGTCTTAAGGCAATTAAAAAAAAATTTAGTTCTGTAAAGATATGGCAACAAAACTGTAGAAATTCATTTCAGCAGAAAACCACCACAAGTTCATGATGACTTATGTTGTCTCACTGAAATGCTAATCTCTGTGCTCTAAACAAACTGATAAACTGGTGACTATATCATCGATATTCAAATCTATGTAACATTTGCAATGTCAGTGTATATAGACACTCCTAAGTTATTGCTATTCTAATGTCTGAATTCTACTTAAGATGAAACAGGACATGTCTTGAAAATGGGAAAATATATGCATATATCTGAGAGGGAAAAGAAATGCTTCAAAGGACTGCAGCAGCAGGAAATACCAGGACACAAAACCAGTGGTGAAGTAATATAATATGAAGCAAATTTAGGATATTTTGAATGTACTTCAGCTATAGCAAACATTAGGGAAGACATGAACTTTTGTCCTTCTGGCATTCTCTCAAGAGATTCTGGTCCTGCTTTGTGGAAAGCCTATTCTGGTAACCATGCATGCCACGATAGCTGCCTGGCTGTTCAAATACAAATTGAAAAGATCTGCAGCCATTAAAACAAGATATATGCTTATAGTAATGTGTATTGATGTCTTCAACTTTAACTGCTGTCTGTTTAATAGATGTTTGTTATGGGAATATGTGTAGGGAATTTAGTAGTCCCAAACAAAGATGGAAAAATATAAGAACACAAATGAGAAAAGGATGACAGATAAAGAACAAGATTCCATTGCCTATTCTGTGTTTTTCAAAAATTTTATGGAATATGTTCTATTGAGAATATCAGCAAAATATGTGACTCATTTTTATGGTGACAGGACCTTTGTTAATGGTATCTGCACTTCAGTGAAATAAATAAAGTGGTTTCACTTCTTAGTTTAAGTGGCTGTATTTCCTGTCTTAACAATTATTTTATAATTACTAACAATTCCAAAAATAAAAAAGTACACCTTGTTGAATACTTCACAATCTTAACACTACTAGGTTACCTTTTTTCAAATCTATGTCTAAGTCAACTATTTTGGGCTGTTTTGTTTGCTATTTTGCTAGACGTGTAATATGTCACTACAGAACTGAAGTGTAAAGAAATGAAAGTAATGAATACATATTTTAGAACAGGCCATAGAGCTTTTGTACATTAAATTACTACACTAGCACTACATTAACCCTATTAAAATTAATTTTTACAGCTCATTGGTGATTGGCATTTGGTACTGATGTTTGAAGAATTGCCATTGCATTGATTTTATTCTTTGCTTCTTTAATAAAGTTGGAAGAAATGGCAGAAGCGGGAGTTAACTGTCCTTTGGTAAAGCTATAAAGGACTTAAGAAAAAGGTCCAAATATTTAAACCATGTAAAATTCTTTAAGGACATTATATATGTTTTTAATTTTCCAATATTTCATAGGCCTGAAAAAGTCCCACTAGTATGACTACATTTACACTTGATTGGTACAACAAAAAAGACCACGTTCAGATTACAAATGCCACACTTGCTCTCATGGAATAACACCACTGAACATCAGAAATCCGAATAAACACTATTGCAGACCCTCCTCGGGACATGTGTGCACATGCTGACAACACAGCGTAGTAGGCCACCTGCTGGCCAAATCAGCCAATTATCAATTTTAATCTAATAATTAGACGATCATACAAAGAAGAGATAACATGAAAGAAGCACATAATCCCCATCAACTAAAGACTATTGGAACTAATGTAAGTATACATAAAAGTGAGTGTTTCTGCATCTTATTTTAGGCTTTCAAAGAGTCAGGATACCAATTGATGAAGTAATGTTCTCTTGTGTTAAAAACACACAGTAGCTAGGTCATAGGTTTTTACACACCACTTTATAAAGTAAGGTTCCATAGCAGGTCAATCTGTTACACTATACCACTCAGCTCCTTAGGAATGACTAGAAGAGACTCTGGATATAAAAACCCAAAACTGTTTTCCAGTAGCTTCCCTGGGGAGATTGAACACAGGCTAAACAAAAATTTGTTGGCTGGCATCACTCCTTAGAAGGATGTAGGAACTAAGACTACTGTGCCCACAGATCTGGATCCAAATATAGACATACAAAGCAAGGACAACAGTCAAGCTACTGGCCACATTGTACATTCAGACTCACAAAAGGAGGGCATGTGAAATATAAGGGCAGACAAGTTGCAAAAATGCCTGAACAGATGAGTTAAGATCAGAATTTCAGAAAGATCCTCAGCTGTTGGATGACCTGGCAACTAGAGATCAGAACGTGGGAAAGTGCCTGGTTTTGAGATTTACTCGATCAGAATCTGCTGGTGTTAAAATCTGCAGGACTAGAATAGCAAATTCTGGCCATGGCAGATTAAGTCAGCAAGCTAAAAGATACAGCTACAAAAAGAATCCAAAGATGCAGCAGCTTCTGAAGAACCTGGAAAATGGACCACATGCTCCTGAAGGGAAGAATTTAGAAAGCCCGAGAGTACAAACCAGAATGCATGTGACTGGAAAAGGTGTGTGTTCTGTGTTATTTTTAGCCTTATCAAACCATAAATATCAATAGAAAAGCCTTCTCTCACAAGACCTCTACATCAAACTCACAAAAATATCATACGTATGATCCAAACAGTCCATGTTGATTTTAATGAAACCAAAAGCCTGAACCATCAGATCTCCCATCGCTCTGGTTCTCCCTGTTTGGACAGCGGAGAGTTGTTCATGATGCATATAGGCACCCATAAGCCTAACAGCTTTTGAATGGTGTGCAAGTTATTATAGTAGTATATTTCTAGTGACTGGCTTGAAGGCAAGGAAACAGGGGAAATGGTAGAAGATTAATTTTCTGGCATGAATTCACTTGGGTAAAATACAGGAAATATTTTTCCTCACCATTTAAAAATACAGAGGCAAATCAGAAAATTTTAGCTACCATTAGAGCATACCTCAGCACCAAAATCAGGATTTCCTACCATGGCAGTAAAAAGCATCGTCTATGAAAATGGTTAGTTCACAGACAGAGAATACCCTGTTATTCAGTCAAGATATAGCTTGTGAGATGCATGGCTTTTAGAAGAGATGCAAAAAACTCCTCACATATACCCCCCAAAACAGGCAATGCTTGCTGTTGCTTGTTGCAATTGGACAGCAATATTCCACATCTCTTTTAATCTGGCTTCTAACAGGAAGAGTTGAATTTAATTAATGTGAGCCAAACAGAAATGTTTTCCATGAAATGCACATTTTATTGCTCAACATTTAATACTCTGAGTAACTTTGGAATGTGCCAGGAATAGCAAAGCTCACTTATTAAGCATTTGTGCTGTTAGACAAAATATGACAATATATGCATACACACACATCTACATATATGTATATATGCACAACTGAACTAAATGAAAACATGCTTCTTTAAATAGCTATATTCTTCTCTCTTTGCATCTATGCTAAATTCCTAACAATGTTAATCTGATTTTATGGAGGACTCAGTAGTGGTCACTGATTTGTAGAGATAAATTCAGCACTTGAATTGAGAAGAAAAACCAGGTGGGGTGTGGGCCAGCCTGCAGCTGAAGGCAGTGTGGTGTCTTAAAGATGAGCTATTGTCCACCAGGTACCTAATGAGGAATTACTTCTCCTGGAAGACAAGTGCAATGTGCACGAGAAGGGAGCACGTAGTGCTGTTGCTTCCAGGCAAGACAGAAATTCCTAGTTTCACTGATTTCAGAAACCAGAGCTCTCTGAGGGTCTCTGTTGGAAGGAACCTACTTTCATTCCAATCTACCACTACACACATTCACCACTGCTGCTGTGGTGCCAGGAAAAATGATAGAGGAACTGCTACAGGTGCTCTGTATCATCAGGAGATTTCCCTAACACCCAGTTCCTTCAAATAATTGTACTACTTAATGACTGGTATCTTGCTGCTTTGCCTGCCCCTCTTTTCTTCTCCCCCCCTCCTCTTTTTTATTTTCCCTTGGTCATTAACTTTTTTTCTAGTCACTCTGTATTGACCATGGCAAAAATCCATAGGCTTTTGCCAAGTGTGCAAAAAATTTGTAAAAGCATTTGTTCATCTCTGTGAAAGACGGAACTGTCCTTCTGTCAGCTGTTCTGCCTGTTTTCCTGGGGTACTCCTAGTTTCTCATGGCCAGCAGCAAAGTCCTTCAAAAATCAACATATGCCCCCCACAGATTACTCACAGTCTTCGTGTTTCTGCATTTAGATTAATATTCCTGTCCAGGTTTCTATTTAAGGGTTGGTTATGGATTGCCTCCTCTTTGACATTTCTGTTTCCTATGTTTATATTGCCATCAGCTACCCACTACAGGAAGTGTGTCAGGTCCATGTTACACTGAAATACCCCTAGAAGCTCAGACTGGTGAGCATAAGAGCCTACAGATACCTGACAAAATACATAGCAGAACAATGTCTCTGTTGTTCTTTCAGATCACTGTTCCAAAACATGTTTTTGACACCACAGTGAGCACTGTTGCCCTAAAAAAAATTTGTAGAACGTCCCAGGTTTTTCACGTTTTGTACAAGGATCTTGGAATCAGTTTACGCCGGGATTTTCTGATCATTAGTACATTTTTTATCCATTACTTTCTGTGGGGTCATGGTCTTTTCTTTGCCACATTGCATTTTCCAGCAGTTGTACTAGATTAACAGAATTCCCTTTTGTTTCTCTCTAGGGTGATTTGGGGGATTTTCAGTTTTACAGGTAAGTGCTGATCTTCTTCACATATGTTATATTCAGCTAGAATGACTGGGAGTAATCACGGTGACTTTCCTGTTTCTTTCAGGTACTGCTTTGATTATTGTCTTTCAATTGAAACCAGAGCTTGGGTGAGTAGAATTCTTGTAAAACAACTATAGTAAGCTTTAAGAGATGGCATCTCTTATTTCAGGGGTTGTTTGTTGATTGACTGCATTTATTCACTGGTTTCATCATTATTTCATTGCACATCTGCAGTGCTGGGTTGCATCTTTCCAGCCTAATTTTGTTCCTTATCAATGTTGCACTGCAGCTGACTCCATAATCCAGCTGGTATCAAATTAGTCATTGATCTAATAGCATAGTTGCAAATATAGCAATTGAATGCCTGGCAGCCTTCTGCATTGCTAGAACACTGAGAATCTTTAGATTTGCTTAAGCCACATTACAGATATCTACTTCTTCATTAAAACCTTAAATTCTCAAAGGTTTCAGACACTGTATTTTAATTTCAAAGGTAACTGTGACATTCAATCTGGCCAGCTGGCTCTTTTTGTCAAGAACATTTTTATTTCTACTTTTTGTGTTGCCTGTTACACTACATATGTTGCACTGAAATGCCAACATTTTCAGCCAGTCTGCATCTGCCCTGCTTCACGGGTTCTTCTTACTTACATCTATGTGTGTGTTCTGCTGTTTCTGTTCTGGCACTTCTCTGGATAGTTCACCCACTGTTTGGAGGCATATATTAGATTGGTTTTACTCTAACGTCTTCTCTCTGAATGGCAATTTCACAAGTGATCCTGGCAAAGAGATACAATTAAGAAATGTTTCATGTCTACAGTTACACATGGTTGCTCTAGTTCCTGGCACCTTACCATATCCTCTTTTTTTTGTTTCTGGTTTTTCTTAAGAAAACTTTTTATAGCTTTTAATTTACTTTTCATTATTTGTATCTCTCTGACCAGTTCTTCCTAGAGGCTAAAAATTATATACCCTTGCTGAAAAACCAAAATAATAGCAATGAATTTTTTTAGGCAACAAAATGGGTTCACATAACTGTCCACCTCTCACCTCTGAGAGTGTTTATTTGATCTTTCAACACACGATAACAAGCTAAGAGATCTTAGGAATTATTGTTCTTTCACCTAAATAGTAGACACAGTACTCCTGGATGAAAGCCATCAAAAAATAAGCATGTAAGTCTCAATACATGTTCATCTTTAGAAAGTTACCACCTGAAAAATTCTGCATCTATTGTAGCCCATTTCTGAGAAAAATCAATGGCTAAAGGAGAAATAATCAAACTCCAGTGCAATGTCTGTCAAAATCTGGATGCATCACAAATGGGTTTCAAACTGGAGTATTGAATAAACGTTACACAATGGTACAAAAAACCCCTCCTTTTGTGATATCAGAATCAGTGAGTGGTAAACTGAGTGAGTCTGATCTTCATAGCCTCTTTATTCAATCAGTGGAGAAAGAGGTAAGAGAGAAATGGGTTTTCCTGAAATTATTTCAGAGTACTTAACAAGCTTCTGCTCTGAATTACCTCTTAAAGAAATCTCCTGATGATAGAGGCTGGTCTACTTTGCTCCTCTAGTAGTTTAAACTAGTCTTCACAGATGACTTCCTGTCCCAGTGTGTTACTGGGGAAACAACAACCTATCCATAGCCTTCCCTGCAGCTTGTGACACAGCTGGCATGTCCTTCACATCTGTAATAGCACCTGTTGTTCTGGAACAACAGGATGTGAAGGGTACAACTGCTGTTTCCGCCCAAAAGCAACTCTTCAATAGAGCCAACTTTAACATTTACAGTTTCATGATCACTGGGATTCTATAGCAACCATGTTTTCTGCAATACAACAGCACCCACAAGAAGTTAAGAACCACAAGTATTTCACACTGGCCACAGGAGTTGGCTGCAGCCTGCCGTAAGACCCCACTGGACCCTATGCAGCCACAACTGCAAAAACCATTAATTTTATTGTAGTGATTGCCTATTTTACCTTGTTAGAAGGAGAAGTTCACACAAAATGCTGTAGCTATTTTTAGCACAATGTATTAAAAGTGTATACACACAAAGTAAAAATATCACCCAGCCTTAAGCATGTAAAAAGGTTACAAATATATGCACATAAATAATTTATATTGATATTTTACATATTTTCAATATATAAATACAGTCTATAATATATCTTTATAAAAATAAAAATACAATACATATACAAATAAAAATTCAGGAGATTATGAACTGGTACACTTCACTGCAACTTATTTTTTATCATTTAGACATAAATTCATTGAATATATTGCCATTGAAAGTTTATGGAGATTTAGTGAATTTGGGTTTCATATAGAAAACCTGCCAAAAAGGCTTTCTGTGGTCATTTGTTTTTTGTTTATTTTTATGAAAGAAATATTACAGTATTGATTATTTTTGAGGTATCCTGATGAGGAGTAATTTTCAATGAAAATAGTAGTTCTTGTATTATGTTTATGAGCAAAACATAATGGACAAAGCATGTAGTTCCTATGAGTTTGAAAAAAATAATACTTTCTCCTGGACTATGAGGTTGAAAAATAGGGAAGTTCATTAAAAACTGGCAACTAACTTGAGAAATAGGGTAATAATACTATTGCCACCTGTAATTTTTGCTAGTGGTTTTTTTTATTTTCATTCCTTTATAATAGATGGATACACCAAGCTGCTAAAAAAAACCCAGTACCTTGTCCATACACAGTTTCAAAAATTATATTGTCATTGTGTTATTAACATTCCTCATTTTATCTTATTTCAATGTATTATCTGGAGAGACCAGTGGAAGGCAGCTTCAAGGTCTCACTGCTTAGGACCTTATCTCACTATTTTATAGCCACAAGGGCACAAACACAGAGCATGTGGAGTTGACTAAGATGCTTGACGTGATGACTGTAAATTGTCCACGTTTTGCAGCTGTAGTAAGGAATGGTGATGACAGCTATGTGGTACACATTTACTTTTGTTTGAAGTTGAATGCCTTTTTCATTTTAGACACACTGCTTTAATCTCCAAAAAGCTGTGCTGGCTTTTGCTACAAGCTCAGTAAAAACTGCATTGCTACAATGTGAAGTTCATCTTCAACATCATGCTGGGAAGAAGTAGGAAAAACCCACTTACTGTTGGGAAATGCATGAAGCCACTTCTTGCAGAAACACAGGGAGTCTGCTCCATAGAAATTACAACACTGTCTTTAAAAATTCATGTTTACATTTGAAATATATTATGGAAGCAACCAAGAAAATGTAAAAGTATTTTTCACATTCTTTCTGTATTCAATTTCTAGATGTTTTAATTCTGTAGATATGGCAATCAGTTTTTCCTGTTGCAATTATATAAGACATTAAAACTTACCATTTCTCTGCTTTAAGCAAGAATTTTTCCAACAATAATTTTATTTTCAGCTTTGTAAAATACAAAATTTGTCAGAATAAGCAAGGAATTTAATCCTATTTAATATTTAAACATATGAACCACTGAAGAATGAGCTAGTTGTTATAGGATGGGTCACAAAGGATTTTTTACTCTGTTCTCCAGTGCAACTGAAGTGAAAATACTTGTGCAGAAAAATGTAACCAATTTCATCACCCCTTGTAATAAGAGAGTGGGAAACTTTGCTGTGTCAGGTCCTGAACTAATTTAGTTCACGCAGTCAGACTTTTACTGCTGTTTGGTATATCAGGCATTTTTGAGACCTCTCATACAAAACAGTTGATTTTCCTACCTAGTGGAGAAAGTCATAGAGGTTTTTAATCTGTTGGGAAAAAAAATCCAGCCTAGCACAGGATAATTACTGAACTTCGTGAAGAACAGTAATTGAAGCCAGTTTTGTGCAAAGTCATTTTGCAATACATGACAGTTAAAAACATACTACAGTGTTAAAAGCAAAGAGTAACTTCCATTGAGGCATTAATCAATCCATGTATGTAGACATAAGTACAGAAATAATATTATATAAGTAATAGATATACTATTGTTAATGAGTATCTCTGTGGACATTATTTAGCAGAATAATCTTTCTCTCCTTTTTTTTTTAACATACACTTTGTCAGATAAAATAAGAGTGTTCACTTTGGGACATAATTTGCTAATAAGATTAAAGTAATATTTCATAAAGGTGGTGATTTTTGCAAGGTAGCCTAAAAGTTGATTAGCAAACTATAATGACTATTCTGATTGCAATTAAAAAGCCCTTCCAAATGGGTCAACACTCCTAAATGCTATCTGCAGTCATTTAGATTTTAACATCATGGTTATTACTTATTATCAGGCTGCACAATGAGATATTGATTACTTTTAACCTTTAGATCTCAGAATTCAGGAAAAGTCGAGGTACTAGCACAGCCTGCTTTTCCTGTCTAGTAAACGTATGGCCTTTAGTGGAATTCTAATGATTCCTATTGGCAAGGCAAAACTGAACTTAGTTTATTCTTTCGGCTCATGCAGAAATGATGACATACCTAAAAACACTGCATGCACAGCAGATTTGTAGTTACACCCTGCAAGGGGCTCAGTCCTGAAGTGTGCTGAGTGCTTCCTCTAAACTGGCCACCATCATTTTCTTCTACCTAAAACTGACTGTTTTAGCAACTCCATGCAGGCACTGATGGATTACGAGACAGACAGAAAGGGTCCTGGACTGTGGAGAATATGCAGCTTAGGAGCAGAAATCTTCACATTTTCTAGTTTATAACCAATCCCCTAAGCATATTGTCCAAATATATCACTCTGCAGGCTGTTAATCTTTTAATAAGTTTTCTTTATATGGAAAATCTACTTGAAATAAAGACTGAACTACAATGCAGCTTCAGTAGGTACGCAGAACTTGCTTCAAATAGAACAAAGTAATCCAATTAAACTAATCTGGTTTACAAGTTAAAATGATACGAAGAACATTAATTGATCCTTATAGGCTGCTGCTATTTGAGCCGTCTCTCTGTTTGCGCAGCATTTGGAACCGCTTTGCACATTTGTATCCTCTAATAGCAGAGAACTCAGGCCCCCAGTTCAGGAGAATTATGGGCAAGCGAAACATATAACTGTTATGTGTTAGATTAATTTGCAGAACACTTGGCATTTTATTGCCAAGTAGTCAAATTGTTCCAAGTTGTTCCGGAAGGTTGTTATTAATAGTATGTTTTCTGAGGAAAGTTCTGTCTACTTTTGGAACTGCATTTCTGTTGCCAAGGAAACTCCTTGAAGCACAGCATTCTAGGAGCACACTGCTGCTTTTGTTTGCCAGTATCCTATTCATATCATCTAAGTAAGCACTTTACATACTTTAGCCTCCAGTTTCAAATGTTGAAGTTTTTATGTATTTATATTACCATGTTAAATATAGTTTGTGCTTCTTTTTAAACTCAGGGACTCTTGCAAGATTATTTTAACAGTTGCATTAAAGAACAGTTTTTTGTGTTGTTTTTTTTTCCTCTTTTTTTCTCACAAGTTTGCAATAAATTAGTTTTAATTTGAATAATAGCTCCATAGGTTATAGCACTAGTCCTTAAGTGTTAATTATCTTTTCACTCTGAAATTAATGTAGTCATTTCCTACTGACTCCTCTACACCATTATTGAAGTGCTGAGGAAAACATGTCATTGAGTTCTGAGCCAGAACTGTTGTTGTGATTAATCCTGGTCACATGGCCAATCTCTGCCAAAAGGAGATCACTGAAAAAAGGTGACAAAGACAGTGATTTCCTGTCAGCAAAGAGTACGACAGGGCTGTCTAGAAGTGATGCAAATGAGGGAAACTTTCACCACGGTTTGTTTGATCCACTCCGGGCCACAGCACACTGAGCCAGCGAGAAAGGCACAATGGAGCAGCAGCACACCCAGAGGAGGAAATTAACTGCACCTTCCGAGCAGGGATAGAGCTTCCAGCAGGGAAACAAAAACTGCTGGGAGATTTTTTTTCCCCTCAACTTTTTTTGAAATATATCCTTAGTTTTTGATGTGCATTTTTGTGTTATTTAATACAGTGGACAACTTCCCCTTGATGAAAGAGTTCAGTAGTTAACCTGCTCAAAAGCCATGCCAACTTAGTTAGATGCTTACATGCTTTCAAAATCTTTGCACTACTACATATGGATCTTTTTCCATCTACCATAATCGTTGCTGAAGAATTACTAGTAAAAGACTTATGGCTTATGCAGTTTGTATTAAAACCACCATATACTGCTTGAGATCAGAAAAAAAATTCTTTTATTTGATATTTTCAAATGCTTGGTTAATTTTGTTCTGAACATACTAACAATTTTAACAATCATACTGTACTTATTTAAATAGGGTTTTAATCTAACACAATTAAGTTTTGCAATTAATCTTCAGAGGAAAATGGAAAGAATTATCATTAACTTTTATGCTAGTATACTCATTTCTAATCTCGACGGTTCCAGTAAATACTGATTTGCTTCATTTTTGAACAGACAAGGTACAGAATTACTCAAGTTCCTACAAAGGGCTAATTAGCAGAGTTTAAATTCTTTGGGTTTGATCCTTCAGTAACGGCATATGAATACAGCTGAAGTCTATGCAAGTTCTGTGTACTTAAAGCTTATGAGATCAGGCTCACATGCAGTAGATTAAAATGAAATAAACATGATACATTTGACACTAAACTGAGCTATTATAGAAGTACAAAGAAGCAAGAATCCAAAAACATGGAAATGCTCCTTTTAGTTTTTTTCTTAATTAATAGATAAAAAATTAGAGGATAAATAAACTGTCATCCAATCATTCAGTGACTGCCATTTTATCAAACACTAGCTGACTTTCAAAATCATTAGCTAGTTTAGGGCTATAAAACAGAAATCATTTAGGGTTATGTTCTCTTTTTTTAAAATCTATGAACTGAAATCTAGGAAGTCTAGAGAAAGTAGTACATTCATATTCAGAGTTACAAAAAAATATGGCTGTGCTGTTCCTATTATAAGGGCAAAATAAAACCTAGTTAAAGAGATATAATAAGAATCCTAGTAAAAAAACTGTGAAGTTCCTGGAATATTAGAAAATGAAACCAAGCTGAGAGTTGACTTAAGTGTACATTGACTCTGGAAATAGAGTACTGTGAAAATACTCTAACCATGACAATATATTTCGCTTTCCTATATACAGTTTTAGCATTTATATATTGTGTTATGCTGCTTTAATGTGTGCTTGTCCCTTCCGAATTACTTCTTTCATCATTGCTCCTTCCCATTCATAGCCTCCTTAGGGGCAATGATTACTGTTGGTAATAGTGATACCACAGCAGGTTCCCTGGCAGAGCCGGCTTACTGAGCCGGCTCTGAGCTGCAATTAGTTGTCAGCTCAGCAACTGAGAACAGGGATAGGAGGTTTTAGGAGAATCCACGAAAATGCAGGGAGTGCAATTAGCAGGTTCACATTTGAAGCTGTAATTGATAAAGAGAAACTAAGGCAAGACCTGTGTTTTCATAACAGCCCACATCATTGAGGAACTCTGATAATAATAGCTGCCTGGATTTCTCTCCCTGCAGACCAGAACGGCTGTGCTCTCTGGGAAGTGCAGGCAGTGCTCACGCGCACTCGACCATCCACGACTCCGTAAAAAAGCCTCTGAATAAAACGGGTGTCACCATTGATTAGAAGAGAGGTTTACTAGGCTAGTTTTATAAAACTATAAATACTCTTTTTGAGGCCATGATTCACTGTCACACAATTCTCTGAAATTAAGGATGGTAAAGACCTAGTGATTTATCTGGTCTTTCCTTTGCTAGTGCAGAACTGTTCCCACAATTACATTTGCTAATGTTGTCCTTTGTCTACTTTTAAATGTCTGAAATTATCGGGCTTTCAACACTTCTTTGATAGATTGTTCATTGTGGTGTTTGGGGTTTTTGGTGTTGTTTTGTGTTTTGGAAAGAATGATCGTTCTAAATGCAATGCACTTAGGATTTTTACATTACCTCCAAATACTGCTCCTGCTTTGTGGATACTCCTTAGTCATCTCTGACGCAAATTCCATCCACATTTCTAGTTAAAGCTTTTGTTCAGACCCTAAAAATTTGCTCGCCGCTCTTACTAGAAAGGTAAATGCAGTGAATATTCACTGCAAGAGGTCAAGGAGTCTCTTTCTACCCTTCTTCAAGTGGTTTTGAAGTCACCAACTACCAGATAGGCAGTTTTGAGATAGAGGCTCCAATCTGGTACAGTAGCCTGGTAGAAATTGCAGGGCAAACAAGCTGCCTGTTCTTTGGAATCAGTGCTGGTTTGTCTGTGCTGCACAGGCTGCAGACGCAGCTACTCTCTGTCATACAAACTTTCTGCTTTCAGAATTGTCATGCCTATCATAATACAGAATTAAGACAGACTATTAAAAAACTATTCCCATTTTGCATATATAATATTACCCATTTTGCCATTATATTATACTGCACATATTACTAAATTGTTGCCCTTTTTCACTCTTCTCATCATGCATTATTATCCCAGCCTTACCATCTATAATTATTCTTAGGGGTTACATTTGGAAATCAGAAAGGGAACTATACTAAATAGGATCTAAAATACTTGGGCTGGCTGCTTAATCTTTGTTCTTTTTCATATTGATGGATGGATTGTTACCTTAAAATTCATGGTTTTCAATTTATTTTTTTTAGTATAGGACTAAAACTAGTGGTTAAATTAGTCATGGTACAAGCTGGCCTTATATGGACAGACACTAACTACCAAAACACCTTATGCTAGACTCACAAGAAATACTTTACTCATTTCTGACATTGTTTATTTCTGAGCCTGGCCAAGGCCAGGTCTGTTAATGTGTGATTAAGTCTGATGAAGTATTTAGAAAGTTCGAAAAAAGACATTAGCAAAATAAAAAATAATTGTCAAAGCAAGAAATGGAGGCCAGTGAATGAAATTCACTTGCAGCCTAAAATACTTTGGATCTGAACTATATTTGCATTTATAAACATACTTTAAATCATATGAAAACCCCTTCTTACTGGGTATTTTAAATAAAATAACTAAAATAAGAAACAATAAAGTTCAAGAAGACCATCAAGAAAATAGGATGCCAAAGGAGGAAAAAATATTGTATTTAAGAAATTATCAAATAATGCAATCATGTAAAAATGAGAACAACTTCTATTTGACCTTGAATGTACCATTTATTTGATAAGAAATAAAAAAAAAAAGCTAGAGGGTAGTTGTTTCTTGTCATTATAGTGTTGCTGATTCTCTGGTTAGTTATTAATTTTATTTTTTATGATTCACAATCTGCTCTTTGAAATATGCCATATGCTCAAAGCAATTCAAGGATGACAACTGTCAGAATTACTCCAATAAAAATTGCCTAAATGAGGTAGATTTACTGCAGGCTGATATTTCTGTCGAAAGCCCCTCCTTTCTTTCCCCCACCACCCCTCAGACCCATAGCTCCTCAGTCACACAGTGAAGCCTGAATCAATTTTAGGATCAAATCACACATTTTGAGGAAGTCCTTACAATCTAAAAGAGGTGATAAAGCTTCTGGGTTAAGGCTGCTATGGCAAATAAAAGAAACCATGTGTGTCTGTATGATGTGTGTATGTATATATATATATATATACACACATATNATATACACACACATATATATATGTGTGCTAGAATTAGACCCTATACCGTCACCCTACAAGTTCAAAATCATGTTGCTCAAATCACAACCAAGTGTGAAGACTTAACATGACAATGTCTACTTTATGTATAACTAATAAAAATTAAATTGGAAGAGTCCTGTATCCTGGCAGCAGCAAACCAAAATCAAGGCAAATGTCTTTCTTTCCAGATGAGGTCTGAAAGGTGGATAAAAATCCAGCTGAAAGCTCCAATCAAAACACATTTTGTTAAATGTTCCCATTTCATTTTTTCCTTCATTTTGTTTCAGTCTATTTATTAATGCAGTTTCATTTATTTCTATTCATCTTGAAGACAAATCTTTGTCCTTCTATAGAATTACACCAAATAGAATGTGATAAAGGGAACTTTCTTGCAATTATGATGTCGGTGCAGCCTGTCAGTGCACAGGGGATGGAAATGAGGTTGGGGACAGGGAAGGGAATTCTAATAGACACCATGATACATACAATGAACGCAGCGATATCCTGTGAGAGAAAGACTTGTCAAGCTAATCAGATCTTCTATAGCTAGGTAAAGGCAGTAACGGTAGTGCTAACCTTGTAAAGATGCTGCTGCTGCTCCTCTGACATCATCAGGTCATGGCTGTCCATCACGATGGATTCCATGTCAATCAGCCAATCCCAGAGCTCCTGGTATTCTGAATCAAAGTCCAAAAGGCTGTAGATAAGGAACAAAATGTATTATGCATAAATACTGTGTAGTTGTTAAAATCTTGTATTAGAATAATATATTCTTGAAAACTCATGATGTTCCAAGTTATATTTCTAAAGAGACATTCTGTATTTATATAGTGTGGATGAAAATGAAAACTGAAATCCAATTTAAGCCAGTGCCATGACCTAAATTCAGTGGCTGATGCCAAATCCTGACAAGTGTTGGCATACTGCATTTGCTTCAAAAATTTTGAAATACAAATCCCCTATAGATGTTTTTTAATGTTTTTTACAGTGCTAGCTTTATATTGAGCAAATTTTGCAACAATCATTTTGATATAATTCATATGAAAATATTATTTACATCAAAAAATTACTCAATCCATTCAGCCATCCCTCTGCTGTCTATCTGCCTATCTTTGTAAATATCCTACATTTATTTTCATGGATGAGTAGCTAGCATTTCAACTTAACGCCTTAAGATAGGCTTGAGTGAATATGGTAAGCCAGTGAGAACTAAGGCCAGATACAGTATTAGACAGGTGTTCCCTACAGACATGTAAGAAACAAAGGTAAGGACAGGAAGTCAAAACAATGAATCCTTGAATAGCCAGCAATCATTAAAATTCAAAGGAGGATCACTACGGTTTTCAACAAAATAAATCATTAGAATAAGGAGCTTAAAAGGATTAATGTGATTCTCTATTGAAAGCCTAGTGAATAAGTAAAGCATAGATTCTTCTAAAACACTGTGATACAAGACAGAAAGTACATGCTGAAAAACTGCACATTCGTCAAATAGATACCTCTTGAAAAGGGATCTTCAAATTTGCAAAATTGGAACTAACAAAAGCCTTGCCAGTAGTATCAAAAAACTCCCATACTGATCAAAGAATAGTGTATGTTCCACTAAAGCTAATTTCTCTAATTATTAAGAACTTTTTTAGCAACCCCATTAAAAAACTTAGCAGTGTTTCAACAGAGAAACAATAAACTAAAAATGCTTTTAATGTCATTAGTACTATTGCAGTTATATTTGTTAACTAGAGTACCATGTACATGGTAATTTTGAAAGCTTATAGATAAAGCTGTGACAAGGAGAACTGTCTCTCCTCAAGAAAGCAGGCAAGGGAGAAGAAAGCATTTGCCTTCTGTGGTATTATTTTCAATGAATTGACAACAAAGGAAGTATTGTATAACGCACAAGCGCTGACTCCTGCTTCTGAAGTAGCTCTCTAGTTTAATCCACTGTACTTAGTATACTTTTACTCAGTAACTTATGAGGTGCACTTACTTAGAACTGTCTGCTGCCCTGAGAAGGTAAGCAGCGTTACTATAAAGAAAGAAGAGCAAGCACAAAAGGTCAAGTTACTATTATTGAAATATAATACTTTCATTTGGAGTTCAGAGCTTTTCTCCTGTTTCAGGAGGTATTTGACTCAGATATCATTTGGAAACCAAAAGAAAACTAAACTCCATTTTGAATGGTATATTTGGCAGTGTAACTGAACCTTCATCCCTTCCTCAGAAAGCAGTATAGCCATTCTGCATCTTCAGTACCTACTGCTCCTTTTCTTCCTTTCATCTTATCCAAATATTATTCAAAGCCATAAAACTGACAGGCAGTTATTAAAACATATGTTTTGTGACATAAGATGTTAGATTTCATAATGTATAAATCAGTACAGATTCAGTTGGACTTGGATGGTTTGTACCAGTGAAAACCTTAAATTAAGATATGAAGATGATGTGAAATAAAGCCTACATACAGAATGGGATGGGATGCCTTTGGAAAATGCACTAGGAAGTGAACTTGGATTTTTCTATAATAGGCAGAAGATGTGCTGGATCCAAACATCTGCTTTGTGTCTAAAGATCCACATCTTACTTACAGTCCAAACTGGTCCATTTATTTGTGTATTGAAATAAACCAATCCTTTAAAGAAAGAGAAAAGCACTTTTCTTTGACCTTTATAAAACACAGATAAGCACTAGAAAACAGCTGAACATTTTGATTTCAAACTAATGTTCTAAACAGGAACTCAACCCAAAACCAAGAGTGAGAGAAACAGAATTCACTGGAAAAAGCCCAGGAAGGGATACAAGATGTACTGCAAGTTTTTTTTTTTTTTTATCCATAGTTTACATACTGTACTTATTCTCTCTTTCTTCTTTTTTTTTTTTTTTCTTTTTTTTGTTTTCTGAAGTAAAGTAAATTCATCTGGGAGCACTTTTAAGCAACTGTCTATGGCAGTTATTTGCCTGAGCCTGAAGATAGTGGAGTCAGCCTACAAAGCATCATCAATATTTTTTTAATATGATTGCAATACTTTAAATGGTTTTAGAATATCTCTGATACATATATTTTAAAAACAGCTTTGTTTTTGAAATTAATGCCTTGCATCTAAATGGATGAATTCAGTGATCACTATTAAATTACTGTTTGGAAGAGGGTGCAAGTTACGAAGCCACTAAAAAGATATTCAGAAAAATCAAGAAATTGTAGGACCAGGGAGAGGTTAAGATTAAAATGTACCTGTCAATACATCTGTGGTATATTTAATATTTATTTTTTATTCAGAATCTACTCTTCCTGAGCTTAGCAGATCTTTCTTTCATATTGCCAGAGGCAGAACCAGGGAAAGCATGACTTCCGAAATACTGACATGTATTAAAGATGCACGAATCATAGAAAAGATCTTATTTTGTTTGATTATATGAATCCACCAATCACTAAAAAAGGAATAAATTAGGTCATCTGTTTATTGAAAAGAAAAAAATCTTCCATTAAAAGCACCTAAACAATGCCAACAAAAATGCCATAATATGAGTTAAAGAGCAGGTAAAAACATCTTCCTTGATGTAGGTTTGTTGGTTAATAAGCTAAAACCATTAGCTATGTAATAACTAAAATTACATTAAGAAGTATATTTTGTCTTGGTAAACTGGGAATCAGATATGCAGAGTTGCATGTCTAATCCCTTGAACCCTAAACATATTTCTTAAAATGTGGACACCAATTTATTATTTTGAATGAAAATTCATGAGCACCTTTCTCATGAGAAAACCAGTTCGTCTGTGGCATTAATAAATAAAAAGGAATGTGAAGCTATTTCCACCAGCCTTTTTCCCCATGTTTAACACGCACTTTCAGTTTCTAGTATTTCTTTAATGGCATAACTCACATGGCATTTAGAAGTACTGTAAACACACTGGTACACCTACCAAAAAATTCAGCCAGACAAAAGGTTCCTTCAAGTTTCTGGGTCATAATTTTATGGAACTCTTTTCACATGTTTTTATTAGGAAGATAAAGGAGAATTCAGAGTTATCACCTTTACAGTTTTAAAACTGCAGTATCTTCTGCACGTACTTGAAGCCCCCTCTAATGCATTTCTCTCAAAGTCTCATCCATGAAGGCCCAGTGCCCACTCATGACTGGATTTTAAGATCTGGCTTTCACGTTGTGCAATGGTGCTGTCTGTATCTCCCAACAGGACGTGTACGCACTCCTCCACAGCTTTGAGGGGATACAATATTTCCAGACAGATTCGCTACAACATTTTGTACCTGCCTTCACATACTCTTGGGTACCTCTCACCTCCTGGCTAGCTGGTGTTCTCCTGCAGTGGATACTCATTCTTTTCTCTCCCTTTGTCACTTTAGCTATATTCATGATAATACACATAAACCCTCCGTATTGCAGTTTTAACAAGATTACTGTTTTGCAGGAAATCTCCTGTTCTTTACACAACCACTAGAATCACACTATTCTGCAAATACTACCCTACCTATGTCTTTAGCTATTTCCTGCTCAAAGTTTAGCTATTTCCTGCACAAAGTCATCTCCCAAATCTCCTACACACACACACACACACACACACACACACACACACACACACATACGTCATATACAATATTCTCCATTTACAATAGCTCTTGTTCTCCCTGTGGACATTATTATTTTATAAGAATAATGTCCACAGGGAAGGTCAAACTTCCACAACAACTAATGGATAGATACCCTAATTTATGCAAATGGCCCCTTCTCTGTAGAGATCTTGCTCTCTAGCTAGGTCATGCTACTGTGGGGTTTCTGTCCACAGTTTTCATGCAGTAAGGAAAAGTTGCATCAACTGTATTTTTAAATAGCTGAAAGGCATTTTCATTTTTTTCAACACAGCACCTCAGACTGGTTCAACTGAAAGTTTCCCAGCTGAATTTAGTCCTGGCTAGTTTCTACAGCGGCTGAATATGCAGTATTATACTGGGCCGATTTCAGCCCTTTGGCCCCTGAAGTCACTGTTGGGCCTCTAAGGACTGAGATGGCCTTATGGGCCCAGAAAGGTGGCCACAGTACAAAAAGGATAGGAAATACTAGCAGATGACCATTTCCAGTTTGAAGCATATAATTATAAGTGAAAACAAGTGCATTTAAGAAACTATTTGCTTATCACATATCGTATGTAGAGTTACAAACTGGATTCCTCTGTGAAACTTAAAGCTTTACATCCCCTACCCTCAGGAAAACCAAATGTCTATGGATGTGTCTTACATCCCCTTCAATATTCCAGCCTTAAGCCTTGCTCACATTCAGTGGTGGCTGCAAAATTAAAAGCTGGTTTTGAACATATAGCCCTCAGTGTACATTTAAATACATATACATACCAATTCTGAACAAATTATTTTTATGGTTGGCAGTAGCTGCACTGGCATGTTTGAGAATCTGACAGATTTCTGCATATGTAATCAAGATCTCAGTGATCCTACATAATTAGCCCACATCAACTTTTCTAAAACAGTCATCTTTCCATGTAATAAGAGGGGATGTTTACAAGGCTCATTTATCTTTACAGTTGGTATTTTAATAAAACTGTGTTTCCAAGACCTGAACATTGAGTTAACAATCAGAAAGGGGAGTTCTGGAGATAGAGAACTCATTAACACCTCTGTCAATGACTTTCCTTTCATAGGAAACTGCAGGCAAAAGTTCTACTCTATTTGCCAGTTACAAGGAAACTGTAAGGACGAGGGTGTACCCAAACAATGAGCACTAGTTGGCTCCTTTGAACTGCTTTTGGCCCACACTATTATGATCCCATGGGTATGTTTCTTATGTTCATTTTGGGGTGCTAGCACTTGGAAGACATGCTTTTCAAAAGACCTTAAAGAAAAAGTCTTAATCCAGAACTACAAGTTTCCTTGATTGTTAAAAAGAGAGGGCAGCTAGAATTAATTTCAGCATAGTCCAGTGATTATTTTTTCAAAATATTAAGAAAGAATGCGTTTGCATGTACACTTATATATATGATATATGCGTGGGTATGTGTGTTAACATTAATTAAAAAAACAAGTCAAGGAAAAACAGTTTTTAAAAAAAAGCAAAAACAGTTAAAATTAATGCTTTCTTGAAGTGCAAAACCAGGATGCTTGAAGTATAAGTGAATGGCTTCATACTCATATTTCCTAGTCACTAGGAGAACGATGATTATAGAGGTCTTGCAGAGGTACTATTACACTATCAAGATTCTTCCTTGGAAGACATTATGAAATTAAATTATATGAAGCCACTGGAGGAGAAAAGCCTAAAGAAAAAGGACACATTATATTTTTTTAAATCTAGATAACAGATTACTATAAGATAATACTAGGTAGTCCTATGAACAAACCATCATTTGGATAAATTATCCAGAATCCATTATTTTTGCATCCATGTATTTAAAAGAAAGAGAGAGAGATACAGTTGTCCCCTGTCTCTTGGCCTAGGAAGAAAAATCCTGGTTAACTAGTACTAAGAAAAAGTATATAGTGTAAAAAAAATACAGATCAGTGAGAATAAAACAACAAAAAGAATAGTTCCCTACCCATTACTTCCCACTGTGTGAACTTTTGACATATCAGCAAACTCTTCCTTTCGCTTGCTACTACTGTTGTACTGCTCACTGTATAGTTTTAAGGACATCTGTTCAACAGCATCTCTTTGTGCTTCCAGATAGCATAGCTGAACCTCAGCCTAGAAAAAGAAAACAAAGAGGGGAAAAAAACAAAACAGAACATTAAAAAAATAATTCAGAAAGAATACATTTAAAACAAGTACTTTTGGACTGCAACAGTTTTAACCAAATGATTCACACTATTAATTTTCTCCTAGTATATGATAGTGAAAAAGGCTGAACCATTAAGTCAGAGAAACAGTACAGCATAATCCCAAATGCTAGAAATGAACTATTGAGGTTTCTATCAGAGAATGTGTTACATATTCCATGAGATGTATATCCAATCAAATGTTGCATAAAAATGTCTGGACATGAATAAAAAAGACATTAGAAACCAAGCACTGTGATAGAACAGGTAGATACATAAAATTATATTTCTTACAGGCTTCAAGACTGATATTGTTAACACACTGTCTGCGCTTCATAATTAATGAAAACCATACTGCTATAGGTATTTCTCCTTTAAATAGCAAGTGTAAACAAACCCAAGCAGATTGGCATTATTCACATTCTCCTTTCTCATATCAGGCACAGACTGATTATTCAGCAACTTTAATTGCAAGGAAAAAGGCAATAAGTGAGATGTGCTGTTTCCCGTCAGACTGTGCCTGTCCAGAAGAATGTTGAATAATATTTGGCATCATAACTTATTGAATAGACACTTTATTTTTTGCAGCTGTGGTGATCAGTATGCTTCTGAGGCTCAGAGAACCAGATGACACAAGGATAAAATCTGCTGTTTGCCTCACTTGCCCCTAGGAACAGTAGAAAGAACAGAGTGTAGAGTAAGTTCAAAAGCACTTTGGGGCCGATATGCTATTGTTTTCTTTTAATATGCTTCATTGAAAGAAAAACACATTACAAATTCTGATAATGCTTCAAAAACTGCTACTTCTGTGTAACTACATACTTTTATTTCCATTAGGAGTGGAATGCCTGCTTAACTATTTGGTACTAGGATAAGTGAATGCAAATGGCATGGAGGAAATTTTGTATAAGGACTCTCCTGTATTTTTTGCAGGGAAGTGAAGAGTTTATTTGTTTGCTGACAGCACAGCAGAGTTACCAATCTATGGAACAATGGCAGTCATAAAGAGAAGGTAGTCAAAGGGCTAGGGAGAAGGGTAGTCTGTAAAATGTAGCAAAAATGCAAGCAAGTGAAGGGAAACAGGCACTGAAGAATGTCAGTAGGGGAAGTCTGAAAGGCTGGAATGTCTTTATAAGCTAGTGGTAATAACAGTTTCTATATTTGCTTAGGCTTTGCCTTGGTGCAATTTTTGCTGAAAAATAATGTAAGTGATTTGGAAATTCCATTTCCTTTTAAAATTTCTCATTCGAACCTTTATAGCTTTCTCTCTCAGCTGCTTCTTATAGTGAAATTAGTTATGTTTTTCAATAAATCCCAATATGTTTTCGAGAAATTTGAAAACAAACAAAACAAAAACCCAGAAAAACACAGAAAATGCTAGCAATTTTCCAAGGAGATAAAAGACAAGAATTCCAACTAATCCATGCAAGTTTTTATGATTATTTAATCATAATTCAAGGCTTTCATACCTACTTTTAAATAGTGCAAAATTAAACAACAAAAGATTACCAGTGAAGAAACATTATCTAAATAGATGACTAAGTAGCTGGGATTGTCCAGTTAGAGTAAAATGTTAAGGTTTGAGAGAGCTACATAACTATTCTGCTTTCTCAGAAAATATAATTAAACTGGCCATTTTCGTAACTCACAAACAACTAAGGCAGCAAATAAACAAACTGCATCACCTTTCTGCTACATTTCCACTCCCAAGTGCATTTTCCTCTGAACTGATAAACAGTCCACTTCCGCAGCATACAGAGGATCCTGAACAAATATCTTTTTTGGAAGAATTCTTCACCAGTAAGGATAGTCTTCCAGCAGAATATTTTATGTTGTCCATATAAGGCTATGAATGTGTTCTTTTAATTTATTCTTCCCACAAAGCAGTAATCCACTTACCATTTTTATTTTCGTTGTAGTTGACATGATACATTCAGTCTAAAGCCCTATTGTCACTGACCAGTAAATTTCTGAAACAAGTAGATCTATCAATTAAAATCTGTGAGTGTTTTAAGCCTAGAGGGGAAACCTTGTGGAAAACTTGAAGCAAAAATTTTTCCCCAGATTTTCAGGACAGGTTTGTAAATCAGCATTCCTGCTTTTTCAGCTATCGGTTTTAGGTGGAGTTTAGGTAGAGGTTTTGGGGTTTTCTCAGCTGTTGTTGAAATTGTCTACACAACCTTCCTTCTCCCCTCTCACCCCAAGACTCCAAAAAGAGGGAGTTCACTTGTAGCCTAAACTCCAGAAAATCACACATAATAATTAAAACTGAGCCCTGAACTCTATGGACACAAATAGCATAACTATCCCAATAATTTAGATACTTTTTTTTTCCCTTGCATTTTCTAATTTCCCATCCTACAATTTCCTCTATGTTTTAAAATAAAAAATGTTAAAAATAAAGGCAGCAGCTTTTCACAGGTTGGTCATGCTCTGTTCACTAGCAAAAGCATTTGTAGGCAAAAAAATAATGAATATAGAAAATGGGAGAAGAAAAAGAAGGTTTAAATAGAATAGTGGGAGAAAGAAACAGCAGGATGTAAAGGGTAGGTAAATATATGAAGAGGGATAAATAAGAATCCAGTATTTATTCCTTGCAGCTATAAGGCCCTCCTGTACTAAGGATTATGAACTCCATCAACATCATACTCTACAAAGCCTGAATACAACCCAGTTCTTGCACTTCAGAAATATGATCCCTCTATAAATCAACTATTTTTATTTTTAACCCCAGTTTCTATCTTCAACATTTGTGAACAATTACAGCAACTCAAACTGAGACAGTGTAGAGTTTCAGATGGATCTCTCTGACTTCTTTTCTGTATGTATTCATCTATCTCACTGTTGTACTTAAGCATTTTTCTGTCTCTGTTATACTGATATCAACTGCAAATCCAAAGAGGCTTTGAAGATCTTGAGTAGATATTGATCAGTTTAAGACTCAAAAAACTACATTCTACAGAAGCTGAGCTAACAGGTACAAGTCACAATATGGAAAAAAGTACACAGCACAGATATGAAATGAACCTACTGCAGTTTATTTTCAACTTAAAACCTTTAGTGGTAATGAAGGACTAGTTTTGCAGTATTCTGGGAGAATAAAGTAGCAACCTTATAAATTCCTAATAAAATACAGAAAAGCTACTTGATTTACATTTAATCTTATATTGTGTGAATTTTCAAATTGCCCTACATACAATTTTTTATTACATAACACAAATTTTAAGAACAATCTCTATAACAAACACACCTGTGTGGACACGGGTATCCAGCAAATCCTCAAAAAGTCTACTGGGATATGCATCGTCCTAAATATAGCTAATATAAATTGGGTAGGAGGTAATCACTCATTTACTCCTAGTGCTTCATCTTAGAATTGAAATTCAGTTCCTTCCTTTTTTTGAGGATGTAGTACATCAGAATATGTGAAAAATTGAAGACGGGGGAAAAAAATGCCAAGGAATTACACTCAGCAGTAGTTTTCCACTTCATGGTCCTCTGCTAAGTGACCATTTTTGCAGTAAAAAGACAATAAAAATGCTGATGATGGTCTTGTTACACACTTGTAGAGATTCTCTACTTACTGGATGGAATGAGTTTAAAATATTCTGTTGTAAATTAAACTGAGATATTTCCAATAATCAAATGACAAAATTCTCTCATTTTCTTGAGCCTGCAGGAACCAATCTCTGAACAAGACTATGAAAAAACTGTAGTCTGGGGAAAAACAGTGAAAAAAAATCAGACTAGTGCCAGATACTTAGTTCTAGTGATTGGTTAATAATGGTAAATAATTTCAAGGCTATTTTCTAAAGCTTATTTTCTAAAAACCAAGAACTTATAAATAAATCGGGGGAGCCTGAGGTGCAAATCTGTTCCTTAAGACTGGCTTTGCATGACAACGTAAAATGTCCTTTACTATACAGATAACTATATAACATGAAGGAGTAATCAGTGACAATACAAATCAATGAAAATACATTGTATTTCTTGTTAGACCTACATGTTAGAATGACCTTATTATGAAGTGGAGAAAGACAAGGGATAATGACTCTTACTGTGGGAGGAAGGAGATTGAAAGGTTATATTGTATACAGAGTGTCAAACGAAAGACTCAAAATTTACACCAATGTAAATTGGAGATATGAACTCAGAGCTAGTGTTTTTCTGCTGCATTTTTTTAATTTTGGAATGTACTAGAATAAATATCATTGATTTGGTGTTGAAAGGAAAGTGTTTTCAGACAGTGTCTCCCAAGGCGTACAAGACATTTGTTATGAACTATGTCACTTTAGGGAAAAAAATCTGTGGTTTATATATACAATACATTCAGTTGAATTTAAATTATGAAAGTATCCTATCTTGCATTACCCCTTCTCTACAGTTCTGGAGAGAAACTACACTTGGGCCACACTACACTGTACTTAGTGAGAATTATATTAGAAATACAGACAGTTCTGTTCCTCTGCCATTATTTGAACTTAAGCTGGATAAAAACAGTCTCTGAAATTAAAGCACAAAATCCAGTTTCTGCCAACAAGGATGTGGTCAGATGGCCCCATGCAGCGTTTAGACTTAGAATACTCACCCATATATATATTTTAAAGAAGTGCAAACTCAGATGTCCCATTTTTAAAGTATTCACATTCCAGCTTGTCACTCTGTATATCTGCAATTGGTGAAATTTCTTGAGGTTTAAAATTGAGAATAATCTCTTTCCAGAATTAAGTTGATAAAAGTGGCATTTACACTTAAATACTCAAGCATTTTTTGTTGTTTTCTGTCACAATATTCTGACTACTTGTCCACATTATAAAGTTGTGGAGAAGGCTTTATTATAGAACACAAAAAAGATCCTGGCTCTGTCACAATACAGCTACCGAATAAAATTATGTTGAGAAGTATATGATTCAAAATATCTTCCATGAAGATGTAGATTACAGAAAGCATTCTTTGGCAGGCAAGAGTTTGTCCAAAAACTCTATAACAGACAGACTTTATCATCCATCATGCCATCCCTACACCTAGCCAACAGGTCTTCTATTGATGAAAACACCTAAGTTAGAAGGAATATTTTCAAGAAGTCACTTTAAAAGAAGTCACTTTATAACAGAATAATAGGATCATTAAGGTTGGAAATGCCTTTAAGATCATTGGTCCATCATTTGGCAGCATTAGTCTTCTTGGACTTCAAGTGACTGCTTCCATCCTAAGTGTAGGCATTTGTTTTTCCCCCCTTACTCTGCATAATTGAAACAGAGACCTTGCTGCCATTGAATACTTTCTTAGTCTGTTACCGTTCCTGCCTTTGGCTTCCTTGACTCTTCATCTTACACACTCCCTTCAGGACTGAATCAAATAAAAAAAAAATCCTATATCATGAAATATGTTTACTTTGAGCTGAATACTTTAGAGTCCTATTACAAAGGACACGCTGTGTTTTGATCATGTAGGAAATTAATTCTGTTAATCAGGGCATGCTTGTTACCAGTTAAAATCTTAGCTAAGTGTTTCTATTGTCATAAACGTTTTATAGCAAGAATAATGTTATCACTTTGTTTTTCAGTGTGCTAAAACCATCACAACAATGTGAAACCTCCACACAGAATGAGCAAAATTACAAGGCAACAACATTCTTACATATCAAGGTACTTAAAATCATTATAGAGTTTAAGAACCAGCACAGTGAATTTTAGGTCCATTCACAGGAGCCATAAAATGAAATTTTAGATAGATAGGGCTGTGTTATAGCAATCTGAACTTCAGGCAGTTCTCAGAGCCACCAGAAATATTGGGGGAAGGGTGGGGAGGAGCCTATAAGATGAGTAAAACCTTTTTTCAAGGTTTCCCTTGGCTTTCAGAAATCCATGACCTGTGACTTCAGGACTGTGAGCGCAAATGCAGTCAGTAGCGTTGCCTCAGCAGCATTGTCTGACCAAATCCATGAAGATGCCATGATCATGCTGCTAATTTAAAATCTGCACTTCTTGTGTCTTTATTGCTGACTATTCACCTGCCATTCATTATATTCAGTGTAACATTAAACAAAACACAAGAGCATGGCATGCCCTGTGCATCATACAGATCTCATTTATGTACCCAGAGAAGTTCTTCACATCACAAATATCAAAAAGCATTGAAGAAAAGTATGAAAGAATTAACCTCTCCAGAGGTTAATTAAGACTGAATAGTTTCTGACAATAGCATCCTAAAATTGCCAGGTGAAAAAAGGTTCTTGTAAGAATGGAAATTGAACAAAGGCCAGGATCCTTTTCTACTTTTCTTGTCTTGCAGGTCTGCATCTCCAGCCTGCAGAAAGAGAGTGACAGACAGGATGTAAAAGAGTCTGTAATAATCAGTGGCCAGGTGGGGAACAGGCTTGCTCTGACAGTGGAAAGGGCCGGGATGACAGAACAGCGCTTGCTAAAACCATGTGGAAGACTCAAATTAACACAGATACAGATCCAGCCAAACCCATCAACATAACAGAGTGCATTTCTTTGTAACTGCCATATTCCTTCCATCTCCTTCAGTGACACCTCTTCATATGCCACAACTGTAAACCCAAACAGTCCCATTCTTACTTACCCAGAATTTATCCTATTAAATTAGCAATTCATCAACAGACCCTTGGTTACTTCCCCGTCAGGAAGAGAAAAAGCTTGTTATAGGAGGCCAGAACACAAATATGGTGTACATAAAGTACGTTGAAAGCCTTTCTGGGTCAGCCTCAAGACCCTCAAACAGTCAAGAAGAGGAAAGACAAGTCATGCACAAAAAGTCTTTCTTCAATGTGCTAAGATTATAAACTTAATCTTACTTAATTAAAACCTCCATTATTTGCACTGTTCCAATTGTTCCTACCATTTTCTGTGTTTGCTCTTCTAGAGCAATGAAGTGGCCTAAAAAGAGATTATTAAAGAGTCTGTCTTTTATCCAGTGCACAGATACTTCTAAAAGCCATGCTTCTCTACAAGGCTTCCGTACCACATCACACGGACTAGCAATGCACCTTGCTCAGTTCATAGGGCTGGGCATTCAAAATAGCCACACTCTTAAGGCTAAAGGTAGTACCCAGGTTCAGAATTTAGGACAACACAATTGTGCAAGAGAAATTCCAGAGTGCTGGTGCACATTCCACCTCCCCCTGTTCCCGCAGCAGATTGACACGTACGTGTCTACTTAAAAATAGCGAGTAAAGGTAAGTCTCTCAAAACCAGTCCTTCCTATGGAAAACTATCTAAAACATCACAGGAAGGCGTGGCAGAGCTAACATAAAAATGTTACAGCCTTTACCTTGGAAATTTTGCTCAGAGATCTACTTTGCGCATACTTTGGAGGAACCTCTTTTCTCCTTGTTGGGAGCTGTACTGACCTACAGTGAAGTAAAACCTGAAAACTTATTTGTAGAAAATGGTTTCCAAGTTGTCTGAATTTAATACATTGAAAAATCTCACTTGGAAGCAAGTAGAAGGTAATAATTTACTTCTTTAATTGTAAGATTCATTGTATGAATCTGAAGTTACTTCAGTAATACACATTGAGTTTTAATTATTTTGCCATACTGTACTAGTAGTACATAAACAGCTCGATTCTTTCCCTAGTAGCTCCATTTTAAACTTCTGTATGCTTGAGAAATGTCACATATTTATTAACCTAATCGTTACAAATATATGTGTGCTTAACAACTAGTTCCAAAATTTCCTAGACAACTCACAAAATTGCAGAAGTTTTGACCTAAAATCTTCTTTTGATTCAATGTTTTGAGTCAACTATTTTGAGAGGTTCAATAGTGTCAAACATTTTGAAGTCAAAACTCCTACACTGAGTGTACCTTAAAGACATTCATTGAATGCTTATTTAACTTGTTCTGAAATTGAAGGAGATTCTTTCCATGACTTGATAGTCTATTTGGTTACGTTACCCCTAGAGATGTGAATGTTTTCTTACTACACATTTTTTCCTCCTACAGGGAGAAATTACAGGGTATTTTTATCAGCTTTTTAGATATTGAACTATTAATAACATAAAATTGTGCAATATGAACACATGACTCTGTCTCCCTTGCACAATTAAGCAAGAATAGTCAGACTCTGAAGGAGGAGATGCCAATTAATGTCAATTAATTTATTTGATAGTAGCAGGGAAATTCAGGCTAAGTGTTTTTTCCTGTACATTACTCTTCCTATCCTAAATATATATATATATATATATAGGTTTTAGCAAAAATGTTAGTAATTTTTCTAGCAAGATCAAAACATATAGCTTAATATGTTGATTTGTACAACTGCCTTGCTGTGTATAAAAAGCAGGCACAGGCTGCTGCTCTTTTGAGTTTATTTATGCTGCTCTGATGAGAAGCCTCTTGAAGCACCTGACGCTTACTGAGGTAGAGGGAACTGTAAAAAGATAACTGTTTTAAACATGAAATATTTGTATTGCTAAGAGGTCAGCTTTGCCGCTGCTGACTTCATTGCAATTTACATACTATTAAAGCATTACCCATAATGTTTGTAAAATTTAATTTTAAAGCTATGCTGTTAAAGATGTTTACTGATTTGCAAGCACCTAGGACATTTGGGAAATTTGTCAACACTGTGATAGTTATAGTATTTCTGCCTTACTTTGCTTCTTATTTAATCCCCTCACAAACACATATGTAACTATTTTCTTTCATTTTAGGACAATGAATCTCATTTTAGTGAAAGCTGAGAAACAAAAAAAGTATACTGTAAGAGTACAGTGATCAAAACAACTTCCCCTTTTATTCTCAATATATTTAAGTTTGTTAAAAATGTCACTAACTTATTTATTTACTTTTTCTGGGAGCTGAGATCCAATTATACTCCTATAGACTAGAGGTGATGGTTATGATTTTCTACTTCACTCTAATGCAGGCTTTCTCATTAAACCTCACAGCTCGGTAATCACAGTCATCACATTTGTGTTTCAGTGCTGCATTCACACTCACATTCTCCTTCCCTGGATTTCCATCCTCCTTCCCTCACCCCCCTCCCCCAGATCTTTATTTACTCCCTGGCAGAAACTGCAAAATTAAAGATGTATAATGTGCAGATACAATCTTTGCTTCCTTTTCTCTGCCAGACTAGCACTCTAAAATGCACTTCTTTTGGGAAGTACTGATATTAACTCAGTTACTATAGTACATGAAGTACCGTTTCCTTTTGAAGTACTATGAAAAAGCTGTCTTTAGATGGTAATGGAAAGGATGGATTAAGGCAGGAACAACAAGAATCACTTTACATACTAATAACAACAGTTTAGTTATCAAAACAGTACAGAACAAGCATGCCTTTATACTATACTTTTAAAAATTTAGCTTCCTAGGGTTCTAATAGTCTTTTCCTATGGTTCAGGAATGCACAGTAGCACTCAGCCCAGTTCCTGTATCCTTATTTCAAAGAGAATCATTCAAACCAACATCCACCCTGTCAAGAATCTTGACTTTGAGCTGCTAATGCAGAATAAAAATCAATATAAATTTTTATCATTTGATGAATATTTACTTCTTTCTTTCGAGCCTGGGGATTTAGAATTGAAAACTGCTGAATCAAGTCATTTTATTTTTTTTGTGTTTGTGCCAACACCAATTTACTACCCTCCTGAAAGTTCCTGAACAAGACGTCTCATGTGGCATACATGTTGGTTTTTCCTGTCAATCATAACTGTGTGCCAGTAGGGAACCATAAACATTTTCCTTTCATACTCTTAGTTCTCCAAAAAGGAATATTTTGATTACTTCCCTGGAAAAAGGTAAACTTGTCTTATTTAGACATGCTGTAAAATGCCTATGTCTATTTTCCTAGGACAGCTGCTGTGCCTAAATTGATACTATCTATTTAATATTTTCTTTTCAGTATGAGTTGCTTCATACAAAGAAACAGTTTACAATCACTGCTAGCAAAGCTTAGTAGCACAAAACAGATAAAGATCTGTAGTGACATTATCACTTCCCCTATATATTTTCTAAAAAACTGCATGAAAAGTCTGACCAGTATAATGCACACCAAATGTTTGTGAAAATGAAGATAGCAGGAGATAAATAGATCCCACAAGCGGGCAATTAAAATGTGACTCTAGCTCACATTGCATCTTTAAAAGAAATGTACCTTCAATCTCAAAAAAAATGAGCTTATAAAAAAAAGTATATGTAAAGATACTATGTTTCCATAGTGACTGGGGTGGGGGTGAGAGAATAGGGAAAAGGGAAAACGATGCTTCTAAATTTGAAAAAGACCTAGATTAGTTTAACAAGAACTGTAAATGCAAGCAATTTTCATCTTGCAAATTTTTTTTATATATGACTCAGTGGCAGACGGGCTTTATCTTGAGCAATTTTGTTGGTCTCTTATAAATTAAATAAAAGTGGCAGCAGCTGTCTTTCAGAAGGCTGATATAGGTTTGTATAGTCATATGATATTATGTAGACAGATGTTTTAAATAAAATAAAATATTTAGATTGCTAGATACCTTGCTAGATACAAAGGCAATTATAGGATGTCTTTGTTAAATTAAATTTCTCATTCTTTTGAGAAGAAAAAAAGGGAATTGTCCTGGAAACTGTACCAACAGGAAATGATTCTATATCTAAAACAGCTGGAGACTGTAACTAATATAAATTTACTTGAAAATAAAATTCTGTATGCCTCGAGAGACATGCAGCAACATGCAGTAAAACCAGATGTGATAAAATTATTTTTTAAAAGTGTGTTTATACAGACATATAAAATATTAATATAAGATCCACTCATGTAGAGAGACTGTTCAAGGCTAAAACAAAGTAGCAGAGCAATTAAAACCCAACAATGTAAGAAAAGAGCCATCTTTTTCTAACAATAAAAGATGTCATTTTTTGATGAATTTTGCCTTTTCAGAAACATGTCAGACACATTAATTTGACAACGATTTTAATGTGATAACACTTTTTTGCTTTACCAAGACAAAATGCAGTGGAAACCTTTTATCTCAGCACTTTAGGGTAGGTTTTGATTCACATCTATGTTATACATACCAAAGTTCAAAAAAAAAATGGTAGAAGTAAGGCCAATATCCAGTACTCACATTCCTTAGCTGCTTTATTTAGGTAAGCTTTCTGCAGTGTATAAGGGAATTTTTCCAGAGCAAAGACTGTACAACCAGGTCTTATGTGAACCCTTCAAAAAATATACCACAGGTTCTAGCTCATGACTGTCTAACGTGACTCAACCAAATTGCCCTTTTCATTTTTGTTGAAAATGCCACAGTATAACAGACTGCATTCTGTGTACTTGTAGCTTTACTCTCTGTCAAGGCCTCTGTTACAAGATTGTCATGACTCCAGACCCAAACCTGCACAGCTGATTTGGCTAAAGCATCCAAGGTTTTAACTTATAAAGAAAACATTCCAGGAGGAGTATGAATGCAAAAATGTAAGGGTAAGAGTTTTACATGTCTTCCTTTCAAATCACCACTGATAAAAATCCATCCAAATTTGCATAGCCAATTTCTTCCTTGTTGCCTAATAAAATGATACTGCAGCATTGCTTGTTCAGTATCATTGCTTGCTTTTAAAATAATATTATTTTGTAATTTGAACAATGAATTAAACTTTTCTTCTCTCCTGCTGAAGAAAAACACTCTGGCTACATAAAACCAAATGAAGTATGCTCAAGATATTGGAAGGGCTGTATTATAGTCCCTACACAGGAGAAGTAAATGGTGTTAAAGATTCCTTTCAGAAAGCTTCAGGTTGGATTGCTTTCATTTTTTTCCAATAGCCTTAATTGGCTAAGTGCCTTTGGGCCAGCTAATACCCAGAGAGACCTAATCTCAGTAATCTTGTAAATACAATGATTTCAACAGATTTTCATCAAAGACATGACCATTACATGAGATTCTGCCTGTTTGGTGCTGTATTATTTCTCATTTAGAATGTAGATTAAATTGCCATATTAATACAAGATTTATTGTTACAGAGTTCTGTGTTACTAAGAGTCCAACAACCAGGAGATATTTAGCTATTTGTATTAAATTTTAGACAGATATTTAAATGGATATGAACAAACAGTTTCAAAATTAAAAGGAAACTGATTAAAAAATAGCAAAATCACCCTTCTCAAATTATAGCTATCCAAAGATGACATATGTGTGTAACAAATCTTCATGTGACTATAAATTTACAGAATTTTTTTTTTCCTTCAAACACTAGGAAGCACAACTGAGACGACCATAACATATTACAGTATAATAATCATAACTGCTGCATCTTTTTAGTTTAACACCTGACCTATGAAAATGTGACTTTTCTGCAGCTAAAATAAGTGGTGTAGTGACTCAAGGAATCTGAAGTTCAATTACTACCAAAAAATATATCAAGGGAAAGCTTTAATGAAAAGATGCACATTCCAGTAACCATAAACAAGGCAATAATTACATTTTTACATTATCTTGTTAAAGAAGTTGAGTATTACTACATGGGAATTCTGGGAGCTCAGATTACAATAGACTGTAATCTGTTTTCAGAGACAAAACAAGCATGAGTTCGAAACCATCTAATGACCTTACAAAATGGTGTGGGATACAGGCTCCTTAGAAGTGAAAATAGTAACAAGAATCATTACACACTGATTAATCTAGACCCAAGAGAGGTCACAAACTGGTAAGTCAAGGGTCATTAACATATTTTAAAATAAATATTTTAAATGCAGTTTGGTAAAAAGGTTTTAATATAATCTCACAATTTTTTTAAACAGATAGACTGATACTGTGAAGATATTTTTGCTTTTCTCATAGCATTAATTAAAATGGAGGCATTAAGCCTGAGTGTTACAATGGAACATTAGAGGTTTTATTAATAGGCACAGGCAAACTATTGTACAGAGAGTCAGGACCCATGAAGCGGAAGTCTAAGGGTATTTTTAGCAGGAAAACATATAGGTACAGGTGAGAGATTATAGCCACTCAAGTAACCTTGTGCTCCAGGTCCTCTTTGCTGAGTATGGTTGAAAACTGACTTTCTAGTAATCTGTTTCCACAGATGCCACATAGGAATTATGCTTAGAGATACTTTTGCATTACAGGTACATACAAAATTTGGATCAGACCACAAAACCCTACATTTATTCTTCAATTGCATGTCCAAAACAGAAAAGGTTAGCACAGTTTTGGGGCGAACTTTGTTTCATTGTAACCAAACCATCAATATTTCAATGGAGTAGGCGCAGATTAAAAGTTCAAGTCATGGAGCTATCAGAAATAATTATCCTAGAAAGTTGTATGGTAGCAGGACATTATGGTCTTATTTATGGAGCTTAGGTAGAATTTCCAATCAGCATGATTGCATCTATTTCTAGTGCTTTGTTAATCGCTTCCTGAAGCTGCTCATTAAAAGCTCCTATGTCAACACGTAATGCTGTGGTGGCTGAAACACAGATTGGGAATACAATCACATCTCATGGTTGGGCTGAGAAGTACCCTGCAACATTGTGCACTTTATCACAAATGCTGTTTTCCCATTTGATAAAATGCCTTACGATGTCATGGAACAGTGGTCATTTATTTCAAAGGAACAAGCTGAATCTTCACCATTAAATGCTGGATGTGAGAAAACATCATTCTATTTCTGTCTCCCTCAACAATGGAATTGCAGTGAGACCCAAGTACAGCAATTTAACATCTCTCTTACAACAGCCACAGAAGTGATGACAGCCCTAGACAATAATCACTTGCCAATACCATAGTACTTACCTACCAACTGTGAAAGCTCTCGCAGCCGTAGTCAGTAATTGAACCGACCAATTCCACTGTGCTGCATGTGATTGGTGATATTATCCCTTTAAGTGTGTTATTTAAGTTTGCAATGCAGTTAATTGAAACCCTACTAGATGCAAATCAAAAGTTTCAGTCTTAATTGAGATATTTTGAAAATTGAACCCATTGCTTCAGGCAGGTGCTACATGAGATTCCATTAATATAGGTAATTAACATTAGCCTCTGCTTTAATTAACATGCACACTTTAATTAGTAAAGCATTAACCAACATTAAAAAATCTGATCTTCATGCATCACAAAAACTGCAGAGTTATGACTATGTTATTTTTTCCAAGACTGTAAATCATACAACATGTCAATTTTTTTCTTTAAATACATCAAGATATTTTAAAAAGAGAAATAGACATATAAATGTACATCTGTGTTTTAACTGAACACTTAAAATGGTGGAAAATATTTCTTAAGAATATCTAAAATATGAAGGAAGCTCACATAATACTTCAAAACTTTTGCCTGAAATGTATAAATATGCATATTACATACGTACGTGTACCTAGTTACTTTATAAATTAAAATAATTCAGTTGTAATCAGATTCACTGGTCACTATTCATTCTATGCTGGAATCCAAGACAGTGTTTTGCAGAGCTGGTGTTTTGAAAACAAATGTCCTGTCAACAGTACTAGCTTTGTTTCCCATCATGCTTGTTTTATCATGCTATGACTGCAAATGTCTGTGAACATGAGCTGAACATTTTCTTGAGTTTGCTCAAAGCCGAACAAGAACTAGCCTGTTGCACCAAAAGTGTGTCATAAAGCCCACTGCTGAGTACCATCACCTCTGGGACATCAAGTAACTGGGGAGCCAAAGTGATACCACTGAGCTGGTTCAAGATCAACCTTTCTGCACAGCAGGTCCCATTTACAGCTGTACAAGCTGTAATCAAGGGAGCTTCTCAAGAAAGGGAACAAGTGCAGTTTCACTCATGCTTTCAGACCAAATACAGGAATTTTTTTTGGATGCAGACAAGGTCTTTCTGAGTCTGGATTAAAATTAAAATTATTTAGAAGTATAGTATGTTTCCAGAGATATATAACATAAGGAATTCCACCCAAGTCCATGAAATTAAATGGTGCAGAGCTCCAGCTTAAAAATCTTTCTTTAAGTAAAATTTAAGATCAGTATCTTTCAAAATACATCTCCAAACAAAGCAAAGACACCTTCAACTTCCTTATCCTTTCCTTCTGCTATGTATTTATCCATTTGATCCTGACAGCTTTGCTTTAAATATGTTAAGTCCCATTTCTGAAAACTCATTGTTATCACAAAGAAGATTTCTGATCCAGTCCACTCACTTTATTTCCTGTGTTTTCTTTCTCAGTAAGTACAGGTGGGACATGTATTAATTATTGTTATATAATTATCAGAATGCTGGATGTGTTGGTTTGAATAATAGTCAGTTTAAACCTAGATCTGTTTCTGCAATTCCTGCACATTCTGAATATCCATTGCATTTGGCAGTGAAAGGAATGGATGATGCTAAAGAACTAGATACTCTATTCATATTGCATCCAAATATCTGAAGATCTCAAAGACAGCATGTACATGTGCAGAGGAAAGAATATGTCCTTTCTGAAGCTCCTTACAAGTTCCACATCAATGTCACATCAGGGCTCTGTTTGTTTCTTTTTGTTCAATGGGAAAGAACTTTAATGAAAGAAACATAAAGATTAAAAAAAATTCTTTAAAACTGGAAAGATTCACTTAATCAATTTTAAGTACATTTTCTCCATGGGAGTAAATCCTACACTGTGTTTCATATTCGTAGCACACATGCACACACATCTCAAATGTAAGGCTTTCCAGATACTGAATGTAAAATGCTTCCAGCTAGAAAAAGCTAGGTCTGTTTGGTGCAATTTGCCAGATTTTGTGGGAGTCTGCAGGACATATTGTGGAATTTTGACAGTTCTCCCTGAAAGTAAAAGAACATTACAGCTAAAAGAATACTTTGCTGAGTCCTTTTCATGGCATCATGTTAAATTCACCATATTTTATAACCGGAAAAACCATAGCTAAACCAAAACCAACATAAATAGCCAAAAATATGTCCTGACTTATATCTGAGTAACCCATAGTGATCAGAAAACTGTTATTTCTTGTAAAGCAATGTGAAGACATACTTAAAACAGTGATTTTAACAATACAGAGTTCTTCTAAGTCTATGCACACTCAGATTTATGTGTAATGATGAATTAATCCATACATATTTTTTTTATTTACTTGACTGAATTTAACTACATATTTTTCCTCATGGTGCATAACAGAGAAACAAGATTAAAATATGTAAGAACTGTCGGTAAAAAACTATAAGCAGCACCTTGAGAGCCAAGGTAGTCCTATCCTGAGGTGGAGAACCCACAGTGTATTGACCACACAATGATAAGGAGCTACAGAAGCTCCTGTTCCTCTGTAGAATATTTCAAATCCGCAAAAGGCCAGCTCCTCTACAGCCTCATCAGAAAATCATCCTCAGGTCACCATTATAACCTAATGAAATAGCTGGTTCTACCTATACAGCTCTTTCATTGTTTCAGAGGAATCCCCCCTATTACTGGGCAGTGGGGACAACAGAAGGATACAATGAAAAACTTCTGTCTTAATTGCAGTAATCTGCAAGTGTTGTTGGGTTTGGGTGAAAAAGAGTTTCTGTTTGTTTTTACAGCATGTTACTACTTACATGACCATGAAGTTTGGGTGATGGATTTTACAAATATTATACTCTACATTCTATTGTCACAAAGTTAAAATAGGCACACTTCCCCTTTAAATACCCAAATAAAAGTTAGGAATAACTGACCCGGAAATTCTATCATATAGACATCAGATCTTCATACATCAATACCACCATTTCTGAGTTTCCTTATGCAACCTTGTTCAGACCTTTTTTAAAAAATGAACTGCTTAAAACAGTCCTAACAGTAAAAAACCACACTCATCATACAATATTATAAATATGCTACTTCAAAATTTCCTAAAGCTATCACTTTTAAAATATGGAAATTAGTTTCTCAGACTGGTCAGTGTAGTAGGTGTGATGCCCTTCTTCAGCACAGTGATTTCTTTAGTAAAAAGTTGTGTAAAAGAAATTTTCAGTAACAAAAGTTATAAATATACAGGGAATGAAGTACATTGCATTCATGACATATTGAAATGTTTCTCCTTTTTTTTTTGCCACCCCCCTTTCCCTCCCGGAGGTCTTTAAAGAGCTAAGGGTCAAAATCTTCTAACACCTCTAACAAAATAGGATAAACCTAGAAAAATAAGAATGGGCCGCATTCTGTCAAAATCAATGGAAATTTTCTTACTATTATTTCAAGCAAGCAAAACATGCTCTAACAAATCGTGTGACAAAAGGTAATATATATCTAAACTCCTAATTTCAAAGACAAGGATTCTGGACACTAATATTCTACACATTTTAAAGATAGGGAATTCATATAATTGCATAACTGATGGGGTTAGTCACGATATGGGGTTGCAAGCAAAGAAAAGTTTGAAAGCCAACTCAGAGAAGTCAATGAATTTCACTTCTCTAAAACTAAAGTAGCCCACATTTATCATGAGGTAAAGAGGACTATATCATGTCCACTTACTAACTTGGGCTGGAACTCGAAATTTCAGCCTTGTTTCTCCAACACAGCTGCAGAAAGGAAAGGCTGGGGATACAAAACCTCTTTTGTTCCCTGTGGGAAGTGGATTTTGACCTCCTGTACTAGCTGCCACTCCTTCTAACCCAAATTAGTCATTTGTACCTATAGGTTAACCATGACACAGACAGGTGCAAACAGCAGGGTCATGTCTACCACAGCCAACCACCTACCCTGGGTTGTGCTGAGAGCCATCCCTTAAGCTTTCTTGTCTTCTTCTGACTCTAGCAGATGGTCTGATAAAAGATATTGAACTTTGCCTCCCTTATCTATAGTTCATACTTCTCCTTACACATTAAATTTATGAGAAATCTTGTACCCTATAGAGTTTGACGTGTTCTGAAGCACAACTTTAAACACACCTGGAACATTTCTGTAATTACTAAAAATTAAAATTGTTGTGATATACAGCACCCAATGTCTTTCTGTTAAAAACCATTACTTTTCTTAGGCTATGAAAATATATAGCTAACATCTTCCATGAAGTGGAGTGATAACCATTATTTTTGTTTCTTGGAGGTTTAGGGCTGTTTTGGCAAATGTGACTTACACTTACAAAAGTGACAATGAATAAGAGAATTCACCTTGGAAGCTAGCTTACTAAGCCAATATTTAAATCTTACATTTTATTTTTCTATGTTTAAAATGTCATAGAACAGACACTGGAACATCAAAAAAAGTCACTCTGACAGACACTTTTTTTTAAAGATAGCAGAGAATTGTGATCTTGTAATTCCAATTAATATCCACCTGAATTGGACATAACCCTTTTTAATTACATAAGCTCAACCCTGAACTTAAAATCATACCACAAAGTAGAAGCAGTCCACTTACATGTTGATTTTTTTCCCCCTTGTGTTTGCATGGTTGTCCCAGAACCCTGGAAAGAGTATTTCTTTCTCTGCTGTTCTTGGTTGCTATCCAATGCTGACATTCACTATTTGTGTCTCTGGCAGAACTTTTGTTCCCCACTTGATTTGCTGTCCTATTGAAACATTATCAGGAGCATGGGAAGTTTGCTTCTGTACTAAAAGAGAACACTTTTTGTTTCCATTTTCCTTCTTACCCGTCTAATGAGAACATCAGCCTTAAAAAGCCTCTTTAAAAAACTTATCTATTTTTCTTCACTATATAAAGTAAAAAAATAGAGAAGCACAATATTTCTTGTTAATAAATATATTTAATGGCTACATTTGTGTTTAGCTTGTTTAATTGCTAATAATTTCCTGATAATCTTTAGGCACAGTATGCAAATTTAATTCAAGGGTAAGGCCTCCAAGAAGTCAAAATATCCCAGGATTCATTGGCATTTTGCATGTCTTTAGACAAAAAAATGGAAAAGGAAGTCTAGAAACTTAGCAGAAACTGGAGAAAAATTAAAGATAGGTAAGTTTTGATCATGTATTTCTTCTTGCCAATTGACATACATAATAGAAAATGGTAGAGAATAGGTTAAACAGTCTAAAAGGATTTTAACCTTAAATTTGACAGAAGCTAAATGGCTGTGACATTGGGTTCTTCTACTTTATTCCAGCTAGTAATCCACCTTCAAAGTTCCTGTCAGGTAAATGACCTTGTATTTCATTAACTGATAATTAAATGGATTTATTCCACTAACGGTTTTAATTAAAATGCTAGAAATATTGATTACCCCTCTCATCCTTATTCCCCCAGATGAAAAAAAGGTTTTAGGAATGTTTATTTAGAGAAGACAGAGAATTAAATTAGATTGAATCTCTATGAGACCTGAAGACTGGTTCTTTCATTTCTGCTGCTCAAGCAGAAAAAGGTTTCAATTTTTTGATGTTTGATTAATTATTTTGAAATCCATTTATGCTTACCTTGGTGTTTAATTAAAAATGTCATTTTTAGCATAATTTAATTGGCTATCTGTGGAAGACTAACTTCAAACTTATATTTAAAAAATGTTGTGTTTTTTTTTAATTTGGGGTAAAAGAAACTTTTTACTTATTTGCTTTTGCTGTAAAGGTATCATCTCATGAATGAAGAACTAAGAAGGGCTGAAGCTTAACTGGATTTACTACATTTGAATATGAGGATACATATGCTTATGAGTAATGCAGCTTCATTTGGCTGTATGCTTGAATCCATTACCAGTCATTTAGAAACCCTAATCTAACAAAGATGGAGTGAGTCTCTCCAAATATTTTGGATTTATTGTTGCTAATATTAACCAAACTCCCTGAAGTGTGTCCAGAAATGCTTTTAGTATGGGCTGGAATCCTTTTGCAAATGATTTAATATACAGTATGTATTAATGGGAAAAAGGATTCAGTTCAATTTATAATCAGCAAACAAATATTAGAAATTCTAATTTAAAATATTTTTTAAAAATTTATCTACCAGGTAGAGTTTTTAATGGTTTTCTTATCCAATAGTCTTACTGATATTAAATTTGGTTTCTACATGAACCACTATTCCACTGAAGAACCCACTTATTTTCTTAAGTGAGAAAGTGATTAAAATCAAACTGTTTTGTATCATTTCAATACCAAATAAGGATATGTGGTGGTCTTATAAAGAGCACATTTTGTTACCCATTGCTAGCTCTAAAATACATGATCTAGAATATTCTACATGAAAAGTGACAGTATTTTCATAATAAAAACACAAATGAAATAGCTAAAGCCCTAATTCTGTAAAACATGCTTACCTTCAAGACTACATCTGTCCCATTGAAGTGCAATAGCATTATTTCCACAGTTACCACTTCAAGTTGTGGACTTGCTTAAACGTTTTGGTGACTCAAGACCTTCACATCTACTTATTTTTCTTTTTGTGTTATTTACTTGTGAATTGAATGCTACTTAAATACAGGTCCAAAATCTAAGAAAAATGTCACTGTTATGGAAAGACTAATTGCAGTAGGTTATTTTATTTCAAGTCTGAAAAAGAGGAAAGCCTTCCTCTACAGATATTACACTGGACTTTCAGTCTTGTCAAAAACACATTAATGATCTATTTCATGTAGTCAATACAGTTTATATTTCTCCCCTCTTTCCCCAAGTGTTTAATGAAGAATCATAGACTGATTCCAAGTCCAATGAATCAATTAAAATATCCTTAATCAAAATATTTGTCTCCAGAATTTCATTTCTTTACAGTTATTTTAAAATATCATGCAAGCCTGAAATATGGTTAGGTGACAATGGCTTTTGTACAGTCATGAGTCATTTAAGAATGGGATGGCTAGAGGTCTTTTCAATGATTTACTGTCTAAAAGTCATCCTTGGCTTTTAACAAATAATGGTGACAAGCAAGTGACAAAACCCCCAAACCATCTTGTGCATTTGTGAGCTGCAGAAGACTTAAACTGAGGAGTTGAAGATGAACTGTGTAGCATGATAATGCCTGTCTGAAGTCACTGGACGTTCTACTCCCCTGATGTGCTCATTGTTATATTTTCAAAGCACTGCACATGGTTTTACGCTGCAGTTTTCCATTACATCAGTGCAAGTTCACTAGGCAGCACACCAAGTCAGACTCCACAAATGGACTAGCGCAGGAACTTCCTATAGCACTATTTCCAAATTCATGGCAGCTACTCCAGTGATCACTTGTTTCCACACATATAGGTTTGCCAGATGAGGCTGTTACTGCTTTTTGCTCTAGCTGTGAAATGGAATGGTAATGTTGGACCTGCCAACTTCCACAGACAGTGTCTGTTCTAGTGAAGGCAGCAAGTCCTGTTAAATCTTTTGGTCAAAATTCCACTTCTTTGACATACCAAGTGCCATGACACATTCCTGTCCTCTTTCAGAGAAGGATGAAAGAACTTGGTCACAGCATTTTATTTCTGAATTACTATTTTATTGTTTCCTTCATTTTCATTACTGTGAATGCAGGGAAACAGAGTATTGTGTTATTTACATTTAACTTTCTGCTATTGATTTGCTCAATATTTAACAGGATCATTTTGCCTTTTTTGGTTAAATTTTGTATTTTATTGTGTAAATTTATTAAGTTACAGAAGAACTTTTGACCATGTGGTGCCTCTAAATTAAAATTTTGACAGCAATGATCTATTGGTTGCTTTCCTTGTCTACTTTCAATGATGATTTCCACAAAAAATGCAAATAAAAAACATGTCACTTAGTACTAGTAACTTGGTTATCTATGGACAAAAGAGGATTGAAAACATGAACATGTTGAAGCTTTACAATAAAGAATAATCACTGTTAAAACTACAGAAATTACATAAGCAAATCCAAGTAAAAGTACTGCATTTATTATTGCTACCATTGGGAGAAACTGAATTTGTTTGTTTTCAGAAACGTGAAATAATTTTTAAAGATGCACATGGCATAGGTTTTATAGCTTTTTTTTCCAAAACTTTGAGAAAATAGCCAAGATGAATAACTTTATTTTTAACACTGATATATGACACATTTTAACCTGTCTACACACAAAAGTAGTACTGTTAACAACTGCAAATTTCTTCAAGTATGCTATGAATCACTGTATTCCTTTTCCCTTTTTTCATGCACCATTGCCACTATCTTACCTTCAGCAGTTTTGCTAGATTTCAATGAAGATGGAACCAGAGGGCACACATTAGAATTTTATATCAGTTCAAGAAGGGGAGAGAAGAAAGACATATGAAGCTAGAATGACATTCATTGAAGGTTCCCTAGGGAAGATAACACATGTTTTTGTCTTTCACCTGCTAGGCATGCTAAATCAGTGCAATGATAAGCTAATTTATGAAATATATTTCATGAAACCTGGACATCTTTACTGTTGCTAGTTTGGATATTAGCTTTTCAGAAATAAAAGACAACTAATTTAAAAGATGTTAAAAGACTGGTTTCCTAGGTAATGTTTACCATATATGTTCACTGGGGCTCTGGATTGCAGTGCATAAGCACTTTGAAAGCAGTTAGGATTAGGTGAAAGCTAAAATTTACACTTAACAGCTCCTTCAAAAAAAGGAGTAACTTGCTATCAAAACCAAAAAACGATTCTACCCTATTTTTTTTAAATGTACTGGAATAGCACAATAGCTGCAAGAAAGGCGACAATGTGTCTTACCTAAACAGTGTCTCAGCCACCTTCCATAGCAGATGTGTAGCAATTCAACTCTGAGTAGTTTGTTTATTATCAAGGCAGTATAGGCTGTCTTTTGTTCCTCTCAGGGTCCAGTGCATAAAAGCCGGCTCTTCAGGAGAGACCTTTAGGCTACCTGTGTTCAGGGACTGCATACTAGAAGATTTTAAGACCTTTTCATTTTAACTGTGGGAAAATGTGTTTCATGGCTGTTAATGGAACAGGATTCTAAGATAAAACTTTACAGTTTACTTCATCATCTAAAGGAACACTGGAAAATGTGATACCTCTGGTTTTGTTGAGGGTTTTTTTGTGAACAAGAGCACCACAACACTACAGTTCTTTCTGAACACACACTCACAAGACATTTAAACATTCCATAATGTAGATGTAGTGACATACAATTCAAAATGCATGTACTAGTAAGGTGAAATTTTATAAAGTATCCAACCTGTCTTACAGATAATTGTGTTTAATTTTAACAGTTTCATGATCAGACACAGATGTGAGCTTAATATCAAAGAGTAGTTAATGCTTACAACAGTTATACCTCATAATTTATTCTATTTATAATTTTGGTGGTGCATTAACTTTTTTTTATTATTATTCTTAAATAATCCAAGCCAAGATTTTAAAGAAAAAATGATTTTGAAATACTGGAAACATCTTCTGGCTGTACTGCTGGGACTTGAATATTTCTTCTTGTGAAAAAGAAGGAAGCTTGGACAAATTGGAACATGCAGGAGCTTAACTACCGTTGGTAAATACAGCTACCCTCACTACACCCAGAACTGAAGCCTGCACTAAAACCTTTGTCTTTAATCACCCCATTCAACTGCAGTGTTTGTTGGCCCCAGTGGAGAGGGGAACATTAGACTCGTAAGCAGCTTCAGCAAGGTCAGTGAGGCAACATGCATGCTTTAAGGTTTAGTGCATGTTTAAGCATTTCACTGAATTCCTGCCACTGTCTTTTTCTGAGCATTTATACAAGAGGTAAGGGAAAATGTGTCAGTTAAAGTTACCTGTTCATTTGGGGGATGAATAAAATCTCTTTTGCTCAGTCAAGTTTCCCTGGGTATTTCCATGTCTTTATTGATGTGCTCTTGACAGTGCAACATTTTCTTTCTACCGATAATTCATTTTCAACCATTTAAGAGTTAGTTATGCCCACACTAACTTTTATACACCAAGAAAGAGCATAATTGTCATCAATTCTTATTTATTCTTCTTCCATATTGACTTAATACCTTTTAAATCGTTGATCTAAATCAGCCGAAATTTTTACCCCCTCAATTCAATTTCCTTTGTGAGAACTTCCCAGAGACTGAATGTCTCTAAATGTTATCTTCAATTCCTGCAATCTGCTGCACACTGACAGACCAACCCTTGTGGACTCCAGTGTAAAAAGCCCCACTGGAATCAGTAGGTATCTGCTCAGGCATAAGTAGTTGCAAGATGAAGATTTCGACATTGAGAAGCTCACAACTATGTATGCATGTGTCTAAATTCCCATTATTTTCTGGATGACATCAATGCCCAGTTTACACAGGTACTTCTTAAAAAAGCGCCTACGTGTTTGTAGACCCGTGGGATGTTTGGGCACCAAAGTACCTCAGCAAATGTCTCTTTAAGTGACTGCAGCACCATAGTGTTTTTTGAAGCCCGAAAAGAACATGTTCTTTTACTATCTGAATTCCAAGTTGATGCTTGCTATCAACCACACATGGTTTAAAGGTTTAAAGGTTTTATACCTGTAAATGCTTTTTTAAGAAAACTGCCAGATTTTTTTGTTACATTATATCTCACTGCTTCATTACAATTCATTTTCCCAAGAAGTAATATTAAATGCACAGGATTACGGCATTGCAGCATAGGTTGGGGATCATGAGATAGTAACTAGGAAGAAATATAATTTTTAAAAAATTTAAACACAAGGGGAAAAATAGTGATAGTTGGATACTGAGATCTCTTGTAACCTTTTTTAGAAATGTGGCAAGACTTAACTGCAAAAAATAACTCATTCCAGAATGCAGGACTGTGGATGCAGACTGGCAGTTTGGCATTTGCACTGTTGCAAAGGGAGAAATAAACAATATTCTTGATTTTCTGGTGATTTTTGTGAAGGTGCTTTTTCAACATTAGCATGATGTGGCACCTGCTAAAAATAAGCTTTAGCCACTACTGCTTTTAAAAATGTGCACAGTTTTAAGCATAAGAATTAATAACAGTTTTTCTGCTCTATTTTTTTTGTACAGAGTATCAGAATGCTAGTGACTTCTTTTGACCTTTAGAAAGGACAGTCTTTTGAGAAAGCAGATATTCTTCTTTTATAGGGGAACTGTGTAAACGTAAGTAATGTGCTTGTGAACATTTTATGATCAAGATAATAATAAAGGATTTAGCTTCAGTATTTGCCACACAAAATAAATCTTTAACAGAGCTGACTGTTTTGTGACTTCTTCAGCTGAATACAGTGGTGCTTATGCTAACTATATCTTCAGTGCTGGCAGCCCTATGAGAACTCCCAGAAAACCTTTCCTGTCATTAGACATTCTCAGCTGGTCTGCAAGTGAAGGAGTATCCAGCCCCCTGTCAAAGAAAATGTCATCATAAGATTACGAGAAAGAGAGGAGTGAAAGTAAAATTAAGTAAATCAGGGAAAATGGAATTCTGAAGAGGATGTGTAAAGTATATTTAAAAAGTAGTGAAGATCAGCATCTTGCTTAGTACACATTTGAATATTCCTACAGAAAAAGAGAATATAAAATTGAACTGGTGATCTCCTGAGGACGAGACCATCGTAGGGAGGATATCCTCTTTTTCTAAATGGACAGATTCTGTGTCAGAACATAATTCTACTTACTATCAGGAAAGGGTGTGGATATGCAATGACCATGATCTTGGAAGCAAGCACTGTGATTTATATGTACCAAATATTTCAATTTGGAGAGGCAACAAGAGTAAAATTGAAAATTATAAGCTATATATTAGGATACAGAAGGCTAGGTCCAGGAGTATTTTCCTATGGTAACCCCCTGGACTATCTACAAGAAAATGGACAAACATTGATGGTGTGTTACTTTAAATAACCATGGGCTAGTCATGGAGTGGCTGACAGGAAAAACCACTGATAATAATAGTTAAGAAGGTTATAAACAACACACACATACTTAGCTAATATATAGCTGTCCCTGTATATTGTTTGAATCCTTATGATTCATATTCTTTAGCTGCTTTTCCTCTCAAATGCGGTAAAAGGAAACTTCAGACCAACAAAGAGTAAAGATATCTAGAGGACCTCAGATGGAAAATCTTTTTTCCAGGAGACAATCTGATATCAGATAATAAGATAAAAACATTCAGATATAGAATTATATAGCTAAACTATTACCTGGACATTATAATAAGTAGTTTGTTTGTCTGAACAGGTGCCTGTCGGCCCTAGCTCTTGCCAAAAATACTTAAGATACTCAGGCACTGAAGTGTTGATTTAAGTATGCAGTCTTAAACACTTAGGTTTGAATATTTTCACTTAAGTGACCTTTCCAAGGTCAGGAAAATTTTATGCATAACTCTCTGTTGACTTACACCTACTCAATTCAGCACTTTAATATTAGGCTCCCTGCTGTTTAATCTTTTTTTTCAGTCCAAAGTTATAACTAAAATCCTGAATTGGCCATGACTTATACACATGTTGAATAGCATGTACCTAAAAGCTGTGTAAAATCAGAGAGACATATTAGACCCAGACCAAAAAACACACACAGGCGGGAATTTAGAAATAGAGTTCAAAGTGCAGGGAACATGGCCAACTTCTGCTTGCAAAGCATGGACATAGCTGGGGAGCAAAAATGGGATTTCTGACATTCAGTGTACTGAGCATAACATTAAAAATGGAATCAATAGGAAATGATGAAGAAAGGCCAAATTTCCTGCTGTCACCTAAAAGCCTAAAATAGAGGTCACAGAGGTGTAGAATTCAGACTGTAAAATGCCTCCTGAAGATTGAAAATGTATGTAAGATATCCCTCCAGGTTGGTCTACAGGAAAAAAAGATCACTGTTTTCTTTTAAAAAAAAAAAGTCTGGGATTGGAGCTGCTACAATTAATCTGTTTCTTGATAGCTTAGTAATTACAGCATTCTCTTGGGAAGCTGAAAATAGAGATTTGATTTCTTATAGTAACTGCTCAGATAGTTAGACTGCATGAGATATATTGTCTGCTCTTTCTCCTGAAGCTGGGAAGTGAGAACCAGAAATGTGAGATTCATGATGCCAGAGAAGAACAGAGTTGTCCACCTATCATCCAGTGAGAAGGACAATCTTCTGAGTAAAGAAAAAAAAAGGAAAGGAGAGTGTTTTCCTGGCCCTAATCCTGGCCCTAACCTAGAGACTGATAGTAATTTTTCAGCAAAGAATTATTGGATAAAACTATATTTTAAACCGAAAGAAAAGCTTAAAATTCCTCCTTTTCAAGAGTGAAAGGGTATATTCTGTATTATTTCTCCTTCCTTTCTTTATATACTGGTATGCATATTAAATATAAATTATATAAATATATATATTATACACATATTCTTTAACTGTATTTGCAATACTGAATGTACATTAATTCTGTGTCAAGCTTAGGTTGTTTTAACCAAAAAAAAAAAAGACATAATGAAGACTAAAAACATAATCTGAGTTTTCTGTTGAGCTGACCATCTTCCAATGTACAGTACTACCATCATGCATTTACCCTGGGAAGTGTACTCCCAGATATACTCTATTAGTACTATCATGGCTTCATTTACACAAGAAATAGCATTTTTTTCTAAAATACAGCAGCCTCCACTATGATAGTGAAGAAAAGAAATATTTCTGAACCAATATAAGAATATATTTCTATGTTAATAAATTTATTTGGGCTTATTCAACATTTTTTTAAACAATTCACTTTTACATGTGGATACTCAGGATACAGTTTTTCATGTAGTAAACATAAAAGTAACCTCCACAATTTTATGCATGGGCATTGTTCCAATTTTCTGCTATTGGTACCATCCATTTAAAAGGTAGATATATAATTTCAAGGATTTTCTTTTTGCATTTTATTTGAATTAAATCTACAAATAATGTCTATGAGAAAAATAGCTACAGACAAGAAGTACAAATTAAAAAAAAATCTTCTTTTGACTGAAAGAGGGAGACAAGAAGTTACATTAAAATTTTAAACAGAAACAGAATTTTTCTACCAATGACAGTTTTGGCAAAACTGTGCAAATACAATCTTTCTGACTGCAAGCCTATTACTGAATTCAAATGCAGAATAATGGTAAGGCTCCTAAAGGGCCATGCTAAAGTTACAAAGTATAAACTCAACCACTGCAGTATAATCTTTCATGTTAATTTTGTTCTCTTATCATCAATATACAGCCAAGTATAACAAGAACAGAACAGCAGTAAAGTTAGTTTGCAAATACGAATAAAACCTCAAGTAAAATAATACTGATATCTAGTTAATTAGTTCAACAGGTTTTTATGCTGTGAAATAGCTTCCCTTAAAAAAAAACTCTATTAATGATTTCCTGTTCTCTACAAATGATAGTACATTTACAGAAATCTACTCTTAACCATTTCTTTTCTTAATGATAGAGCTGGATTCTTCAATGATCAAAGAGCTGGAAACGCATTTTTCAGCATAAATATCTTAACATGACTTTTCTGCCTCTTCATATAAACAGATGTAATATCTAAGTTTTAGACAAGATTCCTTAGAATGACACAGTAGGGTCTCTCCCATCTTAAGTTATGTGCATCTGGTCTCCAAATTTAATACCCAAAAATATAGAATTACTATGTTTTACTGCTTCATTCTTTCGGGTTCAGAATACAACAGTCACACATATACAGAATTATAGCTGCCAGCATGATAAATAAGAAGTGACAAAACCTTTGAAATTATTTTTTACCAGAATTCCTTAAATTCTTGGGAATTCCTGAAATGTATTTTTAGCCCTTAAATTGTGACACAACTAACAGCTACTCAAACATGAAGAGATGAAATACAGAAATAACATTTTTCTTGAGCCTGTCTGATAATGTTCAAACATCTTTCACTATGCTCCAATTTCTGCTTTAATGCTCTCCTAAATATCTAGGATCTATCCTGGGATCAACCAGTATGCTATATTTTTCTGTGGATTTTCCAGTAAAGACTCCCTGTCACCATACAGAGTTCTAATCTGCTCGGGACAAATTATTTCTAAAATATTTTGAATTTTTTCTTTGAATTTATTTTTTTATATTATCTCCTGTTCTGGAAAACATCCTTTAAGTGATATATGTCTCTATTTCTAATATTTACAGCATGGTTGAGTGGTACTGACTATTTTGGCAATTTCACACATAGCCTATTTGAATAGAGTTCAATGCATGTTTTAATTCTTTTATAAATAATAAAATATGCAAGACATTGAACAGACAAAAAAGTATAACATAAAAGTCTTATAACTGTACAAATCTCTCATTTTAAGAGAATGCAGAATTCTATGAATAAGTAACCTTCTCTAAGGATTGATTAGAACAGATGTTTACGTTTGTACTCATGTAGCTGTTTATAGATGGTTACAAATGAAAATGGATATATTAAGTTTCGTTCTAGATGTACAACAGGCAGGAGAAAAATGATGACAAGTATCTGGGGCAAGCCCTTTAGGTCTTATGAGAAGGAGGGACTGTTCTTTCCCAAGGCCCCATAATAATTTTAAATGATGAGGGTTTCTTTAATGATTTAATATAGTGAGTTGAGCTACATTCCATTAGATATAATTAGACCTAGACAGGAAAGGTAGATCTGAAAAGCTAATGAAATATTATTCAGATTGAATCTAAGATTGTTGATTAGGATAAAGCTAACCCTGATTAGTATAAACAAGATAGGTGTTAGAGATCTTATTTTTTTTTATTTTAATTTCATTTTTATGTTAGTCAGAGGAGAGTCATAAATTGCCATTTACTTAAAGGTACATCTGGAAATATTATTTTCCTTATACTTTCTAATACATTGTCCTTTCATCCCGTTATACTTTCAAAGTCTTTATCATTTGACCTCTTCTATACCTGTACACTCATTTCAATATAACGTATATATTCCATATGACTCCTAAGACTCAGCACAATCCTCCTCCATATGGTAAGTGCTCATTTTGCAATGAGTTGGCACAAGATCAGTGCTCTGCACGAGTCCCACTTAAGCTCCATCATAATTTCTTCAAACAGTTCATAGCTATATAAACCCCTACGTTGAGGGATTAACTAAGATCTAAGTGATGTATAGATTTTGTGCTGGCCTTTCCCATAGCACTGAATTTCATCTTCTATCAAGTCCCACTCCCAGCTTTAAACTTTCTTCGTACTACTTCTTAACGCTTTCATCAGCTTTCCAAATCCTATGTGTCAAGCAGCAGTTGAATCCTCATACAAATCTCCCTTTAAACCTACCTCTTTCAAAAAATTGCCCTTGCTTCCAGTGTCTAAATACATAATGCTTTTGGGACTTGAAAAGTGCTCAATCTAAAACAGCCTTCCATGGAAACAACAAAGAAGTGTTGCTAAACTTCGTATGTGTCCCAAAGTAAACTTTGGTTTTAGTGTTCAAAAGTGAATTAATGATACAAGATGCTTTTAGCTTACTAGTTTCACTATGGTCTTTCAATACAGACCTTGAAAGCTTGCAGACGGAATTTGAGAAGTCCAAACAACTTTAATTTGTGAAAGGCCTTTAAGAAACTTGATATGTGCAATCTGAATACTTTTATTAGTCATCTTTGCATGTAAAGAAATGTTTCTTTATTTAGAAGCATTTCTGGAATTAATGGTTTGAGGTTCATATTATGTTGTCTTAGATTTATTATATTCTAACAAAATGTTTATAAAATTCTTATGTCATGCATTATTTCTCACATGGAAATAATCCAGAAAATACCCTGCAGGTAATAGTCCGCAGTGGTAACTTTTAAGAGGAACACCTCACTTACTTCCAGACAGATCTAAAACCTGACAAAATAGAGCACTTTTCAAAAACTTGCTTGGAATTTTCTGACCAGATAAGTAGTAATAAATAGTCACAGTAAGGAATTAAATTATAACAACCCCTTAGACACTGAAAATACCTGTATGATAAATAGAAAATACACATATACATACATATACATATACATATAACATTAACTTAATTTGTGCCTTGAGAGAAATACACAAGCAGAGGGCACTAGGTGGGTTGAATCCAAAGATAGACTCAGCTAATCAATAGGTGGGCATTGTTTGCACTTTTGGTTATTCTTGCTAATGAATTTTTTGTAAATGAACAGCCTAGACCATAGTTATTTTTCATAGTCTATGTTGCTGTAGGAGCACACAATAGCATAATGGCATTCTATTTCCAGCCAAGGATAGAAGTTACCTTGGATTTATCAGACATAATTTCTATCAATGCTATTTCAGATTACATTTTAATTCGTTCCTCTAATCCATCTACAAAAGACTATTAGTCACAACTAATTTACTAATACAGCTCTATTATAGGAAGTGCTTTCTGAAGTAACTCTGATTTTAATTAATCTCTATTGTGCGCTCAGTCCAGATTTTGGAGTGACAGATACATAAAGAGAAAAAGACAATGACATACACAAATACAAATCCTCTTTTTTGCATGCTCATATTTTAATATGACAATACAAAGAATTCTGTTTCTTATGTACAAACACCTCTGTAATTCTTTTTTCTTCATGGTTTCATACCTTTGCAAGAAATATTTCATTTCTTCCTACCTTAAATTAGTCTTCCATAGCAGAGATTTGCAGCAAGGGCTATATAATTTAAGATATAGGTGTAATATAAGGACAAAATTCAGCTTTGTGCTAAAGCTGTAATTGTGGTGCAGCTGGAAATCAAGGACATAATGGGCCTGGCACTTAGCCATTAATTCCCTGGATGGCCCAGGAACACCTTGCCCAGTCTCTGAACAAAGATAATGGGCTGATTGGAGACAACAGACCAACTTAAGAGGCAACTGCCTGACTGCCTTGCCACCTTCACAAAAAAGTGCTATACTAATTGTTTCACAAGCTCTCCAGGTGGGACTCTCAGTCCTGGAAATTCCTGCAGGCAGCTCCTGCTGTGCCCAGACCAACTGACAGACACTACTTGTACACTTCCGAGTGCTGATTTGCATCCTGGGTGGATGACCTGGCAGGACCAGAGTCTGCCTGGCAGTTCCTGATGCAGAATTGACCAAACTGGACATAAATAATACACTTGTAAATAGTTAGTAGAAACTGTCTCTGCAGGGGAAGAAATGCTTATGCAAAAGGACGTTCCTTTGTACATAATTAAGACAATAAATAGATGGTTTATACCTAATTGCTAATAATTGGTGGCAATGGCTCCTTCACATCTACTGGTCAGATAGGACCATGAGCCAGTTAATTATAAAAATTCATCAGCACATTGGGAAGCCTCATATGAACAAGCTGAAGCCACCATTCCAGAACCCTTGTCCATTGCCTCTTGGAATAGGACTGTTCATACTGAGTGATTTGATTCCTCATGGAAATGTAAGTCTGTGTGTGTGTGTCTCCATGTACATGTGTGTCCTCACGTGAGTGTGTCTGTGGGTGTGTGGGTGTGTATGGTGAGTGACCTGGGCTCAGAGAAGCTGTGAGTTTTACTTAGAAGAAGACAAACAAATTAATCCAAAACTGAACAAATTTCTTCATTCACCCCTATTTTTGCTGTAAGTAATTTGAGAGCACTTCAACTCTGCAACCTGTAAAAGATTTTTTTTCTTTTATGTTTTTGGCTACCAGAGCACCTAACACACAGAAAAAAGTAAAGATTACTTGGTAAAAAATTCAAAGTGAATAAAAATTTAAACATAGCTGTCTTTCCTGATTTATCACAAGCTGAATAATGATACAAAGTATATAAATGGGAGCTTGCAAAATAAGACTTCCTTTCAACACTGTCATTCCCACAGGATCTGTAGAAACCAGCTTGACTTCCTTCTTCACAAGTTTCTCTGAGTTCGTAAGTTCATTAGAAAGATTCCTTTGATGAAACTTCAGGTGCAGAAGCTTGCTGCAAAAGGCAGCAAAATCTGCTACTAGTATTAAGTACAAATCTGTCAATAGCAGTTATTGCCAAACCCATTCAGACTTACTTAAAATTATTGAATGCAAATTTTTCATGCTGAGTAAAGCATATACATAATTTCCCAGCACTACCATTTTTTCAATGTGTGTTAAACAATATATTTTGGAAAACATACAGAGTCTCAAATATATTACATTCATCACTGAGATTAAATCCTAGAGGTGAAAAGATTAATTTTTTCCATATGTCAGACTATGGTCACCAGCAGTAATTGATTTATGCCTTTGCACAAAGCAAAAAAGTTAGGACACGAAAGCATATGGAGGACCAACCTGCAAAGCAAGTAGTCACACTGCGTATTAATTTTCCTGACTGTTGCTTGTATTGTTTAACAATATATTTTTCTTTTTTATAAAAGCTACTGTACAACTTTTTATAACCATTTCTTAGTATAAATTGTGGCCTCCAACATTTCAGTTTTCATCTTGAAAAATCATGCTCAATTTTTTTTAGTGAGAGTATTTCATGGAGACAAAAAAGGTGGGATGTTTTCCAACTAGCAACAGTTATGAGATATTAAGATCCCTCCAGACTTTTTTTCTCTTTTATGATAATGAGAATACAAAAATCCAAAAACTTAATTAACTTAAGTTTTTAATTATAGGTATACTTTAATGAACAGACAACTCTGCATGCATGATGAATAAAGAATTATCTTTTCCCCTTTCAGACTTTATCTTGGTTTTGTTGTGGGGCTTTGTTCTGTTCATTTTTTGGTTTTTTTCTGCATGGTCCACAATCTGAGCAACAAAGTATACAAGGGGATAAATTAATATCTGCTTAACAACATAAGTAGCTTTGTAAAGTAATGTTCTGGATGTATCGTGGTCTGGGAAAGAAGAAAAGCATATCTTTTCAGGAAGTGTTATCTGAGGGTTACTTTCATCAATTACACAATATTAGGTTAGGCAACAGGGAAAAAAAACCAGATAATTTGCAAAGTTTCCTTTTTATAGCTAGACAGCTTCCTATTCAAACAGTGCACTCAAGATGAACATTTAAGAAAATAATCACAGATACATGAAGTTGGACCAGAGTGTCTTCAGACCAAACTGTCATTTTTTCATTCTTACAGTCCCTCCATTTAAATTAATTTCCATTTGGCTATTTTTCAACATCCAACTTCCAACCTTTAGAGGAATTATTTTTATTATGGGTAATAACAATACTACCTACAAGTATTCGTTCTTTATTTGCAATACCAGTTTTCTGTTCTAAATACAGGTTTGCCTGGTATAGGATCTATTGAAAAGTCTTTCAGAAAAAAAAAAATTATTTGGAAAGTAAATATTTCAATCAAATTTGACTGAAATGCCAGAGGAAAGTATTGAATTTCAGGGATATTTCCACATGCTACTTTGCTTTTCATTGATACAGCCTAACTTGGCAAACACCATTTTAACAGCTTTTATACTTACCTGAAATCATTGTTATTTTGTTGAAAATGTATATCTAACCCTGTTTCTTTTTATGTGATGTTTCCCCCTTTAAAGATTATTGCCATTTACTGAATTGTAGTGAGTTCTACTCTGGCACCATTATGATGTCAACATACATCATCTATTTGAGATGGAGCTTTGAAGTTTAAATAAACAAAATAATAAAACTGCAATTTTAGAAATTATGTACTTAAATAACAAACTTGAAATATTTAAGAATATGTCCCTTCAGAAAATGTTATATTAGGAGAGAGGCAAAAAAAAAAAAAAGAAAATTAACTCACTAGTGCCTTGGGAATCAACATCTCTGGAAGCCCTCAGTGCCCTTGCTAGAATGGGGACAAGACTTGGAAGATTAATTAACTAATGTTTCAAAACCAGTGTGCATACGTTAAAGTGCATTAACACCCATGTGGACGTTCATTCAGGACTAAAGTGGCCTTAATTTGCTCTAGCTTAATCCTTCTCAAAGGAGTTAGAGCAATCTATGGTGACTTCATAACATCCATATGGGAATTTAATGCTCTTTACCTTTTGCACAATAAGTTCATAAATTTAGTATGATTGCCTAGGTGCTCACCATGCAAACAGACTTTTAAATGCAAAAAGAAAGAGTATCACTGCTGACCGCTCCATGTGGGAGCTGTGCCACCACTCTTTGCTAATTGAAGATAAATTGCATTATGTTCTGCCATGTTTAGGTAGCAACCACTGGACTAGAAATTGAAGCAGACTGGACTTGCATAGTCATAGAGAAGAACAGAGAGTCAGGACATACATAAATGATCTTGCTTTGTTTGTGACCTGCTATGTGAACTTCTTAATCATGCTGCCATCTCTTTGCCTCTGATTCCCTGACTATAAAACAGAACCACATCTTGCTTCCTATTCACTTGTTTCTGGTACACATACTACTAATACAGGTTTCCCACACCATAAATTTTCTCATAGCTTATACATGTGCCCTGAATAGGGACTAGAAAAGATGAAATCCATGCACAGGTGCAAGTCTGCAGTGCAGCTGTGATTTTCTACACAGGTGTGATCAGCACAATTTAAACCTTTGGTTTACAAATGTAATCTGTGATGGCAAGATTAGCTCACAATCTCTACAAATCAAAGTCACAAATTGGAACCAGACACCATGTGACACTAAGCTATTTCCATTACAGTTAAAAATCAATACATGTGGTCATTCGACTTTTTTGACAATATTGCTCCCATAGCACACGAGAGCCTAACAGTTCAATTCATATGAGAGTTGACAAAAGATGACTCATTTATTTATATAGTCAATTATTTTAAAGGTGGGTTTTTTTCCATTATTTTGAGGATAATATTATTAGTGCTCTTATAAGGAAAGAACTCTACTCAAGCTGATCTTCCACAAAATTCTCAAAATAAACTAGGCAGCATGAAAATTTACCTTATTTTCTTTTGCATGGCACACTTTAAACCCAGGGAAACATGAAATGCACCATATGCCCTGGTTCTAAGGATGGACATTCAATGGATGGACATTATTACTCATTTCAGACTGCTCAGACAGCCCCTATCTCTACCATTCCTCTGGGAAAAGCTTCTAAAAGCAGCTTAGCTTTCCCAGGAGAGCTCTGATATCAGCATCAGCTTGCACCAGAGAAATTAGTTTTACGTCTGCCTAGACTATTCGCCTCTGTTGTGTTTTCTTAGCAGTAGCTTCTCCAGATACATCTTCAGTATCATTCATGACTGCATCATTTGGTGGTATCATGCATGTTCCCCATTGCTTTACCACCTCCGAAAAATAATACCCATTCATGACAGGTAATGCAGAGCAGCTCTGATTCCAGCAAGTTTAGAGCCCTCCTCCTTGCTTAGATAGGATAGTCATTAAACAGGAAAAGATAGCAACCTTATTTCTTGATCCACTATTTTGTTTCATATTGCTGCAATTCCTTATATTTTCATCATTGTTTTTTCAGTTTTTCATCAGATTCAGCCTGCTTCAGACATCTTCCTTCTACACAAATTCTTTGCTCCAAACTACACAGTTCCAACAGGCAAATGAGAAAGGACTGCAAATATTAAAAAAAAACCATGAGTTTGACCTCTAATTTTTAGCTACCACGATGCACACATGGAATGTCTACACTTTCTGTTGTTTTCCCCCATTTCTCCAAACTCCTACCACCAACAATTTTTGTTATCGTTAATCGTGGTATGTCTATACAGACATCACAATTCTGGAAGCCTTTGAGAACTTTCTTAACTCTACTTAGGTTAATCCTTATCTTTAATAAGATCATAGCATAGGGAAATGCATGTGCTAATACTTCAGTGATGAGTAATAAAAAGTATTTTTGCTATTATCCGGCCAGTGCTCCACCTCCCCAACTACTCTTCTATTAAGGTCTCCTGAAAAGGAGAACCCTGTGGATGAAGCACCCCAAAGACATTAACTGGTAGTGACATTGGGGCTAGTCAAGACATAGTAAAAACTAAAAACTGACTTAGCCTCTATTTTTTAAACATATATGGAACATAAGGTCCAGAAGAAGATACATTACACACTGAGCAGACCATGAAGCATCAACAAAAGGAGTAGGTGAGAAAGGGTACAGCTCCTTGAGTAAACAGTTGTTTACTAGCAAGCTAAATACAGGAACTCATTCCTTGTACAATCAAGGAATATTTCCACATAGTCACCAAAGAAAAGAAACATAGTCCTAATAAAGAGGTTGGCCAGAAAGTCTTGTCTACTAAAGAAAATAGGAGTTTTGAACAGCAAAGTATTAAAACACCCTAGACCTTAGAGGATAACACTTCTCTTTTTTGTGCTTCCCATGAAAGTTATTTATTTTGACTTTCATTTATTATTAGTTTTATACTCTGATTACAGTTTGAAAGACCAAGCCCATACACTGTGAAACAGAATAGCAAATTGATGGTGATCTTCAAATACATCAGAGCTTGCCACACAGGATAAAGTAATGATTCTCTGTGTCTTCTGGGGATAGGACAAGAACTGTGTATAAACTGCTGTAAGGTAAATTTAGTCAAGAGAATAGGAAAAAGCTTTCAAGTTTGCTAAGCACTGGAATAAATGGGTTTGGATGTCACAGAATACCCACCACTGGCTGATTGTAAGAAAACAGAAAAACAGCAGAAACAGTTCAGATGCTTTTTACTTTTTGTGCATTGGGCAGGGCAGAGGACTAAATGACCTTATGGAATGTCTATTAATACTTTCTTCTATGATCTTTTTGAAAATGTCATGTGCCTATGAATTAGAACTACAAAGACTTGCACATCACTTTTTAGAACCTATCTTCTCCCAGTCACAAGGGTAATACATTAGACCATTCCACCAGGCAGCCCCAGGAAAATGCTCTATAATACTGAAGCAGCTCTTTGCATGGAAATATGCACACACCACTTTATAATTTTTCAAGAGGAGTCAGCAGCTCAGCAGATCACATTGTTATATTGTGTTATGATGAATGATGTTTTCATAATGATGTGACATGTCTAAATGACACAAACCTGGTTTCCTACCAAAAACGTAAAGAACTTTATATTTTTTTTAAAGAGGAAAAAAGCCATTATCAGTTCTTATGGTAAATTTTTCTGCAAGAAAATGGCAGTAGACCAATTTAATATGAAGTATTCTCTAAGTCTGTAATTATTAGAAAACAAGTTCAAAGTATTTTAGAAGCAGAAGATGCTTTCATAGAATGGTGCATAACTCCACATGATGAAACTACAGAAGTATACAATAAACTGTGGAACTGCAAGTTTAATATTGTCCTGGAAGTTTTGGAAACACCCAGAACATTTCCAAAACCCAGAACTTTTTTTCCTGTAGTAAGGTCAATTGGCACTTTTCCTCGCTGCAAAAAAACCCCTTTCAAATAATAAGGCAATAAATAACTACTGTTTGACATCTTTGCTTTTTTTGAAGCATTAATATAAAAGCAGCAAAAAATCTTTTGGATAGCATTTCTCCTTTGTTACAAATGCCGTACCCCGAGATTCTTTCCTCCTTGCACTTTATAAGACTGTTGATCTCTCTTAATGTCATAGTTTTTCATAAATACAATACAGCTTTTGGCTCTGAAGTTGTACCTTGAAAAGTTGCCATGACAGCATGGAGGATTCTGTTCAGCTTGCAGTCCTCAGCAGGCTATGTTGTTCCTTTCTTACCCAAGTTTCAGCACCCACCCAGACACACACTTGGCAATGTAATTAACTCCTACCATACATCAGCCATTTTTTCGCTCATCATTCCTCCGTGTGAATGAAACTGTGTTTATTATTTTGTTCTGGTAGCATGATGGGTTTGATTTTTTATTTTACAGCATGTTACTGTATCTGCAGGTTTGAAAGGCAAGGACAAAAAATTCTATTGCAAGAGTAGAAGGTGGCATGACAAGTGATACTCCTCTGGATCCCTAAGAGTTAATTTTTCAGTCTCATATCTCTTATTTACTGCTTCAGCCCTTTAGACTTACTCAGTAGCCTATTCCTGAAATTACCTAGAGAAAAAGACAAAAAGTTGGACTGGGAGGGCTACTAAGTACTAGTGCAGTCCTTCCATGTAGTAGCTCATGTTTCAGGTTCCTGGGAGGCCCTGCCATACCATGACTCTGGATCTTGTAGTGGCTGGAAGGACAACAGTAGTACTGTCCCTATGTACTTAGAGCATGAGATTCTCTATACAACAAGCACTGCATTTAGTATGAAACTATAAATTCAATTCAGAATTAAATCAGTGCTGTTTCCACCATGCATCAGGTTTATAAGCCAGAGCATTTTAGTCACCAGAGGACTGCTTTAACTTAGCAAGTGTTTTGAGATTGCATGCAACTATATTTATGAAAAGAAGTTCTTTTTGTTTCAGAAAATATACTGTCTGCATTTGCTATGGGTCAAGATGGGATTTTTTCCTGAATCAATCACCCAGCCCTAATTCTAATAGAATACCTCTGAATAGTTTTATACTAATAACTGCTCTGTAGAGACTCCTGAAATTATAATATATTAAAGACCCATCAGCCTATCAGAAGAACATGTAATTTTATGTTCATTACTTCTTGGTTCCTGACTATAGAATTTGGATGGTTGCACCTCAATTAAAAGTTGAATCAAAGTTAATGTAATTTAAATAAAAACTTCAATAAAAAGTTAAAGTTCTGTTCTTAATAGCATTAATACCCTTTAATGACCGCTACGGTCATTACCACTAGATAACTGACCTTCTTGAACCTCTCTTCACATAGAAACCTTTCTCCCAACACAGGCAATTATTTAGCAGTAATGAGAGCTCTGTAAGAGATTATTGTTTAACCAAGTACCTTGACACACTGCTTTTTCCCTGTTATCTCTATTCTTCAACAAATGGTACATATTTTTCTATTGTAAGCTTTTCAGTTCTGAGTACAGAAGGCTGTGGTCTTATTCTTTCCAACGCAGAAGTTCACCATATAATTGGCAAAACTTCAGATATAATTAAAATCTCGAAAATTAGGGTGCTATGAAACAGTGCTTGTGAGCTGCAACTGTGGCCCTGTAAAACAGAGCAGTTCTGAAGGCCGGTTTGAGATACCTAGAGATAATCAGGAACAAAAAGAGAAATATTGTTGGGGATGAAAAGACACAATTCTTTAACAGCATGTGATAAAAGGAGGAAAAAGAAGAATTAATTATAAAAAGGCAGAAATATTAGGGAGCATAATGGAAGCCAAAGGAAAAGTGAATGAAAGAACAAATAAAGAGAAGCAAGGAAAACAGGTAAGACAAATTGAATTTGGGGGGCCAGAATTAAATTTCATAAAGAAAGAAATCTTTTTGGCAGAGTCCTGGAAGCATTAAATGTTAATGGATGTTACTGCAGAAGTGTGAGAATTACTAGTTCAGTGAGCTCAACACAAGCCTGGAAGACGAAATTGCTATTCTAACTGGAATTCTAATTCCAGCTGGCCTAACAACTCACCCTGTGGCTGTGGGGAAAGCTCTTCCCCCTCTCTGCCTCAATTCCTTTCTCTGTGAAAATTACCTTTTTTCAAAAGGCACTATGATGTTTACATATGCTGTGCTTCAAAAACACCAAGAATAAATAGTTACTAATGCCTTTATGTCCTCTTCCTCAGTTTTTATTTTAAGATCAATGAAATGCCTCCCAATTCAAATTCTCAGGTTTAAGTATCTCAAGCATTGTGCACAAATTCTCTTAGAAATACCTCATTCTTTTTTCCTAAATGAAATCTTTTCTAATCAATTTAGGAGAGTGAACATCTTCTAAGCAGTTTATTTTGAATATTCTGACCACCCTTGTACCTCTTCACATGAATAGTGTTTTGGTCAGTTTGTGGAATAACGCCTGAAGAAACCAGTAGAAATACCAGTGTGCTTAGAGATTAGATAAAAAATGTTCGATGTTTAAAGTCTGTATGGCACAATTGTACTTTACTTCCTCTATGAGAGGGTATTTTGGCCCAAAACACAAGAAAAAAAGTAAGTCCATATAATGCCTTAATCCGGTATATGGAAAAGAATGTCCTAAGTGACGCCTTTGCTTATTTAAAAGCATTAAATATCTTTTAATGTCCTGGCTGAATTCCCATCTGCTCTCTTCCCTTAGAAAAAAGGCCTTGAAAACTGAAAGGTGGGCAGAAGCATTTTCCTATTGCTGCTGCTACACACATACTTTGCTATACACAGCTGCTATTTAGAAGAAAACAGAGGAGAAATTTCTCCAAATTATTTTTTCACGTTAATACTCCATCTCCTAAAGCCTCAGCTTTTTTCATAGTATAAATGTTACACTGATTGAGGTTCCTCTGTATTTTCTGAATAAGGGGACAACAGAGAACAGCAGGGAGAGGGCTTTTGAAGCAAACTGCTTATGACTTGCCTTCTATCTTAAATAGCTTGAGCTGGGTTCTTTTATTAATGAGAATACTGCAGGAAAGTATAATATTCTATTCAGTTCTGGAAAATACTACAGGTAGGACTGCAGTGTATAGAGCCTTGTCAGCTAGACAGTTTACTACATTGGAAGAAAATGGAGCAAGAAGGATTTTTTTATTTGTATAAAATATATTGTTCTTCCAGGCTGTAGTGAAATAGTTTCTATTTAATTGCAGAGAAATCCTAAGAAGGTTACAGCAGTGAAACATTAAAATTCTAAGGGCAACTAATAACATTAAAACTTTATAGCCCCAGATAGAATAATTTAGACAAAAACAACATGAACATATGTTTTGTGTAATAATAACAAACATTTATAGCTGTCAAGAGAGAAAAACACAGGTTTATGCACACCTTAATGGCGTGCATGGGTGAGCATGAGTATATTTAAAACATAATATATTACAAAATTGACAGCAGGCATGACTCTTCTGGGTACTATGTTAAATCAATGAATAAATTACCAAAAGTGTGTTGTGGCTGTTTGGATGTGTAATTGAGCTTAACGTATGTAGTGTTATTTCAAAAGAAACTGTTCAAGGAGTTTCTAGACCAATCCACTATGCATCTTTACTAAGCTGTTTACAAATAACAATAAATGAAACTGTCTCACAGTAGGAAGGAAGTTTAGTTATATGCATTAGGTAAATGGGAGAAAAGTTAATTTTAATATGTTTTTCGGGAATTAAAACCAAACTTATTATAATATTACTAGGATTCACTGAATTGGAAATCAACATTTTTCATGTTTAAATTTAGATTTATTTTAATTAGCTAATACTTTACAAACAAAAGCTTTTGTAGCAATATATGTCAGGAATAAGTCTACTGAGATAAATATGGATGCTCCAAGCAGTATCTATACTGAAGAGTACGAATCAATGTCCAAATAAATGAACTAGCAGAAAGATGAATTTAAATTTATTCTCTTTATTTTCTTAACACATTTCCTGTCCAATGTCTAAAAACACTTTTTTACATTAGAAAAGTATGAACTTTTAAACCTTATTGTTCTTGACTAATCAAGAACAAAAAACCACAGATTTTCAAACTAGCCTATTAATTGTCATATTCAGAAAAAACTGAGCACATACATCTGTTCCTTGTTTCAGGGCTGCTTCATCTTACTACACACAGAATTTTTAAAGGATAAATTTGCCTTATATTTTGCATCTATCATTATATTTTGCAGTTCTAGTAGGACTTGATTATACAATGCTCTAACTGCTTGCACCTCACATCTAAGATAGGAAGGGCAGCCTGTACAAAGGAATACAAGCACTAAATACCCTTTTAAGTCTCCAGGAAAATTTGCCAAACCAACAGCGAGGACAGAAAAGACAAGATGACCTGACCTCAGTCACCTTCTTGCCCCCTTCCTCCAAACTGAAATTATGATCCTCGAATGTAAGCAATCATAAATGCACCATTCTAAACTTCTACTGTGCATCATAGCTTTAAGTCAAAGTATTTCAGAACACATGGTGCTGAGCTCTTAATCAGATCTGAACCTTTTCCTTTGCAATTTTCTTTCCTTTTCTCAAAACTTTTCTTCATTTTGTAAGGGATGATGTAGACTGTCAGCATCAACCACACTTGCGATTTTCTTAGGGCTCTAAACTCAAGGATTAAGGCTAAATGCCCGTCTCTTTCCTATAACATGACTGCAAACAGGAAAAATAGGACGAAGAAATGAAGTGTACATGCCCAGATGAGCTATTCTTTCTCTCTGGCGTGATGATGGTTCATAAAGCATGCTATGGGGCGATTATAAAAGAATATGGCATACCACCTGTCTTCTGGTCAGAAAACCCATTTTGCATTTAAAGCCATCTTAGGTTAACTATCATTAACATTTACAGCTGCCCATGGGATATGGCAAAGTACGCTACTACCACACATATTTTTGTTGCGGTTACTTCCAGGTGTTTAAGGAACAAGTTTAAATTGCTAAATGTGATGCAGTCCCCATTGTATCTCCCACATTAGTTACAATACCTTGGTCAAGTATAATTATCAATAAATGAGATGCATCTCAGATGCTTTAAGAAAGGCTTAATTAAAAATCCAGGCAAAATAATAATAAAAAATAATAATAAAAAAAATATTTAAAAAAAAAAGGTATTACCCAAAGTTACTAGACTTGACATACAAACATACACATGCTTTTACCGTAAGCATTTTGAAGGCTTTTAATGTTAGTCTAAATTTCACCAAATGCTCTACTGAAAAAGTTGTTTCTTTTTTTCACAATGAAGGTACACATAAAGAACTCAGGTCACACAACACTCAGCACTGTATTCTGTTGCCTTCTAATAGATTGCTTAAAAAACTAGCAAAATCTGTAACATCACTTTGCATTTAAAGTTTAAGTGTAGTCAAGTATACTATGCCACAAGACATTTAAGAATAAGTCAGTTTGAAAATGCAGGATGTTCAAGCAGATTTTTCCTTAAAATACTGTTTTATCTGATTTCTCTTTTGTGACCACCCCAATGAGGAATAGATGCCTAAAATACACAGCTGAGACTAGAACTGAAAGATACTACAAGTTAAATCATTGCTAGAAGAAGTTCTGAAAGACTAAAATAAGAAGTGAATTGGAAAAAAATAAAGGGAAATGCCACCAAATCATGCTGAATATAAAAGTAATTAAAATAATTTTAAAAGAATAAAAGCATGAAGAAGATAAAATTTACCTTTATCTTATAGTATCTTTGTTCACATCAATGTTTCTTTTGTTCTCTATTACACATTTAATCATTCTTGGACATCAACCATAACAGCAAAAACTCAAATACCTAACTGATAATTAAGCACAGCAATATTTATAAGAAGTTAGTTTATTCTGTGGATAGGAACATTAATTTAATGCACAAATACAATGAAAGTAAAATTTCTTTTTAAAGATCAGAGGAGTGCCATGCCAGTCACTCTTTAATGGAATAAAGCAGTAGGGTTTTTTTCAGACCAGTAAAATAAGTTTAATAAAATGACAAAGTTAGAATGCTATTAACAAAGCAACAATCTTTAGAGATGACAGTTGACAACAGCATCCCTATTGAGCTGTCCTATTTAAAGTACAGGATTTTTACAAGACTATATAAAAAGGGAAAAGTTAGATTTTCAAACATGATTTTTTTTCAGAAGTAAAACATGGTGGAATAGTCTGGCACAAAAAGAAAAGAAAAAAGCATCTCAGTACGGAAGGTAAGCTTAGTTTACTCCACTAAATCCTGCATTACCAGAGGTAATTAGGATGAGAGGCATGAGTTGATACTGCATTGCTATTGCCAGAGCTAGAAAAAAAACAGACTAGTGGAGACAGAAGACGATAACCTTGTAAGTCCAACCCCTAGATCTTATGCCACATCATCTGAACAAGCCAAAATATTTATCATTGTGATGACTGGTAAACAACACATGGGCAGAACACACATTCAAACTTTACCATTCGGTTTGACCAGCACCACATTTGTCAGAAGTCAGATACGATGCCTGCGGAGCGCCAGACTTTCAGTCCCCATGCACTGCCATCTGGGGCTGACCCGGCAGTGAACCCTGGGAGAAGAGTCTCCCCACACACTCCTGTACTATATTTCACTTGTGAGCCTGCTGAAATCCTGAACTGTTTTCGGGAGCAACAGATGGCATGGAGGGAGAGGGAGCAGGAATAAGATATGAGAAAGGAAACTTAACTGAAAAGATCTGAATTTCAACTAATTAGCTTTGTTAGTGATCACTATCTTTAAATCCAACCACAAACTTGTTTTACCTAGGCATTTTAAGTCAGCTAGGATTCCTTCTTTTCACTTGCTTATTTATTGGTTTATTTTAGTGTGTTCCATCAACTTCCAAATTCAAACTCAAAAAAAAATTTTAAAAAAGCTCTTTTTTTGCTGTGGTCTAAAATCTTGAATGAGCTCATGGGAATCTGAGCCCACATAGAGAAGTAGACACTTAGAGAAGTGAAGTCACAACAACCTAACATAATTTGAGAGTTTCAGGTAATAATGTCAGATTCAAATATCATTATGATAAAATTCTCCCCTTGGGTGTATGTCGGTTTAAATACCTGTTCACATCAAGTTCTCAGTCTGCACTTGTTCTCAGTGGAGATATTTAGATTTAAAATATCTTTTGAACCGAACTTGATCTATGTTTTAATAGAAAGTAGCCTTTCTCATTCCTGAAGTAAAAAGTCATAATTTCTTTGCTAACTATGTAAGCATAACTACTCCTACTCACAGAGATGGCTGTTAAAGAGCCAATAGTTGCCAAAAGTAAGCAATATAAAATATTTAGAATCACCAAGATGTAAAAATTGTCGAAGCATATTATAAGTACCACAGATACCTCAGAGGCCTTGTTCACATCTTCAATTCAAACATGACTTTTGATATTTTTGCAGTAAATTTTATAGTATGCTGGTTAAAAAAGCAAAATTCTGTTTTCATAACAGATTTGAATATTGTGCTTAATAGTAGGTAAAATTTAGCTGCAAAAAATATTAGATTTAAAGTGTGGCTCTCTCAATTTTATACTTGGTAGTGAGCTAAATAAACCATAGATAAGGTTACGGTCAGATTCAATGAAGGAAGATCTTTGCTACTTTTTTGAAATTTGGCTTGTTAAAAATTATTAAAATTATTTTAGATACTATGAAAACAATACTGTCATATAGAATTTGCAGGAGATTGATGGATATATGAGAAAACAATCTCTCTGAGCTAAAATGGGACCCAGATTTGCTTGATCAAGACTTCAGAGACATAATTTCTTGAAAAACTAGAAAAATATTTAGTTAACTTGTGATATAGAGAAGTTTTACCAGGGCTCATGTAACCTGAAAAACGAGGTTTAGGGTGGAGCTATTATTCATTTGTCTTCTCTTATTGCAGTCCAAACAGTGACTGCTTAGATGCATTACTTTTTCTGTAAAGGGAGGTTCTGCATTAAACACAAAATCATTCCTCCTGCTGGCTAAAAAGCATACAATTAAGAACTCTAGAGAAACAGTTGCCAATAGACAACAATACATCTAATAGGTTTTTCATTGTTGTTGTTGTTTTTTGGTTGGTTGGTTGGTTGGGTTTTTTTGGTGCACCTTTGATGCTTTTGCTTTCAATCATTCTGGAAGAAAATTATGACTATTTCAACAAAAGAAACATTTTCAGAATAGAGCTCTTGCAGATATGTAACACTTAAAATCTTCTATCAACTGAAAATTACTTCCAAAAGCAGTGGTCTAATGTTACCAATCCATTTACAAGCCCACCTGCATAATCCTGCACCTTAGCCAGGAGTTATCATGCAATAAAAATGTAGTTATTATTGCAACATTTTACCCTTAAAACATTGGGTTAAACTCATCCCAGACAGCCTCAGTAACACAGGCTGTGAATTTCCAGCCAGTGGGGAGGAAGGCAGTAGGGGAGAACCATGCGTCTTCTTTCCCTGAAGCAGCCAACCACCACCACAATCCACAATGGGCTCACAGAGGCACAAGAGGAGCCTACCAAGGACATAATCTGATTTACAGCCTTTCCTGGAAGATCTCAGCTGTATAAATTCTTATTAACAGCCATATGAAATGCACCATTCTCCCTCTGGAAAAGGAACAATAGTTCTGACACCTGCTTCTCTCAGGGTGTGTTGAGGAGTAAGCCCTTGTATAAGAGTTGACCAAGGGAAGACTTTAAGGTTCAGTTTGCTTATGCCTGTGTTTGGTAAAAAGACCATTGTCTAATAACACAAACATTCATATTTTATCATCTTGGAGACTTAAAATCACCCAAAAATTACTACCTCAGTTAAAGTATTTTTAAAAAGCAAGAACTGGTTCAACTACGTAATTCCTTTACTCAAGGATAGATACAAAAAGCAAGACAGAAGAATCTTGGCAGCTTTATGAGTATTATTCTGTATGAAACATCAACTTAAGATTACATACACTTAGAAGCTTAAAGGAAACATTCTGTACATGAAAAATTACATGGTTACTTTGGCTTTGCCTTGGTTTTTGAAAGCTTCTGCTTAGTTGAAGAAAATTTTGTTTCCAAGTATGATGAGACACATTCTTGTCAAGACACTGGTTTTGTCAATAAAACCCCTGTACCAGAAAGGTACTAAACAGTACTAAAACTCTGTATTCTTTCTATCTATACTAAAATTATCACACAAAATATTTCAACTAATTCTCAGGGTCTGATACAGTACTACAGTCAACAAAGATTTTCTGCTCAGTTGCCACGGTCACATCTTTTATACCCTTCAGTAGACCCCTTTCTTCCATATTCTTCAGCGAAGATTCACTGTATGTCAGTCCCATTCAATAATCCATATTCAGACTCTCCTTTTAGTAATGCTAGGTTCTGCTTCTAAACTTATTTTAAACCATCTTTCTCTTTCCTTTTATTCATCCACTCTGAAATGGTGTGTAGCATTATGTTGTCATCTCTCAAATCCTTCCCGAGGATACTTTTGGTTACAATGATAGCACAGTCTAGATGATGTCTGTAATATTAAAATTACATAACTTATAAAGCAAGGCATTAAAAACTAGAAAACTGAGGAGCTTGAAGTGTTTAACTGTGCTAAAAGTTTCCTTCTTCCTGCTTCCTTTTTAGGTTATTTCATTGTTACATCAACATAGCTTGTTTTGATAAGTTTGGAAATTCTTAATGGATGTTTTCAATCTTATATTTGGACAACAATGAATATCAAGAGAACTCAGTCATGTTTCACGTGCTCCAGTAAAAGCACTAAAAGACAGGCCTATTCCTCACACAACCAAAATTATGTCTATTGATTTACAGAAGGATTTTGTAAATACCACGACCCTTTTTATCCTGTTGTCCAAGTCATACATGGTTCAAATCCCCACCACAGAAGCTGACAGATCAAGACTACTGTAATATCATATACTGAAATACCTAAAGCCAAGCAAAATAACTCTAATTAATTTTTTCTAGTACAGCAGTATTAATAGCATCATTTGTACTTAAGACTGAGATGACAGCATCTTTAATCTAGACTTCCAAAGTTTCCAAAGATTCAGAATTGAAATGTCACATGAATGCTTTAAACCCGTTCAGCTGTTAGGCACAATAATAGTATTTAAGCACAGATAGCATTTTAAATATTCAACAATATAAGACTATGTCTCAATGGCAACATATCAGAGCCTTCTGTTCTAATAACAGGAAAGCACTTCCCTATTACCATCTTTGAAGTAGTGAGTGGTGAACTTGCTGTAATACTTTTCACTAAGTAATACAAGTGTGGACTTGCTGTAATACTTTTCAGCACAGAAATACGTTGCAGGATATTATAAGGTATTGTTTTCACCATTGAAAGGTAACAACTATTTAACTGTGCCCAAGACTATCCAGTTGTTCTGAACAGAAGAGACTAACACATTCAGATGAAACTGCAAAGAATTAAGGTGGCAGATGGTAATTACTGATACTGGAAGTAAGCCTGGGTAAAGGTGGTTAGAACTTCAGTTTAATGTCTTATCTATGAGGTGTTGCACTCATGAGATAAAACTCTCTCATATTTACATGGGAATGTGGCTCATTATGGACACATTAGAGGAAAAAATTACTTCTTCTAAAGCACAAATGCCAACTTTTCTTGTACATTTCTTTTCCAAAAAAAAGACTTGATTAAGCCATGAGACAACGATAGACCAGAATGGCATGTGTATCACCAGATGAAAAACCCTTTCCATATGTCTGTACATCAGAGATGAAAGTCTTATTTCCATTTCATTATTTTTTCAAATTGTTACTGAATAAGTAATGGCTATTTATTTGCCATTTTATTCCACAGTATTAAAACATGAGACACAGGATTTAATCCACAAGTCTGATCATGAGTTTGTGCATGTGGAAAAATAGAGAAAGAGAGACTAAGTTAAATAAACAAATTCAGTTTGAGATGTAAAGTTTTAAAATTCTGCTATGATTTCAGTAACTTCAGCAAGCTAAGTAAAATGATCCTTCTATCATATGTTATTCCTGCCCTTCCACTAGAAGCAAGGGAAGGAGAACAGAACGAAGGCCAGTTACATATGCCATTTGACAACTTCAAAGCATGACTCCAATAATATATGCAATACTCCAACTGCATATATTGGACACCAAAAACTGTTTTCAAAGTGGTTATGAAAGTAAAAATACTAGTTTTTCAATTCGTGGTCTCTGTTATCTGTTGATAATATTTAAATCTGCCCAGTAATAAACTTCCCCTGTTTTTAAATAATGAAAAACATCAGAAAAAAATACTGGCATGTTGCTTTTAATATTACAGCCCATGCACCATACTCATGAAATACAGAGTTGCTAAAAGACACTGAGGAAAAGAAAATTATCTTATCACAAATATTATACTTCTCTGCACTAATCACAAAGATGCCAAAACACCTCATTTGTATATGCCTTTTATATCAAAGTATTAATCTAAATGTGGTAGTCACAGCAGCCTGCTTGGATGGCCAGGACAAGTTACAAGTGTGAAGTAAAAAAGAAAAGACTGTTACCATTCTCTAAACTTTGCTCTATCTTGTTGCCCATCTCACAAATTCATCTTCGTACTAAAAGACTGAGTGGAATATAATTGTTCTGGACGGTGGTGTTTAGTCCACCCACTAGGTCTGAGACCAGTGTCATTATAAAACTGCCTGTAAAGCTGTATTCCCAGAATCCCAAATAGTGATCAATACTAAACGACTTCACCAAGTTTTCAATTTTTAAATGAAAATCACTTTTCTGTATACTGAAGACTGTTTGTTTAGAATTATTGTAAAAGCTGTAAAATTATATGCAACTGAGTGGGAAATGATCCTGGAAGTGCGTGATGTTTAATTACATATCAAGAGGAAATTACACTGCTTTTCTTTTTCCCTTTATACAAAGGCTTCAAATTCTGTTCCTGAGCCATCTACGATCTGTGGCTTTCGGTTTACTTTGTGGAGTGTGTTTTTACCTCTTCCTCCAATACTCTTCAAATCCTGACTGCTTCTATCATTAACCCACTGACAAGTCTATTTTAGAGTTAACACATTCTTCCCAAGACTGTTTTTTACCTGGAGCAACTAAGTCAGATTTCAATGTTCTATGTATTAAGTCCAGTGTCTTAACTAGTTACATGCTTAGTTTTCTGAAGCTGGAATGGAAAATAAGAAATTATTTTCAGTAATAAAGCAATTATTCTGGAAATAAACATGTCCAGAAGTACAAATTACACATATATGTCTATATATTTGCAGAGTATACCATTATTTTTCTGATCTTATAAGATGATGTTAAGTTCTGATGTTATACTCCTAAGCTTTTACCAAAACAACCCACGAAACTTAATTCAAACATTTCCTTGCAGAACAAAAATATCCAGATCTCAAAAATTATAGTAATGAACTAACTGTACAAATGCATGCTGGGAGCAGGACTTGCAACTGACCCTAAGAATATTATTCCATACAATAATATGGTAATAATACAGTTCAGGGAAGGAGAATGTGTACTATGGGAAAATGCTATTAAGATTTGTATGCTTTCAAAGGACATCAGTTACAAGACTAATTTGCAGGCTCTTCAGAAAGCAATGAATTTTTCCACCAAACTATGAGTTAAATAGATCGGGATAATATTTGGGCATTTACACCCACAGCCACTAGACAAGAAAGTACATCATGTTGTTTTTCAATACCACTCTTTACTGTTTATTGAAAGCAATACTCTTCCAGTAGTCTTTTAGTGATGCAGAAGTGACCCAATTTAAGAAATCACTTACAAAACAAGTGGTCTCAGACATGTTCAGAAGGTGAAAAAATGAAAAATACACACATATATGAAAACACTTGTCTTATTTTCCAGATATTTTATAATAGTACTTACTATTTTCATCAAAAGAAAACACATACTATAGCTAAGTGTCTCAAGATTCAGGACAGTCGTGTGTTGTATGTCTCATGTACTACTCATAATGTTAGATCAATACTTGTTGGAATTTGTCATTTTTAAAGGCAATTCTCAATGCAGTAAGGCAAAACTTTATATCCTTCACTTTAAACTGAATACAGTCATGAATTCTTCAATTATAAAAACGCCAGAATAATAGTTTTAGTAAATACTTAGAGAACTCGCTGTTTTCCTAAGATTTTACAGAGAATGCAATATATTAGAAGAGCTTAGGTATCAGAAATGTTTAAAATCAATCCTAACTCTTCTATAGCACTCCCTATAAACCACTACAAAACTTACATACCATAAAATGAAAAATTTCCTAAGCAAAATCTGAATTCTTGACTACAAATATTGACAATATATTTCTAGAATTTAGAACACTCCTTTCCCCCTCCCACTCTTCACTGCTCTCATTAAAGATGCCACAGTGCTATGAAAACATGTTTTAAAAAGTCCTAAGGGAAAACTTTCCCAGGGTCTTTGAAATTCCTTCTTTTCCTATTTCTTTACAGATTTCTAACACCAACACTGTTCCTGTAGTTTCTCAAAAAAGGCAAAAATAAAAATACCCTCTAGGTATAATCTTTAGATTTTCTATTACACTTCTCAGGTTCCTTTTGGTTTTTGAAACAAATGTAAACTGAGATGTGCAGCTATATTTTAGTTTTAGTTAATCTTTTAGTGTGAAGAAGTAGATGGTATTTGACTGCTCTACTGCACATACTTACAAGAATCCTTATAGGAATGTGATTTAATCACTGAGTTAACCCGAAAATATTTTTAGTTTCATCTCATTTTTGGTCCACTTTTTTTTTTTAATTTAACTGTAGACACAGATGAGAAAAAACCAAAAAAACACAAACAAAAAACCAACCAAACAAACAAAAAACATTGCTTCAGGTTCCTATCTCTATGATAAAAAGCCCAGGGCAAGGAGCTATCACCTATCTATATGAAAAATTTACTGCAATATACACCGTTCTCCATTTCTCCCTTTTCTAGCAAATATTTGAATATAATCATTCCAAGCCAGGGATTCCACAATTTTCATAGCAAAGTCAGGCTGGATTTTAAAATACTTTTTACATTATAATTTTGATTAAGCCCTTAAACTCTTGGGCATGGATTTGTCAAGATGGTCAGTAATGTGGGGTCATATTACCGGCAGGGTAAAAACTTATCTTTGAGCTAGTCTGTTTAGTTTAGGAGATCCCATCACAAAACCAAGTGTTGCTCCACCACCTACTTCCTGAAGCAAGAGTATTACGGCGCAGGAGCGCTTTCCATCATGCAAGTGATGAGGGATATCAGTTCAAATTCTGTCTCCTGCATATATGTGTTTTCCTGTATTTTTGTTTCATTTTTCTCCTTGGTTCTTCCTCCATCTCTAAGACCATTCTTGCTATGTAGAATTATAGTAAGAAATCACCAGAACTTTTCATGCAATCGTAGCCAAGAGTCACTCCACAAACTACTCTCTAGGAAGCACTGAATACCAACGCTAAGAATTGTCTAGCATCAGAACCAGAAAATGCACTCAGCACAACCGTCTCTGTTGTTTCCAGAAACAGAAAGTATTAATTTTTCTAAGCATTTCGGCTGGATGTGTGTCAAGATATTGAGTTATTGGATTGCTCTCCTGCATATTCTTTGCTTAGGAAACAACTCTGCTTGCAACTGATAGTGATGAAAGGTCATGGACCCTAAGCCAGCAGTTATTATTGTGTGTAATATCTCTACACTGCTTGCACCAATTTGAAGAAGCATGGTCTGTATTTCAAATGCTCTTACAAACACTAAGTTTGGCAACTAGTAACTACTATAGCCCTCTTTAATAATTAATATCCACAAAATGATGACAGGTGTCAATAACTTACAAGTTAAAGTACTTGTATTCAACACAAGCACTATTATGGACGACTTAAACTTGGAGTGAAAAGATTTGTGGAAAGGCATATGACCTTCTTCCTACTACAATGGCCATCCCCTAATTAAGCAATGCATCTGATAGTCATTAACAGGAATGAGATAATGAATCACTTTCTCTCTTCTTTGTTAATTTGCTGTAACCAAGCGGCTAATGGATGTCAGAGCTGAGTGATTGCACTGATTATAGTGATTTATAGTTGCAACAAAACAATTTAAAAGCATTCTGATTATTCATGTTAAAGATGCTTTATGTTTTGTTTACTAAATGTTTTATGTTCCCCCTCATGCCCCTCTACACACAATGAGACAGGTCTTGCTGGAAAACTTGAGAGTTCTAAGATTTTTTATTGTTTCAGAGTAAGGCATTTCATTTTGTTTATAAAAAAAAAGTTTACCCAGTAGAAATGAAAAGCCTTAGGGTGGAAAGAAAACTTCAGTGGTGCCTAGTTCAAAAGAAGACGGAAATAAGAGGAAATAAGGCAAACTTCAAGCCACTTACCTTAGGGCTCCCAGTCCCTTCCTCATTCTCTGCAGACACATCAGTAGCCAGTATCTCTGCTTTGATGATATCCAGAGCCCTAAGAATCCAGCTGTGTTGCCGTTTGATTTGCCTCTGTAGTTCCTTCCATTGACTTGCAATCATTTGCAGCATGTCCTTCAGTCCTTCTCCAAAATGAAGGGGGGAAAAAGGGGAAGCTGTAAACTCAACAGCATCTTTAAATATTATCCTTTATTCAAACAATTAGCAGGTTGTTTACAATAATAAATGCAACAAGAGTTTTATTTTGTTTTCTCATTAATAAATCCAAGCTTTTACTAGTGTTCATCCTGCAAAACTACGCTATAGTGACAAACATTTCTCTCAGCCATCATGTTAAGTTTTGATTGAGTTTCAGCTGACAGTTTCAAGAGAAAAATTCCACACAGACTATCATTTCTCTGCAGTAGGGAACACTGGTAATCTCCCCCTCTAATATCCAGTCTTTGTCTTGAAACATATTGTAATCCTCCAAAGACATTTTCCTTACCTCCAGCTCCTTTAAATATTTCCTGTAGTTTCACACATTACTGTTTTCTACATCTAAGATGACATGCATGACCCTCCTTTGCTATGGCCTCTCCATCTTTTTGGAACTATACACAGAAGTCAGTAATTTCCTATAGCTTTCATGTTACACCGATCTGTCTGATGCTGTGAAACAATAGAGGCACACATATAACATGATGAGAAAACAGTATAGCAAAGAATAACTTCAACCTGGATGGAAAGCATGTTAAATAGGCCAAAATTAAGATGGCATTCCATAGCAGTATATGCTGATTAAAACCCTACTAGTAGACAAGTCACGCAAACATCTAAAAATATAGGAGGTGGTGAGGATAAAGGGAAATCAGTATATCTCTCTTCCTCATCTCAATTTAAGGCCTCTGAAGAAAAAGACAAGCCTAACCAAAGGAAAAAGGTATTTTTAATTTTAATCTAGTCCTCATAAATATATTTAAATCAATGTAAGAATTAGTTTAAGTGGTAAAATAAAGCTTTACCAATGCAATTACTGATGCAGAGTATGTAAATACATATATATATTTGAAATCCTAGTTCATTATCTTAATGTTATTTCCATAGCACCTACATCAAAGAATATGTCAGTGTGAAGTTTTCAGTGATGTGATTTCAATTGAAACTCAGCTGAACAGCAAGACCAAAATAAAATGAACAGACTATTTGCAGGCAGTATTTCATTTTATAAGTATCACTGCATCGTATGCAGTATATGAAACATTTATAAATCTTGAAGGTCAATCTGATAATGTAAATATTAATAATACATAAGGAAGTGAATATATGCAGTAATTTACAGCAATGCTTCTTCATTCTTTAATAGTCTGGAGACATAAAGACTTGCAATATTTCAGAAGGATTTACCTGATTTGTGAGATACAATAAGCTCAAGAAGTTGGCGTCCTTCCTCTACCACTGCTTCTTTTAAAGCACAGTGGCTATCTACATTCAACTTAAAACTCTGCAAAAATAAAAGGAAAAAAAAAAAGAGAGAGGGAAAAAACCTCAGCATCAGACATTGGAGAGGCAGTTATCATAAAACACACATACAAAATTACTTGCTGGTTTTTATCAAGAACCACATCCCTATTCACCCAATAGCCAAAATAATTTGTGATACTAAAAGCTATTGATATTTTGGATCTGGGCTCAAAATGTTTCCATTAGATCAGCAAAGTGCATCTGTGTTGAAACAGCTGACAAATCTAGACATTCATTAGGTTTTATGAAAAGTCACAACCCGTAGGCTATATCTGGAGTAACAGTGTTCTACAAAATACACTAAATTTATGCCACCACATATGAGCACTGGTTTTTTCAGAGTTCTTTGAAATGTTGGTGATAGCACTATTTATGAAACCATAAAAAATTACAGCATTGAATATATTTGCCTTATGTGCACTTATACAAATCTTTTAGCATTGTGTTACTGAGTTAACTCTGATATCCATTTTTAAAGAACAAATCAGTCTGCTTTAGATCTCTGCATTCTTAATTTGTAAAGCAAGTATTTTTCAACCTTTTTTTTCCCTAATATTTTTAGTAGTTTGCAAAGGATCTCTGCTTTAACATTCAATGAAATATTTTATTTCCTTTTTTATTATTATTTTATTTTTTTAAATTGCATTAAGATCTAGTAATGAAGGAACTGGAAACATGATCTGTTATGCCATTTAATAAACCAATTATAACTTGGATGAATTTTTTAATGATTTGCCACAGCTTCTCACAATACTTGCCTGTAAGAAAGAGAAACAAAATACAAAAGAGAAAAGGATATCTGCTGTATTTAACCATAAATTGTGTGCAGACCTAAATACATACAGGCAACACATTTTCTCTTTGAAATGTCTATGGAATAAATGGAAACAATATTTGACCACTTGGGAAAAAAGAGCTTTTCCTTCTCTTGGGAATAAGTTAACTGGCAGAGATGAAAGGAGACTTTGCAAGTGCACATTCACAGCTCCTGGTTTTTATAGAACTTTATACTTCTTCAAATGGTAGTGACCATGCCAGTAGTGGAGTGATAGACACCACAGAATACACAAAAGCCCTCATTTCTTAGGGAAGCAACCATTTTCTTTCTTTCCTAAACCTTGCAGTCAGGTTGATCGGCGTAGCAAAACATAATATTGCCAGAACAGTAATAAAATGAGGTACTTCTACTGTACCTCTACTGTATTTCTACTGTATTTGTCATGGTTGAAAGAGGCATGTTGCTCAGAGTCTTAAGAGTCTTTCAGGCAGCATTGTACCTGACAGTGACAGAATGTTTTTGAGAATTTTCCATTAGAATAAAGAGCAATAAACAGAAATTTTGCTACCTTCAGCATTTTGACTAGCCCAAGTCTCCTTGCAGGGACATCTGAATACACTGTTTTGTACCAGCTCTTGAACAACTGGGCCAGTCAAGAGAAGTTAAAAAGGAAAAAAGATGCCTAGTTTATGTCTGTCCCTTTCTTAAATCTAGAGTTTTATGAACCCAAATCTCAAAGTTCTTTTTTGTTTCGTAAGAGCATGTCTGAACAAGCACTGACAATATTTAATTTACTGTTTACTTAAAACAGGCATGTACTGAATAGTTTGTAATCATGCACTTCACAGGAAATGCACTATGCGTGTGCCTCACACAGCAAAAGAGAACCTAAAGGACCTGAGAGTAGGTTGTGTAATTTCATATAATTGAAGTTGAGTATAGATGCAGCTGGATGTGGCACTGTCTCAAGATGATGTGGATGTGTTTGATAGGAAAATTGGAAAAGATGAGGTATTCTCTTTCATTAGGAAAAAAAAAGAGACTTGCTGTCCTAGAAAAGATTCATTTAACATAACACACCAGATACTACAATGCAGCTTGATTTTCAGGTGCACCTATTAACCAGTAATAATGTTAAACTGAAGAAGCAAAATATGATGAATAAAGATGGGGCCAAACTTTTGGGTTCTGAATAGCAATATTCTCCTTGTGAAAAATTCTTATTTTATGGATGAATTATGAGCGGCAGAAATACCATGAACATACATGAAATTTAGCAGAAATAAACTTTTCCCAGCAGAGAGGCAGCATGTCATGGTTTAACCCCAGCCAGAAACTAAGCACCACACACAGCCTCTCACTTACTCCCCACTCAGTGGGATAGGGAAAAGAAACAGAAGGGTAAAAGAAAGAAAACTTGTGGGTTAAGATAAAGACAGTTTCACAGGAAAAGCAAAAGTCGTGCACACATGCAAAGCAAAATGAGAAACTCATTCACCACTTAAGGGCTGGCAGTTATTCAGCCTTCCCTAGGAAAGCAGGACTTCATCACACATAATTGTGACTTGGGAAGACAAATGGTGTAACTACAAACATCCCCCCCTTCCTCCTTCTCCCCCCAGATTTAGGTACTGAGTGATGACATATGGTATGGAATCCCCCATATCCCACCAATCCCAATCGGTCACTCAGGGTCAGCTGTCCCAGCAGTGCCTGTATCCAACTCCTTGTGCACCACCAGCCTACGTGCTGGTGGGGTGGTACAAGGAGCAGAAAAAGCCTTGGCTCTGTGCAAGCACTGCTCAGCAGTAACTGAAACACCCCCGTATTATCAACACTGTTTTTACCACAAATCTATAACATGGACCCATATTACCTACTATGAAGGAAATTAACTATATCCAAGCCAAAATCAGCACACATTAAAGGGAAAGAACCGTTCATATAAATACAAACAGAAGCGAATGTTGTTGATGTAGTGTAGTATCAGTTTTGAATTTAGAATTATATATGTATTTATAATTTCTACTAATTTTCTAAGGAAAAAGAATAACTGGACAAGGAACACTGGAAGGAGTAACCCTCAATGCTCAGGGGATGAAAATGCAACACATGAAAAAGACAAGAGTTGAAGATGTAACAAGTATTACATGTATATACAATGGAGAAATGCAAATTTGCACAGCTAAAGATAAAATCAGACCAAATATTTGGAATGGAGGAAGACCTTCAAACACAGAGGTCCTCTCCCTTCCTGGATATTTCCTGTTCCCTACTGTTTACTTATGGCATTTGGAAAATTGTAACTCTAACAGCGTGTGACCCAGGTACTCTGCTCCCCTCCTCCTCTGATCTTGCCTGATAATGAATGAAGCCTTTGCATCTGAAGAGAGGAAAGAAGAGGAGGGAAGTCAATTAATCAAAGACATTTTTCCAGGCACATTTGCAGCTGTAGAGCAGTCTAAATATCACACATGAGCACGTATACATTATGGAAAATGCATGTGCATTGGCCTGACAGCAGCTTTTTAAACAACACTTTGTGTGTAAAACAACAATTAATGTCATCCCTAGAACTACAGTGTATAAAATGTAGTTTACAAGCTGCAACAGGCAAAATTTCCTTACGAAGTTCTCTTTGCTTTTTGTGATCCCCATGTACCTATATATAACTATGAATTGTTCTTTAGCAAGAAAGGAAAAGTGAAGCAGGAAATCATGCAGTTTTGGAAAAGCTACAGAACTATAACAAATGGAATAAAAACTCCAAGGGTATAAATACAAGGCCCCAGGAGTGCTATCTTCTGCTGACAGCATGGGGCAAAGGAGCCCAGCCTTCACAAAATGAAGGTGTCCCCTGACTTTTAGGAAATTTATTGATCCACAAGATGACAATAGTGCAGAACATCCATGGGTTAAAAAAGGAGCCCCTCCTGACCTATGCTGGACTCTAAACACACTAAAAATAAAAGAGTGCTTTCCCACCATATAATAATCTCTCCCTTATATCTTATTTGTCTGTACAAGTGGGGATAAGAAAAAATTGTGGAAAAAAAATATTTTAAGTTCCCCATAGGATTTACTTATGGTTGTAGCTACTCAAATTTAGGAAGCTTCTATTGCATAGGTATCCTACACTATGTACACACTGAGCTCTGATATGCAACATTTCACCATATTGTAACCCTCTGTTTTTAGAAAATCTTCGTAATTTGGTAAAACACCACGGTCTTGACCTATTCATGTCTGCAGTAAGGACAGACGACTAGTAAATTTTTTTTGTTTCCAGAGGCACAGAGCATGACACACACGATAAGCATGATTTTTTTTTTAAGTCATAATGTATCAATTGATTCCAGTGTACTGTCTCTGAAACACAAACCAGCAACTAGGCAACATGTGAACCTACAATGTATACATAAATACAGGTTAGCTTGGATGACACAGCAGTTTACACCTATGGTCAGATTAAGACAATGTATAAAAAGAAATATCTTAATTTTCTCAGTCCATCATACTATCAGAATGTGTGGTACACTGGGGTACCCCTGAAAGATATTTTTCTTGAGGTTCATTTCTTATGCTTTTAAATACCTTTAAGAAAAATACTGGTGTTTCTAGGGTGGGTTTTTTTTAGAGCAATTGTACAGACAATTTAAAATTATCTGTCTTGGATTCCACAATTTCAGAATTTGAAAAAGAAAGCTTAATTTAAAATTTCCTAACAGTATTTTGCATTTTTTGAAAAATCTACAATATTACTGAAATATGGACTTCTATATTAAGGTATAGTTGCATGTATATTTTGGCTAAGAATGTAGCACTTTTAATTATAACACCCACTGTGACAAATGTAACTCAGTTGTGAAATTTAGAGTAATGGGAACAGTTGCTGGTAGAAAAGATATGGGATTCCCATTTCATTTGTCTTAAAGGAAATAAGACTTGAAACAATTCCTGAAAATTTATTCTTATCTGCTTAATATACAGCTAGTTTTGCAAGTCTATTGGTCCTGGCACAGTTACCTTCCAATAATTTGCTATGACAAAATACCAAGATATCAAGTTCTGAACTCAATTTTTGGTCATGGAATGGCAGCTGTCTATTTTCTTCTTCTTCTTCTTCTTTTTCTTTTTTTTCCTTGAGGATTTTTGATGACACAGAAAGTCTCTATTTGGACAGCGCCTATTATTTAAGTTGAGAATTTGAGTTAATAATTTAAGTTAATAATTTGAGTTAATAACTTAATAAGCCATGTAATAACCTAGTGGTATTTTCAGACTCCTGAATACTACCTACCAATGACAATCAGTAAATCAAAAAAAGAACTACTATGTAAGTTGTCCTTATATTAACATGGAAATGGTCACACATTTAGCTTCTAGTAAAGCTTCACAATTTTTAATTAAGCTTACTTAGTATTAAACAAGCACTACTAGGATATGTTTTCCTGGGAACTAAATATTACATGTGAAACGGTTTCAGTCAATGTCTTCTTTGTTCATGTTTTGCATAAAATCTAGGTGTCAACAAAGAATTTTTTATTTCCTTCTTTTCTTTTAAGCTGTATTTTCATCTGACTGACACTCCACCTGCTAAACAGAACACAAGCACTATGGAAATGTTTTATGCAGCTCCGTAGACAAGGCTGAGTCTTACAAGAGCAGGGATTCTACCTTTGCTTTTTAAGGAGAGCATGATGAATCCTCCTCTGAAGCAGCAGCACCCACTATGTGTCTTTTTTTCTTCTCTTCCTGAAACTAAGACCATGCCCTTCCTATAATAATGATGACCAAGGGGCCAATTATCACCAAATGCTCAGCAAACCTTTAATACCTAACACAACATGACATCATTTTCCTTAGATGAACCACACATTTTCTTCTGTAACCAGTGAAAACTGTTAGATATTTTTTAAGAGTGGTTAGTGGAAAGATTTGGTCTTCTATCCTCTGCAACAATGAGAAAACTTTAAAAGATAATATTTTTTTAGTTTCTCTGGGAGCAATTTCTTCCACTGGCCTCTGTAGGCAGCTAAAAACAGGCAAAATAACTATATCACTTTTTATGTTGATTCACAATACCGGTTTATAATCTAAAATGCCTTTAAAATTGACATAAAACTGATCTGGGAACCTCACTACTGAAATCCCATAATCATGTCATACAGGCATGTGCTACTGTAGATGTACATCAGATGTAAGATGGTTTGACTGCTCAGATAATTTCTCCGTGTAAGTTTATCATTTGTCTAAATATAAAATTAACTGAATATTCTGGGATCAAAATGCTTAGTAATGAGCTAACTATAGAAACCCTGGGAATGATTTTACCTTCTGATGACTCATATGCATTCTACACCTTTCACTTGATCTGAATGTACTTTTTTTCTGGGAGGAATCAACCGCATTTATGGGGAGACAAACTGTTGGGAGTTCAGTGAAGAGCAAGCAAAATTTGTTTAAAAGTGGAAATGGTGGAACAAATAAGAACTAAGACTGACTAAGTGTTGATAAAGATAAAGGTCCTGTCTGGTTTTGTCTGCTTATATTTAATGAATCTGAACACCAAGCAGAAAGAAGACTTAGTACAGTATCAGAGGGTATGGTAGATGGGACCAATGGAGTTAAATTAAGAAGTAGAAAATTTAAGATAAATATGAAATTTCCCTTGAAAGTCAGATGTATTAGATTGTATAGTCACCTCCTAAGGGAAACAATGAAAGCCCGAAACCCTTGAGACCATTAAATTTAGACTGGATAAAAATGTGGGAGTAAGGACTCCAAATGCACTGACAGAGCAGTAACCTAGCTCTGTCACATGGCTACAGAATTTGTGTTGGGCGGGCAAAATTAAATACAAAGTCAGGCTCTACTCCAGCAGTCCTACAGTAATTCATACTTCTGTAAAATCACCTCCCCCCTTTCTTCTCTCACAGCTTCTGCCATTCCAGTATTAAACAATCAATGGGTTTTTCCCCTTCGTTACATCTTAAACACGAATAACACGATCTTCCTCACATTAAATACTTTAGGTCCCTCAGTTTCTGTTTCTCATTTCTCACCGAGTTGGTAATCTTTTAGGTAATTTAGCCAAGTTCTGAATGCATAATTTCAGATGTGGAGAAAAAGGATAGTTAGCCCTACACTCCAGGATGACTATTTTGCAGATTTAGAAGACATAGAGGCTACTTTCGTAGATATTTTTAATGTCAAACTCACATAAATTCTTCTGCTGCCAACTCCAATTTATTTCCTGTGTTTCGCTATGTAAATTTTCCTTTGATTTTGTCTGTCCAAACATTTTTCATTGTCAAAAAAAAAGTTCACATGAGGCTTCCTAAATTGAATCTCAGTTTGTTCATTATTAACAGACAATGAGGGAAGAACACAGGCAGGAAATGGGATGGGCAAAATTGCTATACAGTGAAACAATTGCTAAGTTGCCATAATCATGGTGAATTACACATGCAGCCCACTGTATACCACTGCCCTTAATCATTTCTTGCCTTCTTGAGATACTCAGAAAATAATCTGCAGAAATCACAGTCTTCTGACTTGTTGGTCTGTCTTATCTTACACATTTCTAGGTACATCTCTTCCACCTGGAGACACACCATGCCCGAAAACCACTTAATCAAAATATGTCCAATTTGTATTGTCCTACCACATGCTGAAAAAAAGCCCACCAAGAGAAAACAGCTTTCCAAATTAAAGATGAATTCATGGGGCATAGCAGCCTTGGCAAATATGGAGTTATCAAGGGGAAAATAACTTATACACGTATATTATTTAAATATTATTTAAATTTACTATCAGGCCAAAATGAAATCTCTGGCATTAAATAAAACTATGTAGTTTTAAAACAATTCTTGAAAGATTTTAGTTCCAGGGAAATACGAAAGAGATGTAATTTGTTTTATATATGCGCGGACAAAAGGTTTCATGCAATTTAAATTTGAACTAAAATTTCTTCTTAGCAAAATATAGCTAATCAATTAAGATCCCAAATTTTTAACCCAATTCATTTGTAGAATTAAGAAAGGGGAAAAAAAATAAGTATCATAGGAGATGCAAATAAAAATATTTACCAATCAAAACCTCCATTAATTTCCTGGATTTCCTAAATTTCTCCTGAATGCTTTGGCATTGCAAACACCAAAACACAGACAGCAATTGGTTACTTCCAAGTACTTAAGATGTGAATAATATTATGCCTCTGAGTAACACAGCACAGAACCCCCGGGAGTAGTCAATATCTCTCGGCAGGTAAGTAAAAGCAAATTTAAAAGTTGCTGAAAGTGTGCTTGTTTGTCCTTTGAGATGCTGGCATTATATTTTTTAATGATTTACAATCTCCAAATTTTATACAAATAAATTTCATTTCATTTCCGAAACCAAATTTCTGACTACCTCTATATTGATGATACCAGCATAATAATACTAAAATTTCAGGCAATAGTATACATTTTAATAGACAAAAAAAATTACAATTAACAGAGTTCCTACATAAGCATTATGCAGTTTATTTATAAAATAAACATTATTTCAAGTAATTTTTAAAGGTGTTTCAAAAGTCGTTACGATGATAAATTTCTGTAAAGAGCATGACCAGGTTGTCATATATAAAGATACAAAGCTTCTAAGTCAGAACTTATGTAAAATACTTTTCACTGAAATTTTCTGATTAGGTTAGTACATAGCATTTTATAATGGTGACTTGATTTCATTATATTATCATAGTCACTGAATCCCCTGTATGCAAATAATGTCTTCTGGAGGTCGACCACACAACAGAATCCTTTTCATCATTCAGACTTACAGTATCTGCATTTTGGAATACCTCAGGACCTAGGAGTTTTAAAGTTTTGGGTGGTTGAGACTTGAGAGGGAGTGAACATTTGCAACACTACCAAATCAAGTTACCCTGCCTTGTTCAGCTTTACCAACAAGTTCAAATGAATTAAAACATTTCCCAAAGTCTGAATGATCTGGGTTTTAATGGGTTCTGACAGCATTTGGCCTTGTTTTCTAGGAAAATCACATCAGGTATTTAATACATACTCAGAGGAATACACCACTCACTATATTCTTGCACTTAAAAGAACCCTGTGTTTTAAGGATCTCATTGCTTCCGCTTCCAAAGAAATAAGCATTAGCTTAAAATCATCCTCGATATTGGTGAAAACAAAATTGTAACTTTTTAAACCTCAAATATCATGAATTTAAAAACCCAAAACAAGAGCAATACATTTGTTCTTGAGGCACAGACCATACACTATACTTTCATACACATAGAATACAAGACTTCAAAATCCTCACAAGTGAGATAGTTCAGATTTTGGACATTACAATTTCCCTTTTTCTTCAGTAGAAGAATCAAAGCTATTTTAGGATGACAGCCTGATGCTCTGACTCTGGTTTAATGCCTCCTCTGTCCAGAGACGACTGCAGCTCTCAGAACTAGAAAAGCTGGGACAGCTCTCCATGCAGCTAGTTAAAAACCAATATATCACAGGTAGGCCCAGCAGAGCTACATTTTATTATGGGGTCCTATCCCCTTCCTGTGTAAAACTATGTAAATCTGGGGGGGTAGCAAAGACTGTCCTGAGAAGGATTGAACCAATCAAAAAACAAAGTAAATGCAATTTTTTTTTTTAATTTGCAGCTGTACAAAGTACCTACACAAGGGTAGGTATCTACAAATTTGAAAGACAGGTTAGAAAAAAATTAGTACTCTTAAGAGTATTAAGTCTCCAGGAGAATTACAAAGAAACTATTTCTTATTCTACAGGCTTGCACAAAATAAACCTCTGAAGTGGGACTATGTGTACAGGAAGAAAGTAAATGGACATTCCCTTCCTTCATTAAAAACACATATAGTAATAACAGGTCTCAATCACAATAGATCTACGTCTGTGCCACTAGGACCATAAACATGGCCCACTCCTTCTCCTTACAAAGAAAAGATTTGTGTCAGCTTTTCTTCATTGCATGACCTTACGGGAAACATCTTTCGATCAAGTGCAGTATTTTTGTATTGGTCAGGACAACAGTGCTGTTATTAGCAGGGTAATATACCTGGATTTTCTTTCTTATATCCCTGCTTTTACTTTCCTTAGTCACCAAAAATGTTGTTTAAATTTGAAGAACAGTCCAAACAGTTTAGAAATCTCTATTTTTCTAACAGCCAGCAACTGTACAATCTCTGGATTCAGACTGTAATACAGGTAGAGCCAAGTGTATTAAAATGACAGCAACATTTCCTACACTTTACCTCAAGAAACAGAAAAGTTTACATAGACGTTATTTGGTTTACAGATTTTAAAAGCTGAATAATAGTCAGAACTGTGCATGTATTCTGTTTAAGTCTGCTGTCTTACCTTCTATTAAATCACTTTATTTGCCTGTGAAATCTGCTGAGTTTAGTCTACATCCCTGATTAGTATGTTCTGCAGACTGCTTCCCATATAAAGGACACGCATTCAGGAACCCATGCATACCCAAAATGCCTTTCAAGATACAAAAAAACCATAAAATTTAAAAATTCAAACTAGCAATAGGCTAAACAAATTTGAACCAAAGTCCCTAGAGAAACAAAAGATCAGGCAACTCATGGTTCTCACTCTTTAGCACCATCATCCTGCAGAAAGTATTCTATATTTTAAGAAAATTATCTAAATTAGCTGCCATGCACATTGGAAATTCCCATATAGCAAAAGTATCATACATAACTTAGCCATTTCAGAGGCTTTAATACCTTTAATAAAATACTGTTACCACTGCTACCACAAAGACAGTCAGTAGATTAGCCCAAGGCATGTGTATTTAACCTTATTTTCAATAAGAATAGATATTTAATACTTCTCCAAACTGACATTTTTCAGAAAATGAGATTTTCCAGGGAGATGAGAATGATCTTTTTTTCAGACATAGCAGCCTTGTTACAAACAGACAATCAAGTATCATGAAATATCACTGAGGCATCATTACTTCACCAACACAATTTCTTAAATGTGAAAATACAATCTATTTTCTGTATGAAAGCATTTGCTGTTTACAGCTCAGAAAGTGCTGAGCCATGATGTGGCCAGAAACATTTATAAAGGAGACAGAAAAATTCTTATTTCATTTCTCTTTAGAAAATAAAACTCAAGCCCCCTGTATCTTAAGAAGAATTTGGTTCTGAATGGAGATGACATCTAAACTTTATATACAGAAGGAAAGTAAATGCTAGTGTGAATCACTTGGCTAATTTGTTTTGAAATACTAATGATGCTTGCTCTATGACATTTTTAAGACTCTAACAAGTAAAGTAAATACAGTGACTGAGAAGGTTAATATAATAAACCAATTCTGGGCTAAAAAGGATTTTAATGTGGCACAAAGCTTGTGACTAAATTGGAGTAAATATTACTCACAGGGATCTGAAAAGAAAACAAGAAATTACCATTCATGGGAATTATCAGTTAGCATATCCAAACCTCACCTTGTACTGCAATAACTACATGCAATCTTCACCACTTGTAGTTTTTACAGAACAATATTTGCTATTCTAGTTTCAACCAAACAGAACATACATTTTTGCCTAAAAAAAACCAAGAAGCAAATAACCCTGGTGTGAACAATTAATTTTTTTCAAGGAGGAGACTGTTAGGACAGTCTCAGTGGACAAAAATGAACAAAAATATTTGACTACTAATTCAAAATTTCTAACAAGACTTTACCTAATTAGTTTTATCTTTTCTGAAAAAATATCGTTTGCCGACATCTATTAATCATGCAAGAAGTATTAAAAAAGTTGTACCTAAATAAGTGTAAAAGATATTTTTCATTTGCAGGATCCCATTTAAAGTTTTTGTGTTCCCTAGCCCTAAGTATGACTCTAAACACAGAAATGGCTTAGTACAAATGACCTAAGAGCACACCACTCCACAGTGCACAAATTGGAGTTCTGCAGCAACAAGAAAACAAAGTACCGTGTTAAGAACAAAGGAAAAAGTTAAGACTAGAGAATTAGAAGTTCCAGGCCTCAGCAGATATATATAGTACCTTTTGTCTAAACCTTTTCCTCAGCAGTTCTTCACAGTAGCTAGCTTACTCGTTTACTGTGCTAAAACAACGTACCTTAGCAGGCCATGGATAAAGTTAAATATCTTTTTTAGCAAACTAAAATGGTCAATAGATATGTGGTGAATTCCTATTTATCAAGCTGGTTAGAAAGTCTGCTTTGTTTCACAAGCACAGCAGTACCACCTAGACAGATGCTTTTAGCTCATAAGCTGCCTTCAGGATACTGTTTTTGATGAAAACTGATTTCCATACCACCAAGTCTATGCTTAGAGTCTGCTAGTAGCTGATTTTGATCAGGGTGCCAATGGGCAAGAATCAGCATAACAGAAAAGGAGAGATACAAAAGATAAAGTGAATCAGAAACCATTTTCAGAAGTTCCTTTTTGGTAAGGTAAATGAAGCTATCTTTTCATTGGGAACTGATTTTAACCTAATTGTTCAAAAAAATTCAAAACCTGCTTCACTTTTTCACTAGTAAGACTGACTGAGGCCTTTGTGGAAAAGTAGATTTCTGCTGAAAAACACGCCTGTTTTATGAAAACATATTAGTGTTTTCGACATCTGCTGGCTTGGGTGGCTGCCTGCAGAGTGCCAGATGTTCAAGGGGTGGCTGCTCCATGTAAGCTCTTCCATATGAATGGGAAGCACACAGCTCCCAAATCAGTTTAACCAACATTACTGAGTTGTGAAGATCTGTAAAATTGAAAGAATAATTTCAGTCACTATACCAGGGATCTATTAGAGCATTTTCATTTATAGATTTGTGCTTTGGTGTTATCTAAAATGAAGCATATAGCAACTTTTGTTCTGCAGAACATCAGGGAACTGAGTTTTAAAATTTGCAAGAAAACTGTTCTCTAAGATGAAGATCGTCTATTTCAGCACATTCATCACATTCAAGACGTAGACTACCTTTCAATTTGTAGAAAAAAATCACACTCTTTAGCAAACTTTATGGTTTCTCATTGTGGCAAAATCTATGGAGTTTAAGTTGAAACTGTGATTTAAGAATGAAATTCTGATATCTCTTAGAGTTGATAATTATAATTGCAGTGTATTTGGGTATCAGGCCTGTGCCTGTGTGCACACAGTGCATTTATTTGTGAATTCCCTTGGTGGCCCAGGAACTCCCCAGACAGTCTCTGTGCAGATGAGATAATTGGGAAAACCAGACCAAGTTGAGGAGAGGCTACCTTTCACCTTCACCACAGGTGTGCTTCACTGTTTCAGGAGCTGTCCAGGTAGGACCTTCAGAGGCTTACAGAGATGCCTCTGCAGGCAGCTCTTGCTGAGCCAAGAGCAATAGACAAACATATTAGTGTGCTTCAAAGTGTTGCTTAACATCCTTGTGGACAATATTGCCAGGCCAGGTATAAGAATTAACAAGAACAATTGTTTGGGGAATTGTACCAATTTAAGCTGATGTCATGCTATGACACTTGTAATAGAGATTTGTACTGTCATCCTGTTCAAGAGATTTGACTCTTCATGTGAGCATTACTTTACGCAAAGATTTTCATAAGTTGATGCTGTAGGTTTCTTGTAATACCTTTTTTTTTTTTAACACACCCTATTTATGTGTCTGTGCCACACTATTTCTTGAAATGTCAAAGATGACAAAAAGCAAGGCTGAGTGGGGAGAGATTTTAAAATTCAAACTTTTATCAACATTGGAATCCTAAAGTGACAGTCTACAATTTTACATACTGAAAAATTTGGAGGATGTTCACAACCTTGTCCTTGTCACCTCTGCAGGACTTTTCCCAATCAATGACAAAGGGAACAAGTACATTCTTTGTGTTTTCTTGCTTCTGAAAATTTCTTTTCTTAAATTTTGACAGAAGATACTTCATTCATAAATGCAAAATATTCTCTCTTTATGGCACTAATTTTGTCATCACAACAAATGTATTTCGAAGAATACAGTATCAGAATTCATGGAATTGATAACTTGTGCCAAAGGCTAAGGACATATCTCTACTAATAAAAATACTAATCTACACCGAGTTTTCACTCATTCTATGATGAGAAAACCTGCATCAGTGAGGAAATAGTTATGAGATACGCTAGTGTAGACACAGTACATGGGAAAGAACCAAGACATTTTCTTTGTTTTCCCACCTAGTTTACTACCGGTGTCTGTATTATAAACCCATAAGTCTGAAACCTAATCTTGTAAAGTTCTAACTCCTGTACTTCAGCATATCTTAGGTGAGTCTGACATGTATAACCTGACAGGAAAAAGAAGAAAATGAGAAGTATAAGACCCTCACACAAACCATGATCACCATTGCCTTACAATGCTCAACTAAGGGAAATTTCAACAGTGAGCTTAACATGAACTGAAGTTCATATACTTCTGTTTAAGCACAGATTAGGACGTCTGACAGATAAAAGCCACTGAAAAGCTGACAATCTAGTTAATACAAATAACTATCTTCTATGCTACAAAAATGTTCTGTATTTTCTGCTGTGTGGAAACTAGCATGATAGCATACATTTTCTGAAATCCAAAAAACAAAATTTAGTTTTGTTTTTTCAGGTTATTCAGTGGGTTTTTCACTGGCTGTAGATGCCATAAAATAATTACAATATTATCAAATGGAAACTGAACCATTCTTTAGATATTTTACTTCTGCAGTGAAGTAAAAAAATCCCCAACTTGTTTTGTAACATAGTGATGCTGAAGTATATGAGGGTTTTCTTACCCCAGATACACAGAGTGCAGCTGGGGCCTAAGTACTGACAAGGGAAAGTGAGATTGCACGGGTGCCCACATTTATTTGGACTACCTCTCGCAATGATGGAGTTGCCTCTGAGCTACTGTTCCACATTCCAGTCTGATATAGATGGGTTTGGCCTCACCTCCCCAAGAACCATGTGGCAAAGTTGGAAGTAATATGCCTGCAAATGAGCTACTGTGCTCCTTCCCATGGAAGAAAGGGAAAAAGAAACTGACCATGAGAGTTTCTCAGCCTGGTGATTGCCATGTTGTCTGGAATATGTTTCTTTTATCCAGTCAAGACTGAAAATTGCGATCCCACTCACAAAAATTTCTCGTCAAAAGTCTCATGTTGCAGAATACAAGGAAAACAAATTAAAGTGACCAATGCCTTTTCTGAGGTCTGATTTCACGTGCTCTATGTCTTCAGAGCACCTGTAAACACAGTGGGAATCATGGGACTGAGTGTGTGCAGAAGCCAAGGCAAAAATCTGAACTCTGACACAAAACCCAAAATCTGTAACGTAAGGAAAAGTGAAGTGTCTTCATACTGCATTTGATAAACTACCAGAATGGGCACTTAATACAGTGACTGCCCGTAGGCACCACTACAACAGAAATGTCTAAGAACAAAAGACACAAGAGCTTTCTGTATAGCTGAAATCCTGAAGACAGTTTTCAATTTGGTTCTAATTGTATATGTGGTTGATGTATACTTAATTAATTTAATAATGATCACTCCACTATTACAGTAGGGATTAAGATGACATTTTTTCCTGTAATGCATCACGTGACTTCCTGGGACTGTCAAATAATTTTCTACCATAAGATTATCAGAGACTGGAAATGAGACTGAGCTTTGGGGGTTGATGATCTGATGTGGGCTCAGCTAATGTACTGTTTCGTATAGCTGGGGTCTCTAGGTCATTGGCCCAGAGTAGTGCTATCACTATGTTTTATTCCATTTCATCCTGGCAAGAACCTAAGATTTTGGCAGAAAGAGGGGAAGTTTCTTAGTTTAATTTTCCATGCTTTTTTTATTTTCCTTTTACCAGCTGGACTAGTTTACCTGTTAAGATATTTACCCTTTGAACAACATACATTGAGCTCTATTGTCTACCTGCAGTATAAAATCTGTATTAATTGACAGAAATGAGCATCAATTAAAATAACTGAAATAACTATTCCAAATATTTTATTTAAATGACACTGTACTATATTAAAACTGTGGGAGATAGAATAAGAGTTCCTCACTACTAAGACTTTCTGTAATGTTACAAGGTAATAAAAGTCCTAGAAAGATCAGCAGAAAAAAAATCTTCTCTCCTCTTGCTATTGTCTTTTCTTTCAATTTGGACATAAACTCTCAGTTGTAATGCAATTCTGCCTTTTAATTTAATTTTTACAAAGTTATCAGTACATATTTCAAGTACAGAAAATAATTTGTTGGTATTTTCATTAAAATAAACTGCAATGCTGCAAATCTCACATTAAAATATAGATGCACACTAGTAATTAAAAAACAATAATCAAATAAAAAGCACAGCAGAACACTTCAATTACTGATAGCAATCATAGTATAATCTTGTCCTACCAAGTGTGTCTCCAGGTACAGTTTAAGGCTGTCTGTCTCCACTTTAGGAGGAGTCCAATTCTCTGTTGTTTCCATGGCTTCATTTAACCAGTGAATGAATTCATCCAGCTTGCTCACAAACCCCTTACCATGTAAGAAAAAAGAAAGAACAAGAAAAGCACATTTGTTAGCAAAATGGCAGTTTGAAAACTGTATGTTCAATTTTATTATATTTTTTTTTTTAGTCAAAAGAGTAAAATTTTGCCTTTTACAACCTAAAACTAACAAACAAACAACCAAACAAAACAATTAGAGAGTGGTCTTCTGGTAACTGAGTAGCAGAACAGTGTTTCTGGTTATAATCTAACATGGTATTTTGGGACAAGACAATGTGGGATCCATATGAATTCAATGAAATAGAGAAAACAGAAAAGTTTTAGAAGATAGGAGGAAGATATATAAAAAGCTTCATAGAAATTATAAAGAAAATTGAGCTAAACACCTTGCACTGGGCAGACTGGGTATACTATGAGCACTGAATGTTGACAAAAGGACTGAATAAAGCTGCATTAACAAGGTATACATAGCAGATAGAGGGAAAAAAGTACTTGTCAGAACTTGGGTGTTGTGATTCCTGTTTCAGTTCATAGCATGAGACTCAGAGAGAGGAAATCACACAGTAGATGAGGCAGAATATATAGCATTTAATATAAATATTGCTGATTGCATATGAGCCACACAGATGGTGCTCCGAAGACAGGAGCTCCTGCTTCTCAGGAGCACCATTTATTTCAAAATTAGTACCAATTATATTGTCTGATTAAAAATAGTGCCCCTGAATTTACATGATTGGATGATTCCATAGGCACATACTGAGTACGGATAATTTTACCGAAGTCTTATCCACCACAAAGCAAGAGAGTAAATGGAATAAACTGACCGTGATGTTTATAAGCAACCTGAAAATTAACTCTGAAGAGGAATGTGCATCTATTACAAGCGTTGTAAGACTAGATTAAGTTAGGGCTAATACTGGTTATATTATTAGTCATCAGCTGTGAATTTCCAGCATAGTGAGAAGTTTAATTTCCAGTTGGGTAACAACTCAGTACACACACTCAGCCCCTCACTCTCACCACTCTATTTATTAAATGATTTCTGCTCATTACTAGTCCACTCAGATAACTAAAAGCAAACTAAGCATTGAACTTCTAAAGATTCCTGAGTGCCTCAAGACCTCAAATCCTCTTCTCCAAAGTTGCACATGAAACTCGAATTCCAAACAAGACAGAAATGGGAGTCTGAGCAGTAGGTGCACAACTGGGTTACATGAAGTGCAATGGGAATAACCCAGACCAAGCAGAACCACGCTTCCTTCAAAAATTCATCGTAGAAGAGTCATTTTGGTCCAGCCCTGCCAAGGATCAGGGTCCAGCAACCAAGACTTGGCTCCCAGGTGAAGCAGCAGTGCTTCTAAACCAAACCTAGAGTCTGGCAAGAAGCTGCAGTGCATACTGCAGACATGCCAGCACCCACTTCAGCACTCTGAGGACTTTAATTTTTTTTATGTGAGTCCCTCCCCACAAGACCTCAGGATAAGGAGACTATTGCTATCTCTATTCATGGAATCCACTGTGTATCAAACCATTATAAGGAAGAAAATAGTTATTATGCAGGTTTCATTGTAGGCTATTTTTCAGGACATTCCAGAAAGGGGGAAGAAAGACAGGGAAAGCAAGCCAGTAGCTATGGTGACTGAGACAACGTGCCTTTATTCTGGGGCAAGTAATGAAGGCAACAATCTCCTGTCTCCCGATAGCAGGCTATCTTCCCCCATGTCAGGCTATGGACAGGGGCAGGGGCAAGATGTTCTCCTTGCTGCATTGCTTACTTTCTTCCAGCTCACAGTGCAGCATAAGAGATGCCAGACTGGCAGAGAAGTGGGAGACGTGAGCTGAGGAGGAGAGGAGCGGGAGAAGGAAAGTCCTTCTTGTCCGTCCAATAAATCTCTGCCTGCATTTTAGCAATGTACTGTCCTTGAGAGACAAGGTGATATGGTAAGCTAAAAGAAAAAGGAAAAAAAAGGAAAAAAAAAAAAAAAGAAAAAAAAAAGAAAAAAGGCTCTAGCTTGTATATGCGTCATGTATTTTACGGAGACAGACACATATAACGTCTGCCTGCAGTACTCAATGTCTGTATGCCTTCAAAAGGGTACTTGGAAACACTGAAGGCTTGCAACAGTACAAAAAGCAACTATTAGCCACGGAGTTACTTCTGCTCTCTCACAAAACGTGCCTGTATTGTAATGTCTGCTACTTCGCGCTGCTGCTCAGACACTCGCGAGCATCCGGCTCCAGCAGCCTGGTGTGTCCCCTCGCCGCCCAGACCAGGTGGGCTGCAGGCCCCAGTGCGGAGCGGAGAATGCCTGGGGGCTAGTCTGGGGGCCTGGACAAGAAACATAGAGACGGTCTCCTACAGAATCACAATGAGACACGCTATCTGAGCTAGAAAAGAAAACGAAAACGAAAAGAAAAAGAAAAAGAAAAAGAAAAAGAAAAAGAAAAAGAAAAAAGAAAAAGAAAAAAAAGAAAAAGAAAGAAAAAAAAAGAAAAAGAAAAAGAAAAAGAAAAAGAAAAAGAAAAAGAAAAAAAAAAAGAAAAAGAAAAAAAAAAGAAAAAGAAAAAGAAAAAGAAAAAGAAAAAGAAAAAGAAAAAAAAGAAAAAGAAAGCTGGAAGCTTCAGTACCACCTGGCACGTTGGGACCGCGGCGGGGGACATGGTGCCCGAGGGGAGCCCGCGGCAGGGGGAGCAGCGGCCGCGGCTAGCCCCGGCGGGTTCTCTTCTGCCAGGCTGCACAAATCACAATAATCCTACCATNCCGCCGGCTGAGGGAGCGCCGCGCGCCCGCCCGCGCGCCGTGCCTGGGCCCACAGCGCCACCTCCCGGTGCCGGGACAGCACCGCGGGGACAGCACCGCGGGGACAGCACCGCGGGGACAGCACCGCGGGGACAGCCCCACCGCCGCGACACCAGCGCCAGGACACCATCGAAGGGACACCACCGCGGGGGCAACACCGCCACGACGTCAGCGCCAGGACACCAAGAAAGGACACCCCGATGCGCACACCGAGACACAAATTACAGACGGTCAGGTTTAAGCTGATAGAGAAATAGAAACTTCGAAATAGAAATATTCGAAATAGAAAATTACTTGTATCTCAAATTGTACGTGAGACTGAATCTCAGCGATGCAGGTCCTACTTCATTCGCCCTGAATTAGTGATCAAAACAATGCCCCAGGGTTTTCTTTTTCACAGCAGTGCCCAGGATTCCATCCTATTTATTTGAATAGCCTGATGCCAGTGGGAAAGGCAGGAGCCGCCTTTATCACCCAGCCGCCAGCTCCGCGGCTCTCCCTGCCCGGGAGGGAGCAGCTCCGGCTCGGAGACAACCCCGTGCAAGGATCCCTGAGCGCAGCGGCTCGGGAGTTACGGGCCCGGCCGGACGCTGAGCGGCCTTTGCTCGTCCCTGACTCGTTGCCAAGGCGCCGTTACCCACAGGCTCTGAGGCTGAGGCCAGTGCTCGCCCCCAGCTCTAGTTTGGCACGAGCGAGCCTGCCCGGCGGGCCCGGCTGGGCTGGGCAGCCAAAGGCACGAGCAACGCCGCCTGCTCTGCCACACTTAGAGACGGAGAGGTATCGGTGGTCCATGTGGCCCTGTCACAACTATAGATCCGGGTCTTTAATCCCCTCAAGGCTCATAACACAGAGGAAGTCCAAAACAGGTAATCCCTGACTGATGGGCCACTGCCGCTCCGCAGACTGACCAACACGGAGCCGTATCTACGTAATCAAGATGGCCTAGTTAACTAGAGTACAGTTAATGACGTACATGTCGTCAGGGACACAAACAGCATTAGAATAGTTCCTCTTATCATCTCAAGTGTTTCTCAGGATATACGTTTTAAATAAAAGGTTAAGATAAAACCACTTCTTAAAAAAAAAAAAACAGAAAACGTTTTACAATACAGAAAATCTATTGTGAGACTCTCACAGAGCATGAAACTATGCTTTAAAACCAGATTACAAGATAAATTATATTAAAATTAAGGATGAGGCTTAATAGGCAATCCTAAATCCAAATCCAGGAATACTCAGTGAAAGAAATTAATGCATAGGAAGACAAAGTCTAACCAATACAGGAGATTTTTTTTTTCTCTTCATTTAATAAGATACCCATGAAAACACTTTACATCACTTTCTAGACACTTCTTACCTTTCTGCTTTTTCTAATTGAGACTATGTTTTTCTTTCTCTATATACTTTTTTTTCATCGTTTTCAAGATGGAAAAAAGTTTCAACAGGTATAAACTTCAGTGAAGGTATGCTGATTTTTGCTGTTTAAGGGTCTGATCTACACAGTACCTCACTAAATAAAAATACTGTAAAATCTATCTGACTTGTACTTCGGTAGAAATTAACAGGATATTAAAATATTGTATTTTCCATCAAAACTTCTTGGAAGTTGAAAACTCTTAGCTGGCTACATTGAAGCTAAAAATTACTGTATAAGAATTCCTCAGAGAGAATAGAAGGAAACAGAACAGTAAAAAAGATGCACCAATATAATCCAGTCTCCGCCTTTAGACCAGCTGGTTCAGTTTTGCAAACATATTAGTTTTGCACTGTGCTAGCAAGCTAGACAAAAAAACTTGAGCTCCTGCAGCATAAATTTAGTCTATGGTGCTTAGTACAGAAACAAAGGTTTCTGGTTGTTATTGGATGATTTGTAGCTGCTTCTGTAGTAAAGTTTGCAGATAATGATAAAGCCATACCCCACATGGGAAATTTTTAAACGTTGACCTTTAAAACCTTCAGCTTTCCATTTTGTTTCATGACAATTTTACAGATTCTCCAAGGGGGAAGAAGAAAGTCCTGATCACACAACCCTTTAGCTCTAGCTAAAAAAGCTAGAGCAAAAATGGCTTCATTTGAAATTTGGCACATACAAAGTTGGGGGGTTTTGTGGTTTTATTCTATTTTCTCTAGATGGATAAGAATGAAAAAGACAGACAGTTCTAAATTGGGGGGGGGAAGCTTAACTCAGTGTGTCTGCTTAATTATCTTATAGAATGAAAATGTACTTAATTCAATTGTTCTGTACAACTATGGAATTAATTAACTGGAGTATTAAAAATAAATATGATGGGATTTAACAAAATATCTTGAGACTTCCTTATTAATGACCAGAACTCTCAAATTTTTTTTAATCACAAGAATGAGAATTCACTTGCTGAGTCATGCAAAGAGGGCAGGGATGGATTAGCTGAGAGGCCAAAGGCATGCATGCATATTGCGCTGAGGAAGGATGTGCCTGGAATTGTGCCTCCTACCCTTGTTCTGTTAAAGATAAGGGCATACAAAAGATACAGATCCCTCACCTGCTGCACAGGGCTGCAGGGCTCTCTACACCCAGTATAACTGCACAAAGGATCTTGGTTTAGGCAGCCTGGTTTCGTCTGGCATGTGGGATAATGGAGCAGAAGAGCAGCTGCAGTGCTGTGCTGCCAGTACGAGAAACCCTGGAGCATGGGGGTGAGGCCTGCAGAGATGGACAGATGAACAAGTCTCATGTGCAATTTGTTACATTTAATAGGACTCTGTGTGTTCTGTCTATCCCAAATGTATGTCATAAAAATGGAATACTTTTAATGAACACAGAAATAGGTAGTCTTTGGCAACCAAGCAGTTTGTGCCTGACTTCGTCACTTTTTCCTGTCTGATGGACTCTGTTTCGATATTCCTCCCCAATCATGATGGCTGTTCAGCACACCTCACTGCTCACTACATGCACCCCACTACTGCCTCTTGGCATGGACCAGGATTTCTTCACTCCATTTCTCCAGCTTCCACAGTCCCTCCTATGCTTTCCCGTTGAATTTCAGAAGCTCACACCATCTCTGGCCAAAGACCATCCATCCTCTTTTAGAAATATAACTCCATTAACTTTCCACTTCCTAGTTTGCAGACCCAACAATGATGTTACTGCCATCAAATGAGTCAATCAAATAAGTTTTGGTATCTGCTGGTCGTAGCTATGCTCCTGGAGTTGGTTGCACAGCCAATGCTCATGGTTTAAAAAGACAGAGTAGAGCCTAGGAGAAATATTATGGGTTGCCAGCAAAATAACAAGGAGTTGACCAACCAAAAAACTTCTGATACTAGAAAACTAGAAAGCTAGTGATAACAACATAAATGCTTATGAGACTTTAGAAAGGCTCCAGCCCCATTTAATATCTTTGCATATTCTCATGCTTGTCAGGGGTGTTGCTCAGACATTTTCTCATTGGGTTGCAATTTTCTGAGTAGCGCACAACTAAGACCTGCCAGAAAAGCTTTTACTATCGCAGTCATGAAAAAAAAGTGGTGGCTATCAAGTGAGTCACTTAAAACTATGCACAAATGCTTCTCAGCTAGGTTAACACTACTTCTTGCACTAGAACTTTTAAAGTTTCCTAACTTCATTTCAGTGGTTTAATTTTACTTTTACATCACAAGCTCTCTCTTTTTTTTTGGTCAGATAGGAAAGTAAACAGTTCTGGTGTTCAATAATTTTAGCACTTCAAATGATCTCATTTAGACTTTGAAGTTCAGCTTTCATTAATTGAATGGAATGGGAAAAGAGGAAGTTTCTATCTCAGCTGCAGCTATCACCTTACAAGTCCAGCTTTTATTAGACCACATTTAGAATGGAAGTAAACCAAAGCCCCGTTCTGTAGTTTTGAGCTTTAGTCCGAAAGCACATTTAGGGTTACCAAAAAGTAGAATTTAGAAACATGCAATTTTTTTTAAATTGTTGTTGTTACACTAAAAGCAGCAGTATCTTAGATGGTTTTAGTAGATTTTTGATATGGGATTCCTTTAGATAGGGATTTAAGATATACGCGCTTAAGGAAGTGCATATACTGAAATTAATATTGCCAAAATTATGCCATAAAAGAGAGGAAGCAAGTTCAGCCAGCTAGCACCATTATGAAAAGTGTTATGGTGCTCATCCTAGATCAAATTATGGGTTTCCATTTTAAGGAAAAAAAATCCCATATTTATTGTGCATACATGGCACAGGTAGCAAATTTGTTTCAATACTTTTTGGCTTGTAATTTTAAGCTATACAGTTTCAACACCACTCAATTTATTAGTCTTACATTTTCGTTTTACATGTATGCTGGTTTATACTTAAGACACTTCCGGTCATTGCATCTGTAAAAGTACAAAGCCCTTCTAATGACCTCAAGTAAGATTAAAATCAGAATAAAAGCAGTGCGCCAAACCATCAAATGCAAACATATTAAAATGATCTGTCATGATAGCTAAGTGTGGTGGTGGAAGGTCTACTCTGTTCCACAAGCCTCAGTGTGGAAGCACCAGACAACGGTGCTTGTTAAATCACTACCCCAGACCTTTTTTCTCTCTACCTTCCCTTTTATTGCACAAAGGGAGTTCTCTTCGTAAAAGAATTGTTTATGAGGCTGTGTGCTTAAAAATGAATTCCCAATTTTGTTCCAAGCAGACAGTGTTGTAAAGTTTGTTCCCAATTTACAAAAAGACTGAGCTCACAGAGGTGTCTGTGTACAAGGATGGGCTGGCTCTTAGGGCACTTCTATCACAGAATACATTAAGAAAACCCTTTGTCTAACCACAAAAGGACTTGCATATTAGTCTCAGGAGGAGCACATTCCTGCCCATGGACTTTATTTTCAAAAGGATAAAAGTGTGCTTTCTTCATAGGCAAAGGTAAGTCAAAGAAATCCAGGTACTCAAGAGGATGAGGCTGCAACAAACTGCCACGGTCAATTTAATTGGAGGTAGAGCCAGAGGCAACAAGAAAACCATTAGCAATACAGATGTTAGGGATCCCCGAGGAATCAAGATGCCACAATGGAAAAATATTCTTTGTGTGACATTGTCAAGATTCTGTGACAGGCAGTGACCTCACAGAAACATACAACTGACCAAATACATCAGTAGGATGGAAATACTTAACATGCAGTTCAGGATATATTCACAAACAATTCAGAAATAGAATTTGGTGGCTTTCTCCTAAAGAAGTGCCACATTTACTCAATAACCCCAGTTTATGAGAATGTGTGCCTTAAATGCTGCCTCCAACTGGGAAAAGATAAAGATCAAATACTTTTCTTAGTGGACATCCATGTAAAGACATAACAAATTCTACTATGTACTGTGTAGTTAAGCATTTTAAAGTCTGTTAAATTACACAACTCTTTCATGAGTGCCCCCTCTAGGCTTTGTGCCCAACTACCACACACAGAAATTATTATTAAATGCATTTTCCCTAACAGGCATCTATTGAATTGGCCATGACTTATATGGAACAGAAAGTTCCATACCACCGGATGATCACTGGCTCATTACTTTTCCTGGTTTTAGAGTCCAAGCTATTTTTCCATACTGTATTCTGACTAGAGCAGGAATAGCAAAAAAGATTTTTAATTTCTCAGTTTCCTAAAGCCTTCTAGGCAAAAGAGCCAGAACTATAACGGTAGGATTTTCTTTAAAAGCATGAAAAGTGAAGAGAAACTTGTGAAGTGTTACTTTTTAATCCAGTATAAACAGCTATATTTGAAGACCGTGCATCCAGTTGTGCGATAGAAAGTTCACTGCCCCAGTGGGACTGTTGACTTTGTTTCTGCTTCTAGACAAAGATCAGGTTATGCTAACCTGAATATTAAAAATCATTCCTTAATGTATCTCTGTAGATACTTACTTTTCCATGATGCTACAAACATAATTCTTTCTTTACCCTATACTTTGTCTTACCTTTGGTTCAAGGTGAAGATCTACTTTCTCTTTAAAAGTACTATCACAAGGCCTTTACTGCTGTTTGAAACTTGCAAGATCTAAAAAAGGGATATTCTAAGTACTAGCAGATTCACTGTGGAGCAAAGATAGATATGGGAAAACTAAGCCAAATGTTTCCTGAACCCTGTTCCTGAGAGGTATATTCTTAGATTAGTGGAGAAACTTTCAACACCACTGGTAACATTTTCCCTGGCCTTTTAGAGGATCAGTGAATGCCCAGAACCACAGAAACAAAATCCATGGGCTGGAAGGACAGTGCTGGGGAGAACCATGTAGCCGTGAGGCCAAGAGAGCTGTGCATAGGAATGCAATAGAACAGCAGAGGAAAAGACAGTGTCATTGTGACTTTGAATGGGTTGAAGAGCAGGGGGGACTGGCAGAGAGAAGGAAGCAGAAAGACAAGAACATCTGATTCTTCTATCATTTGAAGAATCCTCTGGTATGAAATGAACAGCAGTATGGGCTGGTTGTAAACCTCCAGGGATGCCATCTGCTCTCATGGCAATGGCTGCTGGCCTCTCCCTGTGCTGACGTGGCCATGCATCCCACCTGAGATGTAACACCCTGGAACAGAGCCAGACAAAGTTTTAGGGCTCCTGCATTCATTAAGGTGAGGATTGAGGACAGGCTGAGAAAATATGTGTGCCGTACCTCAAAAGCAGTGTGATGTTCAAAGCATCCCCAGGGTTTAAGTAAATGAGCACATCCTGCTTGGTATGGAAAAATCTTACATATGTGTTCACGTCCTGGATGACAGACAGTAATTCTACTTATCTGCCTCCTAAGTTACCATGCCCACTACTTTGACTCCCAGCTGTTTTCAAGGTGGGGCAGTGGTCATGAGCCCTCTGGTGGAGGCAGCGCGTGCCGCCTGCCAACGCTGCTGAGCCACCGGGAAGAGTGGGAGGGACACTAACCAAAACCCATGCCTGTATACAGACAAGCTTCACCCCCACTGGCTTATGCAGGCACACAGCTATCCACTAAAGAAGCAAATACTTCCCACTGTTCCAATCAGTCCTGGCTTTTATCAGAAAACCTCTACACTGTGAATATGTATTAAAATATTTCTAGCACACCACTCATTCAGCATTCTGAGTCTGGATGAAATTGTTGGGGTTGACTGGAAAAAGGCTCCTGAGGAAACAATAGTGACACTATGGAGTGGATAGGATAAGCAGCAGAAAGAAGAAACACATGAGTTGAAGGATACCAAGAGCCCTGAAAATGAGATGGAAAGAGAATGAACAGAATATAAGGAAATGGGGCATATGCAGGGAGGAAAATGGAGGAGGAGGAAATAAAAGGAAAAGAAAAGATAGCTATTTATAGTTAGTTTAAAAAAAAAAAAAGTTGGGCCTTTGGCAGTAAAAACAGGCAGGCAGAAGCTCTGAGAGTTGAAAGTGGAACAGTCAGAAGCCGTGATATTGAGTGATCTGAGTAATGTACAAACGTCTGAAGGATCATACAAGTCTGGTCTTTGAAGTTTATCATGCTACTAGGATTGACATATAGTTTCTGAAAATATATTTATTTACAAAGAGCAATGTCTTTTATTGGTCACGTCTTACAGAAACTCTCACTGCTCTTAAAATAACTTTTTTTCTGAGTCATTTCTTTTCTATATAAAATTCAGGAAGTCTAAGCAGCAGCTAGGAAACAAAGATGCTCAAAACACCTTCTAATACAGGATAAGTCTTCTCTTATGTATCACTGCATCAAATACACTAAATTAAGCCTTTTTAGCTTATACTTTCATGTGACCCTGTCTAAGTCAAAGACTTACCATATCTAGAGTTCAGCTAAGACATGTAAATGTTTTTAGGTCACCTATTCTTATTTCCCTCAGTAAACCAGGGAGCAAGAATGTCTCCAGAAATTTGTAGCCAAGGATGTATCAAGAAAAGGACAAGAACAGCAAATAAATCTGCCTGAGCCAAGAAAGATGATGCCATTAATTCCCAGAAAAAGGGGACTTCTCTGCAGCAGCAGCTGGAAGGAGTGTCTGGATTCTGAAGGGACCATGAGCACAGCAGAGGAGAGGGGCCTGTCTTTGGTAAAAATGCCAGACACCGAAATGAGCTCTTATGTACTCTACAAAGGATAGTGGCACAAAGCTGCAGTAAATTCACATTAACTTCACAGTCCCAAGTTCCCCTTTCTTTTTTCTTTTTTTTTCTTTTTTCTGTGCACTCTAAACTGGAATAGAAAATGTTGAAGTTAATTCAGGACCTCTTGTTCATAAGTTCAAATTTATTACTTATTCTATTTATTACTACAGGTAAACCTAAAATCAAGTCTCCTGATAAGCACCGTTTCCTTTCTTTCAGGAAACCGTTTGTTATTCAGCAACCTTAAACCAAACTCTAAGGATAATGGAAGTCTCTAATTAGTATCTTAATTTTCAGCAAATTTGGGACTTATTCTGATACGCTTTTTCTGAAAGTGCTGCCAGTATAACTATGGATATTGAAGCAACTTACAGTAATGTAAGGGTACTCGGAAGTACTACATTTCCTCTTCATGTAATTATTTTAAATGTTGTGTTCGCAACATCATTTATTTTCAGATTTTTTTACAGCTAATGTATGTATTGATTAGGAGATGAACTGCATCCGAAAGGCAAAATAATCTCCATGTACAACTTTTTCCATATTATGGCCTTTGTAATAGATTAATATAAAACTTTATCCTGCTCTGAAATATAGGCAGTTATGATTGACCATGATTCCTTGGTTTGCATACCCTGAGTAGGCTTCAGAGGGTGGACTGGGGGTGGAATGCCCTTGTGCAGCTGCTATTTCCAGCTGAGGGTCAGCTGCTACCTTACACGTGCGCTGGGCACTGGAGGACACTCAATTTGAGCCATGCTGGCACCCCCCCTAACTGGTCCCAACATTTCTTTACTGCTTGATCTCATAGTTGCTAGAAATGAACCTAATTCCCCAAGCATTTTATTCCTTGAAAGGTACACATGATATTACACATACCATGGTTGCTCCTGTAGCCTGAAGTCTGAGTGATGTAAATTAAACAATGCTTTGTGAAGTGCCAAAAATGCTACGTTTTCCCAAATAAAGAATAAATCACATTAAAAGAGTGAAATTAGCCACATTTTATACCCTTTTACCATAGCACAAAATTAATTCCATGTGATTTAAAGTGCCTTTTGAATAAAAGTTATGTTCATTATTTTTACATAAAATTTTCAGTAATTTAGCCAATAAGTGATAGATAAAGAAAAAAAGACACTATATTCTTGACCTGGTGGTCACCAAGCCAGGACAAACAAACACTACTTAAACAATGTAACTCTAGTTCTCTATTTCAACATTAAGTTTGTTGGGATAAAATACATAGGGAAAAATCTCATGGAGACTCCACTAGAGCAACAATTTTATTAACAAGTAGGAACTTTTCTAACTTATGATTTTTTTATTTTCTGAATTTCTAACAGCTACGTTTGTAAAGTTGTGCAGGGCTCATTCGTTTGAGAAGGGAATAAAATAGCTGTAAAATAAGTGCAGTAACAAGTTGTGGCCTCAAGAGGGCAATATATCACCACGTCTGAAAAGTTTCGAACGAGAAGGAAAAAATCACTTTTTATTAGAATAGAACAGATGCTGTTTGCTTATGGGCAAGTACTAAATATATTGACCTCTGCTGTATCACTGACATGACTTAAGATATAATGACCACCATTCCTTCTCAAAATCAGAACGCTTAATTCAGCATTTCCCATTTTTCAAGGCTAATTGGTTAGAGGAGGTTAAGTCTGTCACCTCACAAGAGATATTGTAATTTTTTGACCCATGAACTTGTTTTGCAGTTAAGATTTCTGAATTTAATAACAGGGAAATGGTGATTGCCACTCGTTGCTAAATATGATAACAGTAAGGAGAGATTAAGATTCACCACCTCTTCTCTTTACTCCATTATTATTCCTCTAGTTTCCTCATTTAGCCTCCTGTTATGCACTCGGTTCCTGTTCACCTGCAGTCTCCAAAGAAATCCTGTCACTATTAGCTCCTCCATTAACTGCTTTTCATCTGCTTCCTAATTCATCAACTTTCCATTTTAGATAGCTTCTTTTTTTAGTGGTCTCTCTTCCTTTACACCCTCTTTAGACCCTAATTCTGACTGGTTTTTATCCCCAGATTTGGATATACTTACAGAAAAAAATTTTTTTAAAATCTCAGGACTTGTTTCCTTTTTTCTTCCTATTCTTTATTTTTAATTGCAGAAGCTTTACTGTTTCTAACACATTTGCTATGTTTTTTTCCTGGTTTTCTCTACCTCAGCAAAGCTGTAAAAGATTTGCTCTGCTACACATGACCCTAGTTTGGACTTAGAGACATTTTTAGGTTAGCTGCTATAGCTCTCTTGCAGCTAATGGTACAGCAGTTGATTTTAAATTATCCTGGATGTCTTTAGTATTTTATAGTTCAGTGAGGAAACATTCATGTAGTCACATGCTGGCATCAGCAGAGAAAAAGCACTTAGTAATATTAAGTTACTTGGACTTGAACATCCGCACTGTCTACCAGTAAAAATCTGTCTGCTTGGTGGTTCTCCAAGTGTTATCCTGGAGAGAGTCCAAACACTGGCCAAAGGAAATCAGAAGCAAATCTAGCTCTTACTTGGGAAAACCTTACTTGACCTTAATGTGAGTCAGTGATCAAAATAAGTCTTTATTAACAATTTAGGAAAATTCAGATACAGCTCCAGTTTGATATGCAAAGGATATCTCAGCTGTTTGTGAGGTTTAGCATCCATGCTCCAAAACCTGAAGCAAGGAAAGAAAATAACCCTTTTGGTTACTTTCAAAATAAATAAAGAAAACCTGCATAAGCAGACAGACAGTCTGAAACAAGCCTCTGAGAGGCAGTTTCCTGACCATATTTACCACAAATTATATTCATGCTGATGCCTGATGATGACAACTATGATTTGAGAGTCAGCATGATTTAATGGTTCATTCCTGATCATAAGATACTGGAAAGGATGAAGGAAAGAAAACCAGTTGCTGTCAAAATATATAAAGACACACAAGAAGAAAAAGATATGAAGAGATTTTGAGGAGTTATGCAATAATCTTATATAAGTGGATTTGATCTTTCCTCTCAGGTTAATCCTCTCAAGACCCTTGCTCATTTGTCTTGCTCTGACTCATCTCTAGCATGTACTCATTTTAAGGCAATGATGTGTTAACAGTAGATAGACTGGAATTTGATCTAGGTGGAAATTAGTAGCAATGTATTATTCAAAAAATTAAATATTTAGAATAGAGCATGGTGATTTTGGTATACTGTATTTTTCTGGAATATCCTGTACTTCCTCACAGAAGATACATAAAACATGAGTAGCCCAGAGACTAAGTATATTATATAACAGAACAGCTAGACCTTAAAACATTGTGAAAGGCATATCCCTAGGAATGTAAAAGGCAGTGAGCATTCTCCCTCACCCCTTTGTATTTACCATATTTAAGGGAATGTTAGTAACCCTAATTTCAAAGGTAATAGTTTTCTTTAATAATGGAGGCACTTCAAGGATCCATAAAATCAAAACAGTAAGTAATTAACAGGACAGATCTGACCTCAAACTCTTCAGAATGCACCAACCTTCTTCCCAGCACCAGCACCTTTAAGACAGCAGTTACAGATAATTCAGTTCTAAATAACAGAAGATTCTTCTTAAACTACCACACTCCCACTGAGGTAAATTCCCAATAGAATTTGACTCTATCTGTGTTTTGAAAGCTTCCAAACATACTTCAGTGGTTTCTGAGTGTCTTTCTCTACCTTCATGAGAAAACTGAATGCACCAAATAATGACAGACAAAAGAGCGTCTCTGCACTGATAGGAACAAATATATCATAAGATCACCGTGGAGTCACCAGTGATTCATTGTACAAAAACAGCTGTGTCCCTGTTGAACCTGAAGCCTCTGTTGGCTATGCAGGTAGGTCACCTGGCACCCACTGCACACCTTCCTGCCTATCCTTGGCTACAGTGGAGAGTAAGTCCACCTCTTGCTGTCTTACTGTTCTCTCTCTCCACCTTCAACTCTTTTACATCCTTTAGCCTATTAGCAGAGATCCAGAGATCCTCAACCAATATCAAGAAATTTTCCAATTCACAAATAAATAATATGTATGCCTCTGGTTCCAGCTTGTGGCTAGGCTGTGGTACAGATGATTAAGACATGACTCTAGGTCATAAAGCCAATGGTCTCATAAAGCTCATCTGAGTGACTACATAAGAATGGAAGTGGATGGCTTGCAGAAACATTTATGCAAAAGCAGCTGCTCCTTGGTTCATCTAAGCTGTTTGTAGCCATACCTGTAGTATATAACTATGTACACAAAAGGACAGAATTAGGAGGCTTTTTGCAGCCAAAGGTCTCACGTCAGATGTGAGCCAAACATTGGATGTAGGCATATCCCCTACCACCAGTTCTAAACACTAGTAAAGACATACCCTCAAGTCAATGCTACTAAAGTGATTTGGGAGCAGATTTCTTTCTATTTCTTTCTCTCCCTCTCTCTTCTCCTCCCCCCACCTCAAGTTATTTGGAATTACTTGCCAAATCCTGAATGTAAAAAATCCCTGATCTAAAACTACTCACTGCCAAATCGTTCTGAGGTCTTTACATTGGAAATTCAAACCATTCTGAACAAGCATATGCTTCACAATAGATGTGTTTCATTGAGCAAGCATAATTCCTGCAGTCAGTTGTAGATGTAAAAAGTCAGAATTTGCACAGCTTCGATATAAGTTGCCATTTTTTGCAAAAATTGCTGATTACAAACTTGCTCAAAATATTTCTGGTAAAGCAAATGCCGAAGAAAAGTGAATGTACTTGGAGGAGCTGTTTTAAATTCAAGCAAACTGTTAGCAACTGTTTTGGAGGAACAGAGGGCTCACTGTATTTCAATATAATCTTCTAGTAAAGCTCTATTTGTCTGCCTAACAGTGAGAGTTCCATATGTATGCTACATTATTGCTTAATGATGGTTTAACCAGCTTGAAAGCTGAGGGATGGGCTTTTGAAGCAGGGGAGTATCATCAGACTCAAAACAGCAAAGCACAAACTTGTCTCTCAGTACAAAATGTGAAGTGACATTTTCAATTATGCTGCACCAAGCAGCAAGACTGCTGAGAAAACTGCAGTGCTGCCAAGGAATTTCTGGATCTGATACCTCTTTCACTTACTAGTTTTTTATAAACTGGTCATCAACCAAAAGCAGTATTTCAATCTAAATTGTATGAAGCAGTATAAGTAGGATTCAGAAATGAAATGATTTTGGCAAGCACAATATCTGTTAGGAGAATGATGAAATCCATTTATTTTAAGAGAGCAAATATTAGAAGCACTAAGTTATTGAAAGCAAGAGGGATAAGGGGAGCACTACAACACTTTAAAAATCCTTTATCTGGTAATTCAAAAAAGCCAGTTCTACGCCCTGTTGATTATGTTTGATTTTTCCACCTGTTCTGACATCACTGATTTCAGTTCCATGTTTTTCTTTGTTACCAAGCTTCATCAGAGTTATAGGTTCCTATTAGTTTTTCACTACCTTAGCTCCACAGCTCCAACTGCATTTGACCTCTGTGCAAGATTTTCCCCCTAATGATGAAAATCACTTCCAAACACAAGTAAACTTCTCCTAAAGCAATCCAGCTTCTACCTTAGATGTACTGGTGTGCTTTCAGTCCATTCTCTGTTCAGAAGAAATTCTGTCCCCTTTCAATCTAAACAAATTATTTCCCCTTTGTGTCAGATCTCCAACTATTTTCTAATAAACTGGCTCTCCACTACTCAAATGGACTTCCAGCCACATCTCCAACACAAACTTGCTCTACCAAGTCCATTAAGCCCTTGCAGAAGTCTACCATTTAGTTACTTTTTGTGACTATTCTCTAAAAATGAAAATCTTTCCTACCCCAACAGACCAGCTCTTTGTTACAGTAACAAGTTTAGATATTATATTGCAGTCTCCTCTGCAGGCTGCACTGATCCTTAGCTCCTCCTTAACAGGAAAGTTATTCCCATGGCTCCAATTTAAATCAGGGGACTTAGATCTCTGCCGAGCTGGGGCATCCTGGGTTCAGCTGGGATAAATGGTTGCAGACGGGTGAGGGGTTCCCTGCCGGGGTCCTGGAAGGCAGTAAAATTTTTATCTATCTCTTTGCTGTAGGATCCCTGGGGCATGCTGTAACTGACAGCTGGAAACTTGTAGAGCAGCATTATTTTTATCTCCTTATCACATCAAGAAGGTGGGTAACCAAGACAGACTGGGTTACCTAGACAAAATATAGAGCCGATGGAGTTCAGGGAAAATTTATGAAAAGTGATGACCTGAAAATATGGGATCAATAGATATCAAATTGCTTCTTGCAGAGGAAATTCAGCTGCCTCTTGCAGAAATAGAGCCTATGATAAAAAAAGCTATAAATCTATATAACAACAAAAAAAAATTCAGCAATTTGCTCCATACAATTAACCCTGAGGCCTACAAAGCAAACGCATCTTCACTTAAATGAACTCTCTTGAAAATGGTTACATTTCTTACCTTTGTAATAGGGCCCTCAAAAAACCAAGTATACGGAATTATCAGTGATCACAGATTACAGCACAAGGATATCAGTATAGTCAATCTAGTATCAGTTTCTAGAGAAAGAGATAAAACTGCCTGAACAAGGTTACTTTATTGTTATTATATTTTATTGACATAAAATGATTTAAAATACATTGCCATGAGATCAGTCTGAGATCATGTTTTGCTCCCAATTTTTCAGTTTGCACATAAAAATGGGGGAAAAAATCAATTATTAATATGATTTTAAGGAAAACTTAGCTTTCTCATAGAAACCAAATCTTGAAGCATTCTGAAACTGATAATCTGACGTCCTAGTGTTACATAAGAGAAGTGGCAATCAGCCAAATTCTTATAGCAAAGGACTCTATTGGCGTTATCTGTGAGAGCACTGCTGTTATATCTGTTCCCTTTTCAGCTAGTGTAACAAAAACTATAGAGCTTAATCTGCATTCTAAAAATTCATTTGGGGTAGCTCCTAAAAGCTGAACTAAAACAGTGAGAGGAACTTTCAAAATCTGGTATCACTCATTTTCACATTTAACTCCAAAAAGTAATTTCTGAAACATAAAAGAGACAGCCACATAAATTGTTTTGCACACCAGAATGAAGATGCCCATTACTAAGGGTACAAGAAGCACGTGCCAAAGGGTTACCTGCAGTGCAAGACAAAATATGACAAGATTATGCAATATTTATTGCAGAGCAAAAAAGTGGCCCCATGTAACAGCAAATGGGGCAGTTGAGCAGAATTCTATCTGTAGACAGACAGGAAGATTAGCAGGATGATAATGCCCATGCAAGGACATCTGCATAATTTGCAAGTATGAAAAATAACAATTTATCAGTTTCTGCCCATGACTATCATTCCTATAACTAAGGAATTAATAAAAATTCCAATACATACTTTAGCATATGTTCAATAAATTGCTTTCTTTCTAAGATATTACCAGATTTATACTAATTCAAAGTTATTCCCATAATAATCATAACTAAATTCCAAAATTTTCCTTTTTTTTCCTATTACCCAGCTAAAATATGACTTTCAATGATTCTGAGGCTGCCAGCTGTTTCTAAGGTGTCATAATCCCAAAATGAAAGACTAAGTTATTTTAGTTTTGTTTACAATCTTAATAAATAAAATGCATCATGCTAGACATCTGCAGCAGTGTAACTGGATTACTATTGGGAATAAACGTGCTTCTTCTGTCCTTAAAATGAAGTTCACCTTTCATATCTGACTTCTTCAGCACAAAACTGCTGCTAAAAAAAAGCAGTATTGAATTATTGCTGACACATGTGTTAGTGAAATTAAGAAACTCCTTTTCGAGTGGGATACATTTTCTTACATAACAGAATTAATCCAAGAGCCAATTTACAATCATTGAAAAAAGCAATGATACATTTTTGATTTTTTCTTAGGGAATTATGAAACAGGAGATCTAGCAAAAGAAAGAACTTAATTGTGACACAGGTATAGTATTTTTACTTAGATTCTTTTTTATTCACAATATTTCATAGCATCACATAAGAGAGGAATTTTCTCTTTTCTTATTACTTATATCAAATTAAAGTATCTCAGCAAGGCATCATATTGTCACTGAGGTAGGATTTACCTTGGTTAGAGCTTTTGAAAAAGTGAAAAATTGGTTTTTAACTGGTCTTACAAGCAGAAGATTTAACAACTAGCAACAACAGAAAACCTTGGGTAAATAAGCAGCTTGGGAAAAACTTATATTTCTTTAATATAATTTTTCTTAGGTATTTCAAAAATTTTCACCTGATTATTTTTATTCACTATTCAGGAAGCACCTTTAGTGAAATATGAAGCTTACTTATGTGCTGCTTTTAAGTGCGTGGAATACTGAGCTCTCTCATTTCCTAGCAGTCTTCTTTGCATCTGCTCTTCTTTCTGTTTAAAGCTCTTCTTTTACTATGAGCCAAGCATATATCATAAGATTATTTTCCAGCTCCACATTAGCGTTTTCCAAACATTTATCACAACAAGAAACACTGAGAAATTGTAGAAAGAGGAGTGTCAGCAGCAGTAAAGTTCCTCAAGGACAAGAGCAGCAGCTGGAGTCACTAGCTAGAAGGGTTTACCCTGGCCACAGAACAGCTAACTACTTTTAATTGCTGTCACAAGCTCAATCCACTCTCCAGAGGAGGTGAGGAAAGGATGGGTATGGAGAGGAAGAGGGTGTTTACAGCTGCAGCCAGCTGTTACAGCTGATTCTTACTCTGCCATTCTGGTAGGACTGAACTGCAGCTGCAAGGGATCACACAAAGACAGATGGCCCCTCAGAAGAGAATTACCTTTTCAAAAGTTTGATAAAAATAAAATATGATTATTTGAAAGTATGATACAAAAACCTTCTCTGCCACCTGTTTCTTGCCAAAAGGAAGTCAGCATCTAGTGGAAGGCACTGGTCCCTAAACACTCAACAATTCCATTCTTAAACAGGCTCTTGTAATGTCCTTTGAAAGACAGCATCTTATGTATTCACAAGCAGCTTTGATGGGCTTTGTTGCTTTCACAGAATGAAGGGCTCTGTATCTGTGAGCTTCAGCTGGACTAATTTTCAACACTACACAAACTTCAGAACAGAAACAATTTGCACTTAAAAAGACAGGTCTTTCATCAAAGTCTGGAAGGAAACCCCACCCCTGAAGATGGAGGGAACAACTTGCATCATTAAGCACTGCCCGTTAGAGCTGACAGCTGCTGCACCCTCCTTTGTTTAAGAAGAAATTTCTCTTTCTGTATTTTTCTACCCTGACTTTATACTCAAACATCTCTTGCTCAACGATTTCCCTACTAGTCCTAATACGTCCCATGCCTTCAAAAGTTACAGAAATCATGCTTCATAAGAAGGACCTTCTGGCCATATAAAACAAGTCCCTTTTTTTCCTCAGCTCATACACACCCTGATAACACAAAAGATATTGTAGATATCAGATTTAGCATTTAGACACCAACATCACCGTCTAATGCATGCGTTATGAATTTTAAAACATATTGAAATCTAATAGAGATGGAGCTTTCTTTTCTGAAAACTTAAATGCTGTTGAGGATGGACAGGAAATGTTCTGATTTGAAGAGCTCTCTACAATGGCCTGGAAGACAAATGCATCAGTAAACTGAAACAAACATTTACTGTGAATGAAATCTAAGAATTATATTCGTGAGATGGCTAGGTCTTTATCTGATTATTCATTCAAATTCACTTCTCTTTCCAAAGTTTATCTTTTTTCTCAAAAACTTCTCAGTGAAATCCCATCTCATTTGAAGTTTATTGGAATTGTATATAATTATTGCTTTAGCATATTGCACTAATACATAGCTATTATTTAAGAATTATTATTTAAGTTAATAAAAAAAAGTTATGCTTAGTTCCACCTACACAGGAGGGAAAATAATCACTGCAAGGGAAGAGAAGTAATTAAAAAAAAAGTTGTTATTATACCTAATTTGACAGGAATTCCTATTCTTGGACTGAAGCAAATCTTTTTAATGAAGAAAATAGGCAGACAATATTAAGTATAGCTTCATTCAAATACAACAAAGATCCCTGATTCTCTAATGTTTATTTTTTCCCTTCCTACAAAAAATAATGTGTCGTGTACCCAGTCTTGGCAAAGAGAAGTGCTGTTGGTAAAATAATGTTTTACCAAGTTTAAAGGCATTGATGTAAGTAAAATGCTATAGGCAAATTCTGTATAGTTAGTTAAAGTTAACTTCAGTCTATTATAATTACAATAATTGCTGCTGTTCTCTACTTCAAGCAGCCACTGGATGAGACTATTCTCAGCATTAAAAGAAAAAAGAAAGCAACCCCGTTCCTGCCAGCAGCTCCATCTCCACATAGAAGCTTCTCAAGAACACAGCAAAAGAATATAGGAATGTTGTCTTACCTCAATTTTTTCCCATATGGTTTCATAATTCTCTTGATGTTGTATATCTTGCATCAGTTGATGAATTAAAGCTGATTTATTTGAAGGAGAAGTCTCATTCCCAGTGACTTGAGTGGCAGCAGTTCTTTCTGACTTTTCTTCAATGTATTTTTTAATGCAAGATACAGGCATACAAAGATCTTCATCAGAGAGAATATCACTGAGAGGCCCAGATTCAATACTATCACCTAAGGAGGATACTATGTCACTTGAAGAACTTGGTGAAATTCTACCCCTTTTTTTGTGCTTTTTTGTCTGGTATGTTGGATACATTTCTGAATCTGAGTTCATTTCTGACAGCTCCCAGTCATCAATGTTTTGAATGGTTTCCCGTCTGGGCTTTTGAGGCAGCAACTTGGTCAAATTTTCTAGTTTTAAAGCTAATACTTCAGTCTGTTTGAGATGTGAAGGAAGTGCTAGATATTCATCAGATCCATACCACACCTCACTGTCCTTACTGGTTTTTTGAGTGTAGTGTGGTGTTGAGGATAAGCTTTTATTTTTCTTTCTTCTCAGTAGAAGAGGGGATGAGTTGGAAAGCTCAGAACCAGCTGAAGAAGCACTCTTTTGGCTATGTGTTGGTGAACTGAAGGGCTCAGTTTTACCTTGTGATTGCCCATTTGGATCTCTCTGGTTACAAGAATCTGATGATGCAGAAGAATCTGTTTCTGTCTCCTCCAGAGACTTAGAGTTATGAGAAGCAATCCCGTTCTGTAGAGAAGAACATCCTCTTTTTTTGACTTGTGTTGATGGAGCTGTTTTACGTGTACTTCCAGGTGTTCTGTCGGTGTTCACTTTCTCTGGAGAATCGTGAGACTTCTTGTGCTTTGATTTTTCTTTAGAGGTGTAGAAAGTAGACTTTCCTAGAATTACGGGACTGTCTTTAAAGTGATTATTTATTGTGTACTCAAGATTTTTGTCACTTATTGTATTTAAGCAATCATATGACTGACTAACTGCAGATGGACTGTTAGCATAGGGCGACTGTAAAGCTAGGCAAAGCTTGGACCTGTCTGGTGGATCTAACAATGAGGGTGTACTTCTACTCATTTCATTTTTAACTATTTGAGAGATTTGCCTTTTTAAATCATTGGCTTCCATATAATCTTTAAACACATCATCTTTCAGAAATAGACCTCTTTTTGGCAATGTAGGCTGCGTAGGAGAGTCTTCATTATAGTTAAAACAGTCTCTTATGGACCTCTTAGGTGTTGAATTTTCACAGTGAGAGTGTTTGATTTTTTCACCAGTGTGCTGTGGAAGATTGCATTCTGGATTCTTTGATTTGGAAACTGCTTTGCTGTCAGTAGGTAAAACACCATTTTCAGAGCAAGGTTCTTTAGAAAGAGAGGAATTTGCAGAAGGAGATGCTAGTGAGAGGTCATATGATGCTTTCTCATCTTTGCTTTCTTCTCCATCTTCTGCTGAAAGAGGTACATGATTTTCTTTCTCCTTCAATGCTTCTTTGCACTGGGAAGCAATGGAATCTGTTGCTACTGCAAGTAAACCCACACTTCTGATAAGTCCTGGAAATTCCTTATCCATCTCACTGTAATTCCAGGATTCAAATGATTTTGCTTTCCCTTGACTGGAGGTCATATCATCCAGAGCACCAAGCAAATCCTCACTAGGACTGTAGTCAGATAGTTCAAATGCAGTAATACCACAATCCAGGGACAAGTAATTTTGAGAACATTTGATGGTTAACTGTCCAGAATCATCAACTTCAGTTAAAGAGTCAAGACGATCCTGAAATACACAAAGAAATGGTACTTTTTTAGAAAATTAATTTTCGTATACAGAACACACAAAGTAATGAAGAAAAAAACAATTCCTGTATTTCACTGCCTAACATCTAGAAAAGGATTCATCACTGACCTGCCTCTTTTTGCAGTACCCTGTAGATGAGCTAATCATTCTAAAGTATTTGGGAATTAAAAATGGCAGTAAGATGAAAAATGCCTCATTTCAGTCTGGTGCATCAAGTTACCTAAAAACAGCATTTCACTTTTGTATTGGTATTTTCCTCATTTAATTCTGCTTTCAGTTTTACTTACTGTGTAGGTGGGGAGTCAGAAATTCCATACAGCAGACTTGAAGTGTTTCCTGTGTTAACTAACTCAAGCAGGAGGGAGGGTACCTTGAGGGCTGCTGAGAGCACCAGTCTCCTTGTTAATATTGTTTTCTCAAAAATTCATGCTGCTCTATGGTCTTTCAATTGATTGGCAGAATGTTTTTTCCAAGCATCATGCAGAAATGATGGACATTTATTCCCATAATTATAGAATAGAGATTGCTAATTACACTTCATTTTTTGTAGCATTATCACCTGAACATTTCTTTGCCAGATATTTGGAGCACAAATGAAGAACTGCACAAGGAAAATAAACTATAGCCAGGAATGCTAAGCCTCCAGCCTCCCATTGTCAATATTTTCTTAAGGGAAGTTCTTCAATCTGAGAAACATGGACATAGCCAGAGGAGACCATCTCAGGTGAAAGATGAGGTTTTAAGATAAAAGTCAAATTAGTGCTTATAAATATTTTGGTCTTACTTGAACAACAGTAAAAAAAATCTGATGAGATTAAGAGCCAAAAACTGCGTGATAAATAACAATCACGGCAAAATTATATTTAGTATACAGTGTAAGTGTATTTTCAGTAGATCTTCTAATACATATACAGGACTTTTGCTTATAGAAACTAGTTAGAAAAAACATCATGAAGGGGAGAAATTCATGTTCTAGGATTCTAACTTTACATGCCTAAATCCGTATACTGGTCTTTCTTTCCAGGTTTGTTCTCATAATAGTTTTTTGAAGCAAACTCCTGAATATCCACAATAGGTTTATGTCTGAATTATTCTCTGGAACAACTTGTCTCCCTACATTGCCCAAATCCATAGTTAAAAACCTTTAGCATCATGCTCGAAGAAGGGGCAATAACCAAGTAATCTCTCCATCTCACAGTAAACTGCTTGGATTTGGTCTGAACAGGAATCATCTTAATAAAGAAGGCTATTGTTTGCTAGCTCCCATAAACATAAAAACATAAAATATCCAAGCCCTGTACTCCATCCACCCCCCCACCCTTGCATTACTCAAAGTACAAATAGAAAAAAATCCTCCAGCTAAAAATATTTATAGAAAAAATTTACTGGAAGTTTATTTATCAGCCATAGTCTTGGATACTGAATGTATCTCTTATTTAACACATTCTATCCAGATGTAGATTCCATGCAACAAATTTGGCATTGTCAACTGCTCAGAATTAAAAGTGGAATTTTCTATAAATCTGTCAAATTTATATATTGGAGCTGCATTTTTTAAGGAAATAGTGACAAAACAACAATCAGTATTATAGCTGCATTGTCCTTCTAATCTCAGGAAATTATTAGAAACTGTAAAGCCATAGATAAATCAGAACCCTTTCCAAGGCTCTAAAGGCCTTTATTTTTTCTGAATAATGAGCTCTATTCCTTCATCTCTTAAAAATATGTTTATTAATGTTAATAAAATTTACAATCATATCCATTAAACCATCTTGCTCTGTCATTTTCCAAGCAGCCTCTGAAATGTGTGCTTAAGATGAGTTTTATTTAATGCCAGTATTACCATGTTTTCATTGTTTTTATCTCATGAAAATATTTTATTTCATTATTTCTATGGCTACCAAGAGGAATGCTCTAGTTAATTTTTTTTTCCTTTTCATGTATTAATGCTTCCTTTAAAGGTCTCTAGGCTGTTTCCAATACTTGCTGTATTTATATTTAAAGCAGTAAAATTCTGCCCTTTTTTTCTACTTTTTCAAATGAACTTATTATTAATATTTCAAATGAAATATTTCTTATATCAAATGAACTTATTTATATTATGAAGATATTTGTGTTTGAGAACATTGGAATCCACTATATTTTACCAAAGCCTGATCTTCTTATTTCCTGGTTTCTCAATCCTGACATCAAACTCAGGCTGCACAGAACTTATGTTTCTTTCCTTCTTATCTCTGGTTAATTCCTGAGGGAGAAATGGTCCTTCAAAATCTTAACTCTTCAAAGTCTTTTTTATTAAAACAATTACTTTCCTAATTTTGCAGCTCTGTCATGGCAGACAGCTTGCATCACTGTTGCCTCTATTTCCTCCAAGCCATAAAATTTCATGTGCCCTTTCCTGCTGCATCCTGTTGGGCGTGGCACTGCTGGGATAGCCTAAAGCACACTTACTGCCTGCCCAGTGATGAGCTGGGCACCTAAGCAGGCCTGTGCTGTACCCTCGTGGGTTTTGGTAGCTACTCTGCCAGGGTCATCCCCGTTTGCTGTGCTGAGGACAGCTTGTGCGTATTTACGGGTGTTACAGCTACAGTGTGAATACAGCCCAGATGGGGCTGTGATTGACTGTGCAGTCTGTGAACTGACAGTGAATATTAACATGATCAAACAGTCTCACTGAACACCAAAGAAACCTTGGCACTTCACTTCTTCCAGGGAACTCCTTGGTTAATGTTGGCTGCCAAAGCTGCTCTTCAGCATCATGCAGAACACAGCGGACTTAAGGAATGAGGCAAATACTTTGTGAAATTATAGGTTCATGAACTACAGAAAAGCATAGCTTTTGAAATTTTTTCAGATCAAATTTCTGTCTGGCCCAGTATCTTGTTTCTGCATCAGTTTGAAACTTTTTCTGCTATCTGAGCTCTAAGACATGGGTATATACACACAGCCCTTCTACACACATTCCTACCCTCACTCTCAGATTCTACCAACCATAGGGAGCAGAATAGGGATTTCCTCATCTGGAGGTTACAATTCCTCTAATTTTGCTTAGTTTTCACTTCTTTTTTAACTTATTTGCACTTCTAAGTGTCCTACACTAGTCAATTCCAAAATAGAAGTCATTACTGTGTGTGAAATCTTCCTTCTTTTAATTTCAAACCAGATGAGTTCTCAGTCTTAGGAGACAAAATAAACTGATATTCCTGGTTCATAATCCCAAAGGGGTACTAAAAATTAGGAGAATGTTTCTCCAGGGAATAGTTATCCATGTGGGCAAAGGTTTCTAATTTTTCTCAAACAGACTCACTGTTTGCCTATGCATGAAAATCCCTAAAGGAAAATATTTGTATCATGAGGCACTTGCTAGTCCTACAATGTAGTCATGTCTGGGAAAGGATGGGGGGGGAAACACCAAAAAGATACAATTGTAGGACTAGATACAATTGTCCCTACATTCTGTTTTATTTATCTTTTACATTCATCAACTTAAGCCGCTATCATTATACCTCATAAAAAGCTTGAACACCTGAAGGTCAGAAACTGCAGAGCAATTTTCATGAATGTATTCAAGCAACAGGGCAGAGACTTGATATCAACTTAGCGTCCCTGCTATTGCTAGCCATTAAATTTATCAAATATTATTTATATTTTAATTGGGGTGGATAAAAAGAATGATGCCAGTATATTTTGTCTTTTATATTACCATGTAAGCCTATCTGTCAACATGTGTTTTCTGCACTGAAAAATAATCTTTCCTTCCCCAGTTGGTCCTTCTCTCTCTAGCTAGGATGTTTTTTATAGCAGTTGTAATCAGATCCAGATGGAACATTTCCTGTTTCTTAGTATCTGAATATGCACCTTCTTTATGTCTTGAAATTACCATGTCCTTGTCATAAAATAATGACTTCCCACTAATTCACAAATCTGAATATTAAGACAAGAGTAGATTTCCTTCAGACCTGCCGGCAGTTTACCAGCAACAGCAAAGCAGAAACTAAATCTGAAGCAGCCAGGTATGTACACATCAGGAAGACGGGGGGTGGAAGGTGGGCCTGGGCATCTCTGGGCATTGATTTCTGGACCACCAACTTTGTTGTGCCAAAGACAAATATAAAACACAACAGGGAGCAGAGAAATATTCACATTCTCTTTGAACTTGAGTGATATGAAATTCAGGACGTGTCTAGGGGACTTCTGACTTCCTCTGTAACACAGGTCACAGAATTCACTGCATTGATCTCAAGGTCTCTTTCTGTAAATGCATCTAATCATAAAACCATTTTATCTTAATCTTAGGACCATCAAATGAAAAATCTTCTACATGCTATCTATTAACCATTAATTACCCTATTAAAAATGTCCATCTTTTTTTAAGTTTAAAAAATTAGGCCAATAGTGTCCTTCTAAGTTATTTTAGTAATTATAAATTCAAAGGAAAAGGCATTTTAGTTAAATGAACCCAGGTTTACAAACCATTTACATGGGTATGAATTTGGCATACTGTCAGAGTAAACCATGTACAATTCTTTCATCATCGTTTTTCTGACAAAATGTGTAACTGTTTAAAGGCATATTGCAGAATTGCCACTCAAATTAAAGACCATCCTCTTGCTATAAAGGAATGTTGACCTAGGCTGCAAAGTTCTGGAAACATTTTGTAAGTTTCAGATTTGTGTATGCAGGCAGGAAGTGTCTAAACTTTCACTGAAGAAATCACTGCACACTGAAATTAACTTTTGAATTGGCTATAAACCTTAGATACCCATGTGACCAGATGAACAACTTTGGAACAGATGCACCTCTGTAAGTCTGTCAAATCCTTTCTGAAAAATATTTAAATCAAGAGAAAACATTGCTAGCCACTAGCATGACATTTCTGAAAGTTGATCTTAATTTGTACTCATTTGGTTCAACCAGAACAGGTACCAGCTGAAGATAAAAAAACCTAATAATTTAAAACAAATTTAGCAAAATATCTAGAAGTAAGTCATCCTTAAAACTGTCATCCTAGCTATTTTAAATGTGCAAGAGGGATGAGCTGCTTCGAACAGAGATGAAATTCTTTAAATTGGATTTAGTTACTGTACCTCCTTCGTCTCTTCAGAAAATGCTTGCAGAATATCAGTCTGCCTGGTGTAGTTTCCATTGGCGTCTTGTAGTCCCTGGAGAATACGCTCTCTCAGAACCAGGACAGAAACGCGTAGCTGGTGCCAGAGTAGTTGCACTGTATGGATATCGACTATCACATTGACAGAGTAAGACAGAAGCTTCAGGGAAAATTCAGTCTCTAGCAGAGCATGAATTTGTTCAACGTGATCAGATATATCTTCACAAATATCCTGTAATGGAAAAATAAAGTAGATATTTAGCTACGGGCATGGTCCTTTCATGGATCAGATCTACTTTTCACCCACTTTTAATTAAATGCAGAATGGGTATTTTTCATAGAGGAAATGTACTGTAATTAATACAGCCAGGATTTTTTTTTCTTTTTTTTTATTCATGGCAATGCTACAGCAACTGAACCAGCAGCTGTCCTGTTTGGCAGTACTGCTCAGTAAGTGCACAGACAGCATACAATAAAGAAGGATGGCACAACAAGATCACATGAATCAGAAGCAGAAAGCTAACACCATAAAGTGACATCCTAGAAGACAGCAATATGAGTGAAAGTGGTAAGATTGCCAGGAGCTGTCTCCCTCTCTGCTCCACACACACACATCCCCACACCCACACACCAGTTAAAATGCAAAGAATCTGGTCTGTGCCATCATCAAAACAATTCATTAGGACAGAATTCAAATCTAACCCAAGCAGGACAAAAATCTGGAATAGACTCAATGGGAATAAGCTATTTCTGCTACCCATTGCTGACTGTGGTGGTGACAGGGTGCTGATTTTTGTACAGTCTTGCTCTGGGCACAAAACTGAGCAGAAGATGGATGGAAAAGGAGAAAGAGGAAAAACAGAGAAGCTGCAAACAGCTGTGTTGAGAAAGAAGAAAGAAAATATGGGTTACCAGGTAATAAAGCTAAATTTTGATGGGATGGTATCCTCCAAATTTAAAATTAATGTTACAGATTAGTAAGGTTGTGCTGCATAAAGAATAAAATAATTTCAATCTACATTTCATTTTCTTTGTGAAAGGACAAGTCACAATACTAAAGAACATTTAAGCATATGCTATTTAGCAAACAACACTCCATAACAATTCTGTGAAAACCATGTGTAAAAAGCATGTTATATACAAGTAAGAAAATGTGATTAAAACACCGAAAAAAAGGCACTGGACCCTAAAAGCTTTTCTCCTACATCTATGGCAGTGACTTAAAGTGACTAAGATTAAGGTGACTTAATAGCATATTTAAATCCAAGACCTATTTCTTAAAAAAATATATAAATTTAATTCAAACATTCAGAAATCTTGGTTTTATATATATAGGTAGATATAGATAAATATAGATATAGCTACAGATATAGATAGAGGAAAAAGTGAGAATAATCATAATTATGCATTTCAAATTTGCTATTGGAACAATTCCATCAGACAATTACAATGAAATTTTATGTCTCAGATGATACTCTTGGGGTTTTGTATGGCAGTAGCATAACAGGAAAACCAGTAAACCTGATTATTTCTGAATTAATAATACAGTACAATAATTAAGTTCAGATTTTATATCTTCAGGATGAAAGCAAAGACAAAGTATTGAATATTTAATTGCACATATGTAACAAATTAAACCAAAATCAGATCTCTAGATAATATTAAATAATTTTGTGCAACAGGTAGTACAATATTAGCTGATATCAGGTGCTATAGGTAGTTATTCATTTTAATAAAACACTGACAGTTACATCAAGTCCTCTGCAGGGGTAGTTCTCAGAAATGCCAGATGAGCACAGAACTTTGGCATTACAATGAGCAGATCATTGCATCTGCCTTGAGAGAAAGGCACTGTCTCTTCCCCTGTATCCGCAGTCTCCTTGCTCTAACAAGTCGCATCTGTATTTGCAGATACAACACACAGAGCCTCACCTGCCAGCATGTGGTGCTGCAAGTGCTCAGGGCTTCCAATATCCACACACTTCCAGGTGAGCAAATGGACACTCTAGTTACCAGATTAGCAGGTTCATCTAATGCTATGGACACACAAACAGAGCTAAAACTCTTTGAGCTTTGGAAAAAGTTATTTTTATCCATTTAGCCAACTGCAACTGACTCATGACTGAAAAGTATAGCTGTAATTCTATGTTGTTTCAAATGTTTTAAAGAAAATTTCTAATTAATTAGTATAACTGGATTTGTATTCACTTCTCCAAGATTGCTAATATCCTTTTCCCCTTGGCCATAATACAGTTTAATTTTAATTTCAGTGATTAAAAAATAGATTGTAACTATAGTTACAATAGTCCAGTAACTGTAATTTTGTAAATTAGACACAATCTATAGAAAAATACTTCATATACTTCATTTAGACTATTTATGTGAACAAGCTTAAAGATGTGCCAGACTCCAAAACAAGTTTTTAATATTTTCCAGCTTCATACATACAGTTACATGTTGAATTCAACTACCATATGAATTCTCAGAGTTGTTGAAAACAAAGCCATAAGAAGAAAGAACTATCAATGAACAAGTGCCTTCTGACAATTGTTTGATAATGTACTGAAAATATTGGCTAATGAATCTAGATAACACTCTAAATCAAGAATTCAGACCCACACTTCAAGTAAGTTTTCTCTTGATGTCCCCATATGCTAACTACCGAAGCATCTCAAATTTCTGAAGTAGACAAAATTTCCACAACAAACTTTATACTGAAATGCAAATCCCAGCACTGCTAGGGTTTGAAAGAAGCAGATATTCAAGAACATACGCTGTTAATTTTTGCATGGCTTGCTAGAAGTTGCCCATATTCCTCAAAAAACAACATCTGTGTACTTACAGACTACTGTGGCACACAGCAACAGCCAAGTGCTTTATGTACTAACAAGGTAATTAACAGCTCCTTAAAGCTTCAGTAACACGGAGAGAACCTAAGCCCAAACTTGGTCACATCCAAGATCTCATTCTCTGATCTTATTGTATAAGACTACCATGTCAGTAAAAGACTAAGTACCAGCTCTTAAATGGTTTAGGTTATAGACAGAATAGGTGGCTTACATAAAGCTTGTAAAAAAATAATTTAGGCCCCTATCGATACCCCCTTTCTTTGATTTTAATTGTCACATGATGGTGTGAAGGTGAAGGCTGTGCCAATGGCAGAATAACTGTGTAAAGGTTAATGCTAGCCTTCAGAAGAAAATAATTACGAAGAAATGCTAACTTTTGCCGTCTAAGTTAATTCTGATTAGTGTTCAGCAGAACAGCATTAATAAAGCTGCATCCTATTTACTTGCATCCTTTCTCTATGCTTGCCTGGCACAAACCAGCATATTGAGAGGAAACAATATAATGTCAAATACAGTTGAAATTTTATAGTAAAACCTTTTTTTACTACTGTTGCTGATGTCTAGATTTACATATTAAAATGTAAACAGTAAAATTTAAAAATTACACCTAGCACAGCTTTAAATTTAATAATTTCCTGTAATAATTAACGCGGTTCAAATAGTGTACAAAACTGGTATTTTATGTAGGTTCACGATTTTACTGAGGCTCAATATCAAGACTTGGTACATTATGGTTTTGTTCTCCACATCCTTCCTAACCCCTTGTAGGTGACAGCATTAGATAGAGCAAAACCAGCAGAACACTGTTTTGTGCCTTTTTACACTTTGTATTTATAAGTAAAGAACAGCAGTATCACAAGATAGGAGCTAAATGCTGTCATGAGCGCCAGTTGCTCTTACCAGAAGTGGCAGGTAGATAAAATAAATCATACACTTTTAGGTGATAATCTGCCTGCATCTATTTGTAAATAAGCATAGTTCCAGGTCAATGATAATAATATAAATATACTATACATATAAGTGTGCAAAATCTTCCCCATTCTAACAGTATATAGTTTCATATCAGAAGATATTATAATCTGATTTTTAGAAAGCACCATTTCCAAAACAGTTTTTATAATCATTAATCTCATATGTCAGCTAGGCATTTTTATTTTTACACGTTTTCATAGTGGTATTAAGGTAAAGATTTTGTCATCCTCTCATGGGCTTTCCTGTAGCACTGACTGTGGAATTTTTCAGGCTACAGAGGTTGTACCCCATTTGGCTGCCAACTGCCCACTTCACTCAGTCTTCCAGACAGCTGATCCTGTAATTTGCAGCTGCTGAATCCATCAGCCTGCTCATAACCCTCCATGTCAACTAAAATAGCCTGAACTGCAAACACTGCAGTAGATGAAGAAAAAGAGCATAAACAAAACATGCAAGAGTCAATGAAAACAGCTTCGATGTTGACTTTTAAAAATATTTTCTCTCTGGTCTTTAAAAAATTGTGTTAAGATGTACATGAAACTACTGAAAGATGAAAAGTTGGAATATGTTGCTTTAGAGTTAGTATCAGTGACAGAGAAGCTATACTGGAGATTTTGTTCTTTGATCTTGCAGTAAAACCTCTGCAGGAAAAACAGATTGCTACCGTGTTTTACAACTGCTCTATATGCAAACATAATCTATAATTTAAGAAAATGTCTATCTATTTGGTCTTTTCTTTCAAGGGAGTTTTAATTCCTCAGAAGACAAATATTCCAATCAGAATGTACAAATTCTTCCTCTCTAGAAAAAATTTAGAATATATGCCACAGAATTTTTAGATTTGTTACTTTAATTGAACTTGAAAATTATAAAATAATCTCTGCACTACCCTTTTATGCTTAGGCATCTTTTAGAATCGTATTTTTCCTTTCAAATGCACTCTGACTTCTCAAAGAAGTAGTTTCTAGTTTTTTTCATCCATACCTGCTGCACATTCAATATTATAAAAAAGATAAAACTGTTCTATTCTATTATTGGTGACACCTTAAGAGCAAATGCTACGCAAAATTTTTAAGTAAACAATTAAGTCAAATGAAATAACCATACATGAAAAATCCAGACTTTGAATAAACAAAATCAGCTGCCAGGGAAAGACCTTGACAGAGTTTGAGTTACCAGCTAGACAAAAAGTGTTTGAAGTACTAAAGTAGTGTTGCTGGTATGGCTGTGGCATTCGGTGACTAAGGGAAATTAATGCATTTTACTGGGTGAAGAATGCAAAGGAAAGCAGCTACCAGGAGGGTTCTGAGATCACTGGCCCTGCCCTCTGCTCCATCATTTTCTGCACATTATTCTCTTTTCCAGCTTGGCTTTTATTTGGATTAATTTACTCTCATTATTTTAAGTGAGCAACATTTTAATTATTGCGGAATTCCAGTAAGTGGATCTAAGACGATCCACTTTCTATTGTACAAATATTGGCATTGAAATATTCTCAAAAAAAGTTTTGAAAATAAATATTCAGTTTGGTGAACTCTAAGTAGACAGGTTTCTACTGTGTTTTGTTATCTCAGGAATTGTTGAGTTACATTCTTATATCCCTGTACTTAGAAATAATATGAAAGAGATGTCAAATCATCAGTTCTTTGACAGAGCTGCTGAAATAGTAATGGTTCCTATGTGATTGTAACAAACACAGATTTGCTCTGCAATAATTTATTAGTTGTTTATGCAATGTGTTTTATTTGTCTGTTTGTTGTGTAAGTATATTGGTTGACTCTCTATCTACAAGGAAAATGAGTAAGAAGAAAGGAAGATATGATACCACATGCTAAGCACTTCAGGCTGAGGAAAAAATGCCTGAAATGTTAATGGTGAAACTCCTGTCTTGGGATTCCAGCAATTTGCATTTGTTTTGCCATATGGACCATTGCTGGGGCCACAGGATCAAACATACTGGGAACATGCAAAAGGATCCTTTTGTCCAGAAACAGGGCAGTTGCTGCTGGAAGTTATTCCAGCTCACTTGCCAGGACCAGCTGCAGTGTCTTACAAACCTAGGCCAGCCCATACCTTTCCTGCAGGAGGGAATGGCTGCAGGGAAGAGAGACTGCTTTCAAATGTTTATTTCCCCTACTAAATTTAATCAGTAATTTAATGGGAACAGACTTTCTAAACACAGCATTCACCACAGGCCAGATTCTTAATTAAAGGAAGCATTTAGTTCACCTAGGAAGCTTCAGATAGCTGATGCACAAAACCACTCTAAGGCCCGGGGTGGAACTGGAGAGTCACAAGAGAAGTTATGGCAGTAAAATGAGGCACATCAGAACTGTATTGAGAGAGTGTTGTGTAAACAAGTCTGGGCGAGCCACTTCTGGGATATTCCTAGCAGTAACACTGACGCGAGAATTGCATCTGTGTAAGAAACTGCGAATGAAAGGTGAAGATAGCAAATAACTTGCTGTGGGAAGAGCTGCATCCTCTGCAACTAAATATTGTTTTCATATTCCTGAACTTCCACTGGTTCTACTGTGCAATGTGCCTACAGCTACAACCTAAAAACCCTTTGAAAGCTTCAGAATAAAAGATATGTTCTTGTATCCCCAAGCCTACTATGCTTAGGAATTTTCCTATTAAAGTTATCACTGTACAACATTCCTTCCACGCATAACTGTACAAATTTGCATTTATCTTTAAGCATGTTAAAGCAAACTGATTTTTATCTAGGGCTAACTTTGAAAATTTTGAAAGAATTAAAACTCGATATAAAATATTATATTTGTGCTGACTGAAGTCTGGTTTTGCACTACACTCTGGAAGATATCATTGCACAGGTAGTCTAGAACAGTTCTTCATGCAAGATAAATAGTACTGAACTGTGCAATAGAGAAGCAGGTTCTGTTTCTGGCTACTTCTGAAAGAGGAGGAAAAATACCAAACTCTTATGAAAACCTAGTCAAGCAAGTGGTAGTAGAGGTAAGTTTAGGAACAAAAATACATTTTTCAAATGCCTGTTCATTGGATAATGGTAATTATATACATATTTCTAAATTACACTGATTATTTAGGACCACAAAGAAATGAGAAAAAATTATGAGGTAGCTTTATACTAAGCACACTCATCATGTATTATATATTCATATCTCTAAGTGGAATATCAATTCATGTCTGTGAAATGGAAGAGAAATAACTTATTAAAACATCCTTCAAATACCTTGTCGTTCTCGTCACATAACTCTACATTTTCTACCATAATAAAAGAATGTAGAACATATTTTCCAATTGTCTTGATACCTACCTTTGATTCTTACTTTTTTTACTCTCTTTACCCAGCACTTTCTTGCTTTCTGTATACATATACACTAAGTGTAATTTAAAAGCGTTTCTAACTATTTCAAATTACCACACACAAACAAAAATTGAGGATGCAAATGGAAGTACATTTTACTCACAGTGAACATATGCACTCTGCAGTAGCTAAGCCAACCAGTGTTTGGTAGCCTGGCCAGGACTAGGTAGTTTCTGACCTCATTGTAGAGAGTAGTTTGCTGGCTGTGAGGAAACCCCTACTACCATTTAATGCAAGGCATACAAGAACTTAATGTGACAAAAAATCATGTCAGCTATATGAAGAACCAGAAAGAAGACCACTCCTACTATTCAATCATAACTTCTATAACTTTATCTACAATATTAAATAACTAGCAGTATTCAATGCTATTGTACTAATAGTTCAATAATTTTCCAGCAAAACTGGTTTGCCTTTTGAAAACACTGAGTTTCAAACATCTATGCTGGCAAACTATTACCCTGACAGCTCGGCTTTGAATGTGTCCGACTCTTGTTCTCTCCTCATTTTCAGTTTGAAGAAGATCTGGAATTACTCTTGGCATAGAATAAGAAAATTTCTATAATTCTTTAAGCTTTCTGCAGGGCCATAGGATCTTCATTGTCTGAGCTCTATTTTCTGGTGAGCCAATCTGTTTTTGTTGTTTCTACAAAAAATAGGTGCATCCATCTTAAAAGATTTTTTCAGCTTCTAGACTTCTTTAGAAAGACTCTAGTTTTTATTACATTCAACAGATTCAATTAGGGTCTTTGAGAACAGCTGCTCTTAAGAGAAGAGTTAAGGTAAAAGAGAAAAATTTATTGGAAAAAAGTCTCAGTCTTGAAATAATGAAGTTTTAAATTACAAACAAAATGTATCCCTACATAAATAGCACAAAGTATTTTGGGCAGCAATGAACTACTGAAACATAAGATATCAAAATAAATAAATAAATAAAAGGAACTTCAAGTTCACACAGGAGAAAAATTCAGGCCTTCTGCATAGACATGCAGAACACAACAGAAAAATTTCAATCAAAATATTTTGACTTGCCTAAGCCAAAGAATGCTAACCTCGTTCACTGTCTTTGACTGAAGCTCAGTGACTATAACAGAATTTAATAAAGGATGGTGAGACTCTACTCTCATCTCAAATGAGATAGGAAGAGTCAGAAGTGAAGAACTACCATCTGTGCCAGGTCTTCTATAATGAAACTTGATAGCATGAAAGGAAGTTTTCAAGATAAGTGGCTGTTTATATCATTGCAGCTAAGCCTCCAAGAGCTTCTGTGACATGTTTTTGAAGTTATTTTCCATCAGCCATTATTTAGGACAGCAAAAAGTATAGAAACTGTCTTGTTCTTTATTACTGGACTTCACTTTATTGGCACTGTGATTCCCTTTTACGTTGTTCAGTGAATCATAGAATCATTTTGGTTGGAAAAGACCAAAAGCTAACATTTAATCAATGAAATCTTATGGGGATTACTGAGATTTTCTTGCTTGGTTTAGAAACATTGAAAAGAAACATTAGAGTCTATCTTGCATGCTGTTTGATGTTTGTGACCTTCCTGCCCTCTCTCCTGAACGACAAATATTCAAGTCAGCTGGAAAGCCCTTGTAGATCTCCCAATGAGTTAGTAACAACTACAAAGCACTTAGAGCATCTGGAGGCACTTCCTGTAGCCTGAAACAGCTACCACCTACCCAGCGTACCAGGAGGCTCGTTCCATTCTGGATATCACTTACTGGGTTGTAAGAGTCAGGGTTAGAATGTATAAAGTGGTGCTAGAAAAAATATAAATAAATAAATAAATCCCCATATATCACAAACAAACAAAAACAAAAGCAAAAACAAACAAACAAAAACCTAAATTTCATATATTGAGGAAGAACAATTCAAAAGACTGGCAGAAAGCTATTTTACATACCTAACATCTTAAGCAAATGAAGAAATAAAGGAACAAATTTTAGGAAAAAACTTGTATGTCTTAAAGTCCTCTAAAATGTACAAGATTTTTATTCTAATTTCAATTCTGAAATTGCACATGAAACTTCTTGGTTTGGTTACAGAAAGAACTCTTTGAGCAGACTAATCAAGTCCCTAATCACAGAACAATGGAATGGTTTGGATTGAAAGGGACCTTAAAGACCATCTCATTCCAACACCCCTGCCATGGGTAGGGACACCTCCCACTAGACCAGATTTCTCAGAGCCCCATCCAACCTGGCCCAGAACACTTCCAGGGATGGGGCATCCACAGCTTCTCTGGGCAACCTGTTCCAGTGACTCACTGCCTTCCCAATAAAGAATTTCTTCTTAATATCTAACCTAAACCTATTCTCTTTCTGTTTGAGGCCATTTCCCCTTGTCCTGTCACTACAGTTCCTGATGATTATGATTATTATGGTTCCTGAGTGGACAATACAATAAAAATAGTTCCTCGTTAGTTTCTGATATGTGCAACATAGGTCACAGAGAATGTTCCTGTGGTTTTTGACCTGAAATGCAATAAAGACAAAACTAAACAAAAAAATCCTCTAGTTTACATCCACAAAAGAAAAAATAGGGTAGGGGTTTTGCAGGTTTTTTTAGAAGGAATATAATGGAGATTAAATTGGAAACCTGTAATTATGAGACTGGCATGGCATTCAAAGCTATCTGAACCATACAAACCACATGCTTACATGGGACTTTGCATAAAAAAGTAACTAACATATATTAACTAGTATTTCATGCTATCTGATTATTTCCAAATCTATCTTTCATCCTGCATGTGTATAATATTAATACAGACGTATATTTGAAAGTTTGTCTGTAGTATCTTCTTTTCAAACAAAATCATGTCCATAATATCCTTGAATTTTTGACATAGCTGTAAAAAGTGTGCTGTAGAAGTAGCAAATGATCACAAACTCAGATTTTGCACCATATTTGCAGGACATTGGTCAGAAATACTTCTAACATAAGCTAGTAAAAATTGCCATATCTACAACACTTTTTTATAATTAAATTGTCTCTAAGGAAACTAAAATTCTCTGTCATTAAAAATAATGCTTGTTCTGGCTGCTTATAAATATAAGCATGACAGACATTAGCATTTTAATACTAGAACTGGGTCTAAATATTTAATTTTAAAATTAGACATGATATTTTGGTTAGAACTACTCAAATACACTGTACTTGTAATTTAGAAATGTTACAACACTGTAGAGCACATTCCAAAAACATATCCCTACAAGAAATATTCCAGTTCTGAGAAGACAGCTTGTGCTCTGTTAGGATAATTCTAATGCTAGTCTATATAGTTCTATATAATCTAATCTATAATTCTAGTGCTGATTTTTGACTTTACAAGAGAATTTTTCAGTGTAAAGCACTGACACACTTAATGCCTGTTAAGATGTTGCTGCTTGAGAAAGTACTTGTGCACTACACAGTAGGCCTGAAGTGCCTTGAAAGAAGGAGGAAATGAGAAGTGTTTATCTAAATATTTATTCATTTTTATATATACATCTGGGTATATATAGGCAAATATATTTATTACATGATGCTAACTGGAATAAGATCCTTGATTCATAAAGCACTTCATAGTCAGTGTCATTTACATCTTTAGGAAAGCAAGACAGCATGGCCTGTGAGATAAATTGTTTTTTACGTTGACAGTAAACAGTTTTATCTCTGCACAGGCTGGTTCTTTATATGCCGCTTTATTTTCAAGCTAAAGAGATAAGTTATAAATTATCTTTGTCTAGACTGTAGCTTTCAGTGATGAGTGTAACTCTTGCCACTGTGCAGGCTCAGTGAGAAAGAGAAAGGTTGTTTCCATGCCAGGGCTTGTGAAGCAACCCTTTGAAATTCAATAGCCAAACTGGTCTGTGCAGAAGTTAATGAACCTAAGTGGCTTCAAGCTTCTAATGTGTGTTTGTGCATTTTAGTCACGTGTAAATATTTATATTTCCTGCAAAAATAATCATCATCAATTGAGCCTTGAACTGAATCCTAAATTTAGACAAAGTCAAATCTTTTCTCTTCCTCTGATAATAAGTTTCACAATAAATGGCACTGGATCCCTGAATCGTGGCATTCTGAAATATAGACAGGGAATAGGAGAGGCAAGTGGCACATAAATTGCAAGTGTCCATATTTCCATGTTCTTCTTGGAACAGCCGGGCTGGCTCTGCAGAGCCCTAGCTGGGTCACAAGTTTCCTCGGTGATAAAGCGGCCGTACTGCTGCTGGGCTGGATGTGAGCCTGGAAATACAGTAACCCCTGGAGCTAAGAGCCCCGCCAAAGCCCGGCTCACCCTGCCCAGCAGGGGCAGCTGCGCTGGCTCCACCTCCTGCACAGGCGATATGAAATGCCCGAGGATACTGAGACTAACTCCGGCAGGTTTTACTGTACAGCAATCTTTACGGTTGTACTGTATGGCAATCTTGAAAAGAACACTTGCAGCAGCCCTGACCACAAAACTGTGATTTCTAGTCTGGCACTGCTAACAAGAAACACCCCTCTTGCCCACACACCCCAAAAGCCTATGTTCCTAGGGGTTCCTGTATCTTTTGTATTTTCAGCACATTTTAAAAATAAAATATATTTCTGTGCAGGTCATCTTCTACCAAAACATGAAATCCATAAAGCTGTAGAAAAAGGAAAAATATTTTCCTTTTTTTGACAAACCACAGTCAGGTCAGCCAATCTTGGAAAGTTCGGGTAAAATGGAAGGAGCATTGGTATTTTAAAACAATCTTTTTTATTTCTCTTACAGCTCCTAAATATTGAGGCCTTTTCACAGACATGTTTTCACCACTTTATCAACAATTTTGTGAGAAACTGAGTCACTCTGAGCCAATGGGAATCTTGGTCATCTGAGAAATTCTTGAAATAGAATCAATAACAGCAAGTCTGTAAATCTAATATATTTATATATACCCCCATTGTCCATTCTCTTAAAATTCTACCACTAACTATAATTCAATATCCTGCCCCACATTAATCAAACATGTCCTGCATTAATCAAATATTAATATGTTATGTAGAACATTGTGACTCCTCTCAGCTATTACTATAAATTAACTTCCAGCAAGAAGACAAACTAAAACCCTTACCAACTGTTTAGCTCTTTTAATAAGGGGTCAAGGGAGGCCATAGTTCTTACAAGAGAGGTATCACACTCCAAGACTGAAGCATGAAGGATGACAGAACATTACAACTGCTCATTGTAATGACCCTTTCCCAAAACATTAACCCTACCTTCCTTGGAATTTCAAAGTGTGAAGAATTTCTAAAATTTACCATTACTGTTTATAGTTCATTATGTCTTTTACAACTTCAGATGGGATAAGGATCATCAAAATAAGTCATACATTTCAGCTGAAGATGTTTATAACTTATGAAAACTGTTTTGCAGACTTAAAATGAAATTCAGGTAATAATCGGAATTGAACATTACACTTTCTGATTTTGTGTCTGAGGTAAGCACACTGCAAAAACAAAGTAAACCAGGAAAAATATTAATTCCTGAGAAAGTTTCTTCACTTACCAGTACAGACAATAGGTATGGAAGAGGCAATTACTATACCAACTATGTACCTCATTCAAGGCCATCATATCAACATTAAGTGAAAAATCTGTTTGCGCAAACAGTTATCAAGTCAGAAGAAAAGCAAAAGAAAATATCACTGCATATGTGACAATAAAGGAAACACAAGTAGAGAAAAAGGAACTGAGAAAGCAAATTTTAAAAATAAACCTCTACATGGCAAAGACTGTGCAATAGCAAGCAGTTTGAGCATGGAGGGACTGCTCTCCAGCATGAACCCAAGAGCGCTGAATAGGGATAAACAGCAGATCCACTTCAAAATCACACTCCCAAACCAAACTAAAATGGTAATATAGACATACCCACAGAAGAGCAAAAACACCTCTCTAGTTTTTCTATGGAACAGAATGAATTCAGACCCCTACTGTACTGATACATTTCAATATCTGAAGCAGCACTCAGAAAAGGATATGAAATGGAGCAATAATAGGCACCTACTACACTTAGTCTAGTACTAAGCACATAAAGCTGTAGCAGAATTTTCCACGCCTTCTTTCTGAGCTTTAAATGAAACTTTCACAAATAGCACTTTGGAGAAGAATATGGCAACTGCCCGTATAGAGATGAAAGTACTAACTTGTTTAGCCAGCAAAGTCTAAACAAGAGCAATCGGGCACTGATGCATGGGCAGCTGAAGAGCAAAAATAAAAACCTTTTGAAAGTCAGTGAAAAATTCCTATCCAAATAACAGATGCAACTGCTGCCATAATCTATGGGCTGATTTCCCATTCTTCTGGCACCTTGTAGAAACTACACATCAGTCAACAATTCTCCATCCAGTGCCAACTTTTGCTTCACAGAAGTCAAAAAGCTTTATCATCTTAATCCAGTGCAAATTTTTGAAGAAATCAGTCTTGGCTAACTAAAAAATTCCTGAAGTTTTCCTGTAGATACAATTTCAAAAGAATGAATGATTTTTCAGAGAGAACAGATGCTTTTGAGCAGTCTGAGTATATTCCTCAGAATATGGCACACACAGAATTTTGTGAGCTGAGAACAAAACTAAAACAAAGGGCCTTTGGAAAGCATACAACTCTCAGAATACTTTTTAAATAGTCTACTAAACTAATGCCACTGTGATAAGCACCAGATTGTTCAGGACATTCAGTCTCCTTATGAAAAGCTACAGAATTTATTAAAGTTCTAATGGAAATAGTAAAATCTGCATATAGTGATGAAGTTCCTTGTTTTCTGTTACTTACATTATTTTCAACCTGTTGGTTTCCTAAGCCTTTACTAAACACTTCTCTTCACAATATAGTTCAAAATTGTAGCCAAAGTAATGCAATTATAAAGTGTATATTTCTAATTATACTGTGACCTATAAAAAGTTAGCTGAGTAACGTCTAAGAGAATAGAGAAGATTGAGCATTAAGTTTCACCTCAACACTCAAAAAAAAGCTAAAATCTCTACTTGGAAACAGGAGACCAAGAGCTTTACACATTACAAGCATCTTTTTTACCTTCAGAAGTGAAAGGTTTTAATTGTTTAAGCCTAAGATTGTGATTGCACAAACTTTACAGTGTAGAATACAGAGTGAAAGAGACTTAAGAATTCAGAAATCTACGTCTACAGAGAAAAAAATCTGTCAGTTTTGCAAGTTAGATTCGCAGTGCACAGGAAATGCAATGTATTGTTTCAAACTAAACACATTTAGGTCATGCAATACTTCTAAACGATTTGAAAACCAACTGATTTATAAAAAATGCTTTTATTTATAAAGAAAATTCAAACTGAAAAAATATTGCTTACACTTTTTTAGCATTTTGTAAAATATTTCAGCTTAATGGTGTCTTACCTCATTTATACTGGAAGGAGAGTTTTCAGGTATCAGCTTTGCAAGAAAAAGGACTGTCCCATTTCCTTTCCTCAGCTAAAGGAGTTACATGCAACCAGCAATTCAAAAAATATATGTCTGTTTAAAAGACAGACAAGTAAGCCATAGATGATCTGTAACCCAATCCATCTTCAGTGCAGAGTCAACAGCTTTTGTTTTATGTTAAATATAGAGGATTGTCTGCTGCCTCTACCTGTGTTATTGTGCAGATCAAGTTTAGGCCTGTCTGCTCTTCCCCTGCACGTTCTGAGCTACAGTAGTGATTTCTCAACATTCAGATCTGCTGTGTGGCAGCTCACTGAAATTTCAGCCGACACTTGGAGACTTGCAATTAGCAAGGTTATTTTAGGCACTGACCTAAGTTCCAGCAGAATGTTTATGGCATTATGACAGGAAGGAATCTAGTGTCATATCAGTCACTTGGTAACCCTGTAAAGCTGATCTTGGAGACGAGACCCTCTAATTCACAGCATAAAACTAAATATCGGACCCTGAATTTACTTCAGCTTTTGTTTTTAGGCTTTGAATAGAGTGGAAATATCTAGTTGGTTCATATTAGGAAGCTTAGAACTTATTTTAGGACCTGGTAGATCATATGCTTGGAACAAACATATTAATAGGAAGTTACTACTTCCCTAATGGAGAGATTCATTGCTTATGAAACCGAGACTGTTACATTTGCAATGTTCACATTTTAATAATAATGTTCACATTATTATAATAATTAACTATTGCATTCTAAATGCGAGGAGAAAATAACTTACACAGTTGTTGAACTTATTACAGCCAGACTCTATAACAGTACCTTTTAGTTTCCCCTTGGCTATCTTGAAAAGGGCTCCCTCTTCTGTACAGGCCTTTGGTGACCCTGGAGGTTGGTTTGCCCTGGATTCCTTTGGAATTCTCTGGCTGTCTAACTATTTCTAAGTCATGTCTAAAGGCTCAGTCATACCTCCACACCCTCATTTGCTGTTCATTCTCATTCCTCCCTGCTTCCCCCTCCCTCCCCCCCTTCTTTCTTTTTTTTTTTACTCATGGGTCAGCTTTCTTGTTCCCACCCATCCTCATAATTCCAATAGTGGCATATCTAACCTCACAAAGGGAACCACGACAAACAGCTGCTCTGACTGTATAGGTTAGAGCTATACTGGTCAGCCAGCTCATCTGTGTGCACACACACCCAAGAGAAGCTTTTCTGAAAGCACTACAATCAGAAACACTTTTAAATGAGAGAGATTCATTTAGAGGAGAGTAAATGAAGGGAAGAAAAAACAAACCACAAAACCAACCAGCCAAACAAAGCCCAAGAAAAGTTGCTGCTTTTGCAAGTTATTTCATAACTTCTACACATCACTTATCACAATGAAACTGCTCCTTTTTTATTGTAACAAAATTCACCAGAGGCAAAATTTACTTTTGAGAATTAAGAATATTAAGAAAACAATGGTGAAAACAAAATAAACTCCTGTTGTCCTTTTCAAAGATTAAATGTATCCTGAGTTACATACAAACTTGAGATGGCACTCAAAACAATTAGCGACAAGCCAACCATGAGAGGTATCCCAAACAGCAAAATTCAAAATACAATATCGGCAGCAGGCAAAGTCTTCGAATATATCACTAGATCAAGAGCTGGAGTTTTTGAGTGAACTGACCATTCATACACTTTTGAGATGAGCAACCCTCAGAAGGATACTGTAGTCACCACAGATAGTACAGTACCTGAATTCATACACACAGATGAACTCCGAACATGACAGAAACGTTATTGACATGATTATGCAACTACCTTCCTTCAGAAGAATTATTTTATGAGAGAAGATTTCTTATGAAATACCATAACCTAGCCATTTGAAGATATTGTGAAAGCATTGGCTTGCTACTGCAGCATAGCCTCAGCAACGAAAAACTCTAAGGAAATTAGGAAAAAAGATTTTTTTTTTTCTTGCCATTTTCTTGACATTCTCTTTTTCAAACCTTGGGAACCACAAAATCTGCATTTAAATAAATATCTTTTCCATTTTAAATCCATTCCTAAACATATAAATAGGTTGACCTCTGTAGGAGTAAGCAGAAGTCTTAAAAAATGAGGGTAAAAGTATTTCATTGAAAAATGGCAGTAAAATCACCAAGAAGGCAAATATTTTGTTCCAGTGCTTAGTAAAAAATCAGATTACGATACTGAGTTCAAAGTAGACAGGGAAAAAATTTGACTGTAACAGTGTTTCCATGTTGCTTGCTCTGTGCTGAAAGATTATATCCTGGACTGCATTAGCTGTTTTACTCAAGTCATTTGAACAGTATTATATGAAGATTTCTGGCTAAATTTTTAAAAAATCATTGCTAAAAATTATTTCAAATCATTTAAGTTAAAGTTTTCTTCAGTTTCAGCTTCAAAAAATTCTGGTTTTGGAAATATTATATCTTTCCTAGGAAAAATGTTGGTTTTCATCAGCTGCTAGTATTAAAACAGGTAGCTATATAAGCTACAGTAGATTGTATCCTTTTTGCAATACGAAATAGATTTTCTAAGTTAATTAAAACTGTAATTTTATTTATAGGCAACAGTAGCTTGATACATTGAGATGCTATGATTCTACGAGGATTTCCTCTGGTTTGGGGCTTAACTTGTAAAATATTGAGAAAGCATAACTGAGGATCAGTGGCTTAGTTCTCTCTTTGAAACTTGATTCACGCCTGCCTAACAGCAGGAAATCCATTTGCTTTGAACATCAGGTAACTCCAAGAAACACATCTCAGAATGTTGTTTGCATTACCAGGTTGGGTTTTACTTGCTGATTACACTCCCTGTTCCAGGAGGGAGCAGTTGATGAGTCAAGTTGGGTGAGAAAAGCACGTAGTCTACTGATGAGTTGGGAATGGACTACCATCTTAATTAGGAGAACTATAAAAATCATAAAATAAAACCATGGTGAAAGAAATATTAGCAGAATAATATACATGAGCTGACTTTAATGATGAAACACTGCATAGTAGGAGGACAATTCAGCAGAGCTGGAAGGTTTCATCATAAGTGTTTTGAAAGATCTTTATTGCTAGCTCTGCAAAATGCGGCACATTTTCAGCAAATTATTCTGGAGATGTAAAAGAGAGAAGGCTATAAGGAAAACATCTGAGGCTAGAATTATTGAACGAGTCATATGTTTTCCCTGAAACGCAAATACTTTTGGAAGGGTTAGGTAAAATGCAAACACTCAATGAAGGGACACCCATGATCAATTTCATCACCTGTGTTGACTTATATAGTCTGAATAGAATTACTGGGGGAGGGGGTGTATTATTATTACTATTGTTATTTTTATTATTATTATTATTATTAATTTGTTTATGGGGAGGGGTTTGGCAGTTACTTTAGGGGAAAATTGTCAGAAATTATATGAAATGCTTCTAATTTCAAACTTGTAGCATCATTTTTCAATTACTTTTGTTTGAGGTTTAATTCCTATGATTTTTCCCTTGAGATAATCTTTACCAACCAGACAGCCTACATAATTTGTGTTATGAACTCAACATTTTTTTATATGAAAGACTAAAAATTCAGTCCCTGTTTACAACCAACTTGCTTTTTTATGAATATAGCAAACAGACCTGGAGAAGATGTGTTTAGCTAGTTTCAAATTTTCCAGTTAAAGAAATCTTCACTGGAAAAAAAAAATCTATGAATTTAAATCAAAATTTTGCAAATAAATTTTGACCGGAAAAGGTTCTCAAAAGCAGAATAAGCTTTCTCTCCATGATAGCCACCATGTATAGGTGACTCAAATGTGTATGACTAAAAAAAGGTGCTTTACATCCTGTTACGTTTCTGTGATTCTCAAAGGCAAAAAAAGAGACCAAAATTCGTATCTCTTTTCTACTTGGTATTTACTAATTCACACAAGTGTAGCTGTGCATGGAGTACATCGAAGACCTATGCACAATAATTCAAGGTGGGTATCAAGAAAAGTGTTGGATGCATGGTCTCTTCTTCTAAAATTTTTAGGATAAAATTTGATTTATGGATTTGAAAATACCAGAATAGGATGGTATTATTCTCTTGCAGATAATATAATCAAGCCTAAATACAGGAGTGGGAATCTTCAAACTTAATGAAGATTCGATTAATGGATAGCTTTATCATTTCACCTAAAATTTTCCCTAAGCATCCCACCAAGTCATTATAAACAGAAAACATTTCAGTTAAAAACAACAAATAGATTGAAAACAAAGCAGATGAATTTTAACAATACAATTATTGCAGTCTACCTCCATAATTAAAAATTAAAGTTTAACAACAAATCTGTCCCAAGTGCTTGTCCAATTGCCTGTATTTGCATTTATTTAATATCTTCAGAATAACTACCTGAAGAAATGCACCGATGTGAGGCAAAGAGAGATAGCAGAAATTAACCTCTCATTTTGATAAGGGAAACATCAGTGAATACTGCCTTTGGCATTTTCATTACTGTCATTTAAACTGAGTATCATTGAGAATCACTTTTTTCACCACATACCTATTAGCAGCCTATCTTCCATTCACACTCAGCAGAGACTGAAGGTTTAATCTGTTCCTCCCTACACTTTCAAATTCTTTCTTTCTAAAGGAATTAAATGGACCCGCCTGGAGGGCACACATGTTTACTCCCTCGTTATTCTAGCAAACAACTGAACTGAAAACATTTGGAGCTGCAGATTTCACTCACACCATTCAAGCTTAGTATCCTATTAAAAAACCCTCAATGCATTATCATTGCAAAGTATGAGTTGACATATTTAAAAATATATACTGCAATTCAAAGACTCTAAGTGGAGTCTGACTTCTCTGTTACAACATTTCATCATCCTCCTGACAAACCAAAAGGTAAGTAAGGTTACTGCAGAAGAACATTTTTTCTAAACTGCATTTCTAAAATTTCACAGGAAATAAATAGAATAAATAGGTTGAACAGGGACTGCATTTTTAGTCTTTTATATAAAAAATGTTGAGTTCATAATACAAAAACAGTTTTAGATTTTGCTCTGAAGGATTTAGTAATGAAAAACTCTGAACATGGTCTTTGCTAGGAAATTAAAGGCTGGCTAAAACCAGTTTTTCTTCTCCTATTCCAAGTAACTGATTGTCACATTCTAGACATTTCTAAGCAATGGGATTGCATCATTCAAAATTTTTAAAGAAAACAGCTGTTACATCCAATATTCATGACCTATAAGCTTTCTATATCAAGTTATTCAGCTGTTCTTTCAGTCCGTGTGAGTTGCAGTGCAATGAAACTGTGCAAAAGACCAAACAGTTTTATTCCATTGCTAAATGAATGCCCATATTGTTCCAAAACAACGGAAGGAAAACAAAACCTACAAAAATCTTGGTCTTATCACTGCTTCAGTGGACTGGAAGCCCCTTATTCATCCCACACACAAAATCAGTACAGTATTTTGTTGCATTTTCACATTGCTTCTTATTAGCGTTCAATGTACACAGCTATGTGCTATGTGTGAATAATTCTTACAGAACTTCATGGACGGAAAGAAAGGAAGGGAAAGCACACAGAGATTTTTAAGACAAAGCACAGGTACTTTTGAAGATCAGTACCAGTTTGCATAATCATCTGCTTCAAATTCAGCTTATTTTACATTTTTTCACTGGTTTTGTTTTGGATTGTTTTGTTTTTTTCAGTGGAGGATAAAATAAGTACATTTGGATAAAAGGAATATATCATGTTGCTATTTAGAAACATGTTTAGATATGAGGTATTTAGATGGTCATAAACTTAGCAAAGGAAGTTAAACAAAATCCATTAGTCTCCTTAATGCATAAGAACATTTCTCATGCTAAAATTTTATCATGCTGGGTACATTGTATTTCCAGGATGTTGTTAAATTGATGTCTGCACCTCTTCCAGAAAACTGATTTCATAATAACACTTACCACAAATATAAGTGCTCATTTTGATTTAATTAAATTGTGAACTGTAAGCAAAACAGTAAGAGAACCATGGTGTTACAGAGAGAGAGAGCTCGCCTTAGGGGCTGCCTGGGAGGGTGAGGGGGTGATAACAGCAGTGGTCTCATGGATGGGTTGAACTGCAATAACTTGCTCTTACCTCTGATTCTGCTGCCAGTTTATTTTGGACATAGTAAAAGTCACGTTGTGTCTGTATGGACTGCACTTTGGCAAGTATACGGTGGGTGTGCCATGTAAACAACTTCGAAACAGTAGGCAAAACCAACCAAAATATTAATTTACCCAGTGTCCCGTGCAAACCTGAAGAAGCTTTAATTTTGTCTCCAAGCAGAAAGGTCTGGGGTTATAGGTATCTTCATTTTCAGGGATACCCTCAATTTAAACACTGTCTCCTGTTAGCAGTATTACCAAGCTGGTATCTTTCTGACATAGAGAAATAGCAGAAATTCACTGTTGATACTGAATGTTTTGAGGTAGCAAGAGTGTATATATATTTATAAATATATGAACATAAATGCACACACATTTCTCTGAGGGTTCTACATCAGCTTTACCACTGCAAGATCAAGCATTTTATTTTGCAAGTATGCTAAAATTGACACATTAGTAAAGATTTTTTTTTCAGATAAATATCAAAAAAACCTTGCAAATTATTATTGCTAATGCTCCTAAGTTGTCTGCATGTGATAGCAAACTTTTCCCTTTTCCCATCCCTCCCTTTTCTTTTTTCCCTCCACCAGCAGCACGGGCAGCAGCTGGGCAGCTCCTGCAGCACTAGGTGGTGCTGCAGTACAGCCGCAGCGGAACCTGCTGCCTCTGAAATCCACTGGATCGGAAATGTCTCGCTGTTCTCTTTAATACTGAAGTTACTAAACATGTTACTGAAGACTGTTGCCCAGGGCCTCTGGGTTTTCATGTTGTTTTGTTGGGGGGTTTTTTTCCCCTTGTTTTAACATTAAATTCTAGCTTTCTAGAACGCTATGCTTTGTGTGGTTTTCTCACCCATGCTATAAGAATAGAAATAAGGAACAAGAAGAAAATTGACATACATAATAAATGCTATTAGTTACACACAAAGTAATGTTTTTAAGCTTATAACTTATCTACTTTATCTTATACAGTGAACCAAGAAGACAAATAGCAAAGACTTTCCTACAATACTATTACAGAAAACTTGTACCTTGTCAAAGTGATTTTTCTAATAGAAATACAATGAAATAAATACAGAAATAAATAAAAATTACAACATTATAAATATGTTCTTTACACGTTAAAAATCATTCAAATATGTTATTAAACTACCCATTTCTGTAGTTCCATACAGTTCAACAGCTTCCCAGGAGTATAAAGTTGCCTATGTGCACATTTGCAAAACTATATCCTAAATGTCCATTAGTTTCCTGACTTTCTTTATATTACTAAATGCAAAGATTTTGACTTTTTTTATTTCTTTTGAATTTTTATTATTATTTTTGTTGTTATTGTTATTTCTGTTTGGTTGGCCCGGATAAGTAGACTTCCATGCACTGGGTAATTTGCCAATTGCAACTGGTTCTGCAAGAGAGCAAAGTCCACTTGCCAGGAACAGTTTGATGAAGTGAGGTCTTCAAAAAAGACTTGAACTATTTAATAATTCCCATTTAATGCAGAATTCTTAGAAATTCTTGTAGGTCTCTAATTTATAGTTACTCCTCAGTTGCTGTATTTCACTACCAAAATTAAATTACCTGCATTCTATAAATGCTAAAAGACGTATTTCTTATTCAAGGGCAAATTATTCCATCATCAAGGCAACAAAATCATTATTCATTCAATTATAACAACTGAATCTTCACCTTTAATAAGGGAACAAACATAACTAAGAATAAAACCTCCAGTAAAATCAGCAAGGTCAGATTCTAGAAATGCAGGACTGTGTGTCAACACAAAGCCAGCTGCTGACTACCTGGATTGCTGCAGGTACATACCACGACCACACTCAAAACTGTTTGAAGCAAAAGCAAGTCCTGCACCCTAATAACCTATGCAGTCATTGATTTGAGCATGCTAGAAAAGGTATTATACACTTGAAACTGAATTTTTTTCTTTTCTCTTTTATGATCATAGCCATTACACAAGACCAGATTTAAAAAAAAAAATGCTGTACATGGAAGTAAGGCCCATGTGTAGAGAGCAGTACAGCCATCCACTTCCCTCCTTAATTTTTAATGCAGCAAGTATTCTTAAACCTGTGCTCTGTCAGGCTCCTGCTCTCTCCACAGAACGTGGCATTGGTCCAGGTTAGGAAAGAAAGCACAGCTTTTTGAAGTAGCAATTCCGCATGGCAGCAGATGACTCGGCATTGTGCTTCAGTGAAGGACAAACAGGGAGAAGAAAATTAAAAAGGACAGGAATCAGATGGGAGTTTTGAAAGACAAAAACTTTGAGAGGGAGAACCTGAACACAGCTGAAAGGAAAATAAAACAGAGGAGAGAGGCTGGAAAATAGATCGAGCAACCAACAGCTACAGAACAATTTGCAACCTAACAAATAAAAGTCCCAGGCCAATCTGCACCAACATGTATTCTTGTGAAGGGAGGAAAATGTCTTTTTCAGAAGTAAGACATCTATACAACATGGGTTTTTCCTTGGTAATTTTCAAGCAACCTCTTTAATAACTTAGAGGTGTGGCTCTTTCATTCAGATTTGCTGTCTCCTAGATAAGATAACATAGTAGCAAAGAAAATCCATCTAATAATTGAGAATTGGTCAAAATTCACAAATCACGCCCAAATACTGTAACTACAAACCTGAGCACAGTAATTTGAATTGCACTGGAGATCACCATGATCGCCTTTGCTGCTCAAATGCTTAGTTTGGTGACTTAGCTATTCATTAGCATTTTAAAAAAAAAAAAAAAAAGGAAGACAGATATTGAGAGATACTATAAATATTTCATTCATAATTAGGATCAAAAATGAATCTCGAACAGAATTGAGACAGGGAAGTTATTCTTGTAGATCTCAGCTGAAAATCAAAAGCATATGACTTAAATTGTAATGTGGTAAAAAAAAAAAAAGCATGTTTTCAGCACTCCTTACTCTACCTGAAGTTTGCAAGTAATACAGCATTCAGTATTTTGCGAGGTCTTTCGAAAGAAAAAAAATCCTATTTGTAACCAGAAATGCAGTGTTCCTTTAAAGAAAAGAGAGTGGCTCCCTTTCCATGTATTCTTCTATTTACCTCTGCTTTAATCCCTCATACTGAACTGCTGGTCTAGATTCACAAAAAAGGTGGATACTTAAAGTACCCTTTGAAGAGAAGGTTATATTTGTAATAATACATGTGAGGTTACCCACATTTACTGGTAATGCACTGCGTAAAATTTGGTATTTTGATCCAATGCATCAAAATTATCTGTTTCAAGTTAAGGTCCTAGTCCTGTGTGAAAACAGAATCCTGTACCTGATAACAGATAAACAAATGTGTAGCAAACTGTTTTGTCTTCACAGTTAAACCAGGCATCTGAACTTTCAGGAAGTCCCCATAAATAGAAGTGCAGATGACTTCAGCAAAGAAAACATAGATTAGCTTCAGTGGTACCACATCTGTAGAAATCCCGCTGTATTGCCCTTGGAAATATCCCTCTTCCCTTTGTTCTATCATGAGTCTTACAGTATCTGATAATATTCTTAAATGTCCATTTGTGATTGTGAAATCCATTGACTGCCTAAAAATCCTGGAATTAATTAAAAGGATTCTAGCCTTGCTTGCTTCCTCAAAATAACTGTGGAAGAGCAAGTAAGAATGTTCAGTTTAGTACCTCAGCTCTACAATTTTATTGCACAGTTGGCTAATGATTTTGCAGACTTCCATTTGATGATTTTGTCTGCTCAGCTGCTGGACAATGCTGAGATGCAGAAAGAGATTTCAGCCACACCTTTCATACAAGCTGATTATGTGGTGTATAAACTCCTTTGCCCAACCCACACAGCTTAATGGTCTTAAAATACGATTCTATGTCTTTATTTTGTGGGGTCTTTTGGATATTTTACTGTGTACAAAAGTACAGCTACTTGGGACATTTAAAATATAACATTTCTACTTGACTATAATTTCTTTTTCCTGAAGGGTACTAACTGTACTCTGTCATGTTAGAAGATTTTATTTTGTTAGTGTATAAATAGACATATAGATGCAGAGTAACCCCTCAATATCTATGAAGCACAAGATGAACTGCAAATGCAGAGGTCTTACACTCACACACATTAATGGTGCACTACAGTGAACTGTAGTATAGTTGCTCTAGTATTATAGGGCAGGTAACTCAGAAGAATTTTTGAGAAAAACCAGAAATGCATGAGGAATAAGTGCATATGCAAATGCTGAGGTAGCAGTGGCACTGTGTTTCTGTTATGGTATTACAAACACACACATACTAATGTACTTACGAATATATATGCCCACGTATGTAAGTTGGTTATAAAAATAACACATTTCGTGATGTCACATCACAATCACACTGGAAATGCACATATAAAATAATCTTTTCCCTATACATTAGCAGATAAACTATGATTAAACCTACAGAACCTATTCTGAAGAAACTTGCTTTCTCACCCATGGAACGTCTGCATTGTTTGTTATCAGAAGGAAATGTATTCATCTCAGCCTAAAGAGATGAAAGGCCACACCGAAAGAGAAGATTGTATATTGAAGCTTGCTTCAAGTCCCTTTTGAAGTACAGCACCACAGCGAAGGGCATGTGTGGCTCCAGAGCCAACTGAGGAGAATAAAAGAATATAGCTCAGACATTTCTGTGATACCTTTTCTCAGCTAATACAGATTATGAAAAGTAAGTACACTGCTCAGCAGGAAAGGGAAATTGCAATGTACTACTACATTCAGTAGATTTTATATTTCATGAAAACTTATAAATTATCTGTCAGAACTTTGGAGTGCTATGATTGCTGTAGTAGTAGTGCTGTAATGCAGTGCTGATTTATGCCTTTTGAATTATATGTGTTTTCCAAGAAGAGATGGAAACACTTCCAAAAAAAGGAAGTGCTCCGTCTTTTGAAATGCAAGATAAAGAATCATAACTGACTACATGAAAACTTCTGTCTTTCTCCAGGGAATCATATACGGGGAGAAACGGGCAGGTATTAGTTCGCCTTTTTCTCCCTGTTTCTTAACAGTCCATTGTAAAAGGTTCAGCTCCTGTTCAGAGAGAAAACTTGTTCATCAGTCCATAATTCTGCACAATCTTACTATAGAAATGGAACACATCAAAATTTTCAAGTCATTTTTTGGATGTATGTATGTAATCCTACTAATGTTTTTTTACACACGAATCAAAAAAGCATAAGACAAGCCATGAAAAAAAGGAATCTTTTGTTTATTTACAACCTTTTCTGAAGCAGATGATATCACTACCCCTACAATGTCAGTCAGACACTAGCCTGAACCCAGGCTCCTGCCGAGACTTGCCATCCAGCTGTATTTGTTAGATTCAAACAATGACAGCTAGCTCCAGAGCAATCCTTAAGAGAAGGTCGGGGACCAGTAGGGTTCCCAGACTGCCCCAAGCAGACAGATCAAGCTCAGGCAAGGGCACATGGACTTCATCTCAGTCCTCTGGAAGGCACTTCACATGCCTCAGTCACAAGGTGGGTATTATGCACACAGCAACACTTCAATTAAAATATAAGCGTAGCTATACAGACACATTGCCTTCTCCACGGGAAAATACACAGAAACTTTTTGCTTTGCTGGTTTACGAAAGAATCATATCAATTCACAGCAGGGTTTCTAATGGTTATTTATGAAAGGGATTTCAATCTGAGGAACAATTCACATGATGCAAGAGGCAAATATCCAAGGATGTTTAAAAATCACCAACTTTCAGAACCTGCTCTTACTAAAACACAAGTTTGTTAAGTTATTGAGACATTCATGTTGCATTTTTGGCATTCAGACAACAATCATTCTATAACCTGAAATTTCTTCTGTCAACTCTCCCATAATGAAAGCCCATAAGGATATTTTAAACATAATGTAAAAAACTAATAAATTCCTTACATTTTGTGCAATTTTCTGTGCCTGACTGTGACTGCTCCCTTATGCCTTATTACAGTTTTTGGATATCTATTATAAGTGACATGTAATTATAAACTGAAAAAATAACAAACCAAGCCAGTATAAGGACTAATACATCCACAGACTACTGAAATATGCAAAGCAAGAAAACACCTATAAACATAATAGTTCAAAATGTGGATCAGAAATAGGAGACTGTTATAATATATCATGTTGTCCTACCTCATAATATATAGACTCAAAAAAAAAATCAAGAAAAAAATCACCACTATGATTTATGTGGCACTGCTTTTGTGCACATGCTTTTGTTTACACACACATGTATATTTGCATAGATATTCATTAAAAAAAATTCTTGCAACAAAGTCACATCTATCATAGTAAAAAATCCCACTGGCATCCTTACTATTGAATAAAAATAATTATATAATATCAATGACCTCTCATTTTAAAATTTGACAATACCTTATCTTACTCACACCATTGAAATAGTATTAATGGAGTGTTTTCCAGGAAATCTGAACATCAGTATGTGTTATTATCATCACAAACACAAATCCTAAGCAACAAAATACAGTGTCTCAGCAAATGTTTTTGTTAATGAATTTGCACAATGACTTGACATACAAAATGTTTTTCTCATAAAGAAAACTATTTATTTCGTTACAGCATTGTATCCAGTAAACATTTGTATTTGAGTCAGACTAGAATATAGGCTAGAGGAGACTGTAATAGGTACCATCTGTGCTGGAGTCTGATAGCTACTTTAATATTTCTCCAGAGACCATTGGTAGAGCATATTAGCTCATTTTCTACAGCCTGTATTAACATATTTTAATGTAGAAGTAATATAGAGTGAGGAGAGGAAGAAATAATAAATGTATTGGATCGAAGTGCATTTACATGCAGTCATGAACTGATGACATGTAAAACAGAAATTTTGGAGTAAGTATATATTTCAAAAGTGTAAATATCCAATTGAAAGTGAGATTTTGCAGAGGTTTTATTTAGAACTAGAGGAAATTGCGAGTGGTAGAAGACCCACTTTTTTCCTCGTCACAGGCAAATGTGTACCCGTCTTCCTCTGACTGCTGAACAATCCAAATGTCTATTTTAGGTCAACCCTAAGATCTCCACAGCATTGCAGATGCTACTGTACTCCTATCTACAACATCCCTGAGTTACACATCACCCTTCTATGTCCAAATACGTCACTCAGAACTAATGAATGCATCTCTCCCCTTGGAAGAAATGTCACAGGTTGCAGAATTTTTGCTCAGTATGTCATTAGTGGTTTGCTTTGTAGAAACTCAAGCTGATTAAAGGAGCTGTTCATATTGTCCCTTGCATTAAGGGGAGGGCTTAGGTGCTCCACACATTGTTCAAAATTCCTTTCCAAAGGCTGTGTATATGGACCTCACATGAGTCTATCAGGTAACATATGCCTTTTCTTTTTTCTTTTTTTTTAATTTGTTTTGCCCAAGCCCAGAAGGAATATCCAGTGCTGATGCCCTACCACTCCAAGGAATATAAAAATCCCTTTGTCACAAAAACACTAATTCCAGCAATTTTTATTGGTCACCTTTCCTGGCTCTTCAGAAAGAAAGTCCAAGCTTAAAAGAGCCCAGAATGCTGTCTGCAACACTTATTAATTATTCATTTATCCTGATAAATTATGCAAGCCAGATCTTCCATTATGACTGGGGTTACCAGTTAAGTCTACTCCAGCTTTTAGCTATTTTTATTCCCCTGATACATACATAAGAGCAGACTAACCAAAGTAGTGCTCTATTCTCTACTCAGAAACAGATAGGAATTTCTCATTGTTTCTCATTTTTTTCTACTTTTTATTAGCATGCAATTCTTTGAGCCTCTTATTTTATTCTAACCAGCAGCCTTCTATGTTAATTTGATCCAGCTTTCTTCAGAAGGCAACTGAATCTCCAGTAAAATATATATGCTCTTTCTGTGTTCATACAAAGCACAGTCCTGCATCATCTCACTCAGCTGACATTTAGCTTGTAGATGTCTAAACACCACAGAACTGCTCTGTTGCTCATTTCAGTGAAGGTATTCTGCTGCCTAAAATTTTGCAGTTTTGAACTCAGACTACCATAAATCCTGACAAATAACTTTGCACCTGATTTCTAAACTTAATTAGTACCTAGAAAATTGACTTGATCATCACTTTCCTCCTTGGCGGCACTGACCTGGTAGGCAAGTGAACAGCATGTCCAGCACCTCCAGGATTGCACTCTGCACAGAATGGAGCATCAGCCTCTCTTTATGTTTGATAACACATAGCAAGGGATTAGGACAATTTTTGAGGGACGTGGGAAAAGTCGTTTTTCTTCTCTCAGGCAGAAGAGAGATTAGCCTAACAGCTACAAAGCCAGGATGACTTTTACAAGTGTGCTATTATTGTAGTAAAGCACATTAAGATGTGGTAAACTAGTCACAATTTTTTGCAACAAACTTCCATCTGAGCAAGACTGTAGAATTGCCAGACAAATTGGAAGGTTTCTAAGCAATGGGATTGTTTGACCAGATAGAACTTGAGAAACACTGATTTATTTCTGCTATTCTTTGATTTCCATTTTGACTTTTTTCCAGATCAAGGACTATGCTTAGGCCACAGGGGAAAACTGAAAATTTTAAAAATGTCAGCCTACTAAACTAAACTACTCAGAAGATTAGAAAAAGCTAATTAAAGAGAAGGGGATGAGAAAGGTATCTACTCTATCCTGGGTTTTACATTTTTTCAAAATGCTCACAATGTAATGAAGAAAGGAAAAACCTGTATCTAACTGCAGATATATTAGACTCTAATACACTTTGATGTCTTTAATATCCTGTTTTGATAATTTCTCACACTATCCTCTTAGTCAGGATTTAAATTCAAGGAAAAAGAGCAACTAAAAAGTCTTTTTCCCTCAAAAAGTAGAAACAGAGGTAGTGAAAGGAGAATGGTTACATGCTGTTTGATCTCTGTCCAAAGTTCATGAAAAATTTTTGGTAGGAGTCAAGAGGAAAGATGAGAGATCCAGTCAAGAGATGTTTGAGACTGACCCAGGTATCCTGGAAAAAGATAACTGAGTTCTCTCTACTTGGAAAGAGAGAAAACATCTGTGGTCTGCATAAGAGACTCTATCATAGCATAAATTGTGTTTGTTTCTACGTCAGTATATAATACATGGTTCAGATATTTAAGTCACAAAGCAGTGGTGAAGTGCTTTACTCCAAAATAAGATAGAAATTAACAGACATCTCAGATACAGAAGATTACACTAGATCATCCCAAAATCCTTTTTGTCAAAAAGATAGAATGCAGTTATCAATAATTTGAAACAGTAGACCCTTCCTTGTGAGAGTTAAGGGATATAAAGTAAAGCAGAACAGGAGTTGAATCAAAGTTATAACTCAGAATCATTCCAAGAAAGACTTTGCTGTAAAAGCTAATATATTTTATTAAAAATATAAAAAACTAAATGGATCATGAAAGCATCTCAACCATTTAATACAAGGACAAAGAGAACACTTCTATATTTTCTTGTTGCAAACACATCACTTTTTTAAATCTCAATATTTGCAATTGATGACAGCTACACCGAATGTATTAGAGAGATGTAAAAGTGTCATAGAACAGCTTGAGTTAAGAGTGATGATGCCAGATGAATGACTAAAATAAGGCATTCTGGAATCTGAAGAGTTACAGTTCATCCAACTACCTTCCTGAACCACTCTTGAAGCTGAGCTTTCCAGGAAAATTCCCAAGGGATAATATAGGGAAAACCTCCCACTCATGCTATGTGGCTAATTCTGAGAAAGGGCATTGCAAAAGTGAGACAAACAAGTATTTTCAGAGGATCAGTGGTGGTTAGTAAAGCCCTAAGTCATGTAGCATGAAAAGAGACTAGCAACAAACACCAAAATCCCTAGGGAACAAACCACAATAAAGAAGCAATGCTCTTGATTACAGAAAGAGCAGAAGCACAGATCTGTAACTGAGATACTGAGAAAATTTTCACAAGAGAAAGAGATGATCTTTGTGCTGAGCAATTTTTCCAAGCAATAATGTAGAGTCTGCTATGGCCTGGATCCTCAAACCAGCCTTATCACCACAAGCCAACTGACAGCCAGAGGAGGGAAATCAATTCTAAGCATCCAAAACAAATAAAAAGTTTCATGAAAATGGAATCAGACATCTCCTGGCTGAGGAAAAAAAAACTATGAGAAAATGAAAAATTGTTTGCCTTACTGCTTCATTTGCATTTTTAAAATTATATTCAGAAACCATTATCTTATAGACTTTTATCCAGAGTCTGTATAATTCATTTTTCTCATTATGAGTTGGACAAAGGAGCAGGAAGAAGACTTCTTAAATTTGCAGATGAAAACAATTAGTGGGCTTGAGATACTTGTGGAATGAGATAAAAGAAAAAAGTTTAATAATGGACAAAGGTAAAATCCTACATGTACAATTTCACAGATAAAATGGGTAAGAGAGAGGTGAAAAAACCATATTGTGGGAAAGGAGATTGGGAATTACAGTGATTTACAAGATGAACTTGAATCAACCACCTCCTGCTGGTTTGGAAAAAAAGAAAATACTAAACTGGTATGTATTGTCTGAGAGATATGTGAAACACTTTTTCCAGTCTACTCAGCAATGGTCAAGCTTCACACTGAGCCCACTGTCAAGCCTGGGCACAACAGTTCCAGAGGGACACACATCATTTGGAAGCAGCTCCTCAGGAATAATACCAGAAGACAGAAGGGAAAAAAAATATCTGTATGAAGTTTTAGTTGGGTTTTTGTTTGGTTCAGATTGTTTTGTTTTGGCTTTTGCTTAGTTTTCATTAGTTATATAGTAGATAAACTATTCAAAATATATCTAAATTCTATACTATATTATACTATATAAAATAATTTCCCAACACTTTTTTCTAGTCATATTTCTTTTCATCTGTATACAGACTTAAAGGTCAGCAGGTTACAGAAGTTCTGTATTCCTAATGTTTTTGTTAAAACTTTGCTTCATTTGCTTACATAGATAAAACCCTTGGGAAAGTATTTTATGAACTCCCATTGACTCTTGTGACTTCACAAATAAACTCTAAAAAGAAGAAAAACCACGAGGAATGCTATCCATTTACTGACTTCCATTTTTCAATAAAATGTATTAGTGGACATACGAGGGCGAGCTGCACGTACAGAATATTCTCATTTCGTAAGCAGGCACAAATCAGTTCTGCTCGTGCTCTGAACCAGCCCAAAGCTTTGTGCAAACACCACCCACAAGCTCCACAGACCTTCAGTTTCAGCTCAGCGCTGCGCTAATACCGCCACAAGCAGTTCCAGATCAGAACTGGCACCAAGTCCAGCAAGATTTCTCATGTCTGCCTGCAGAAATACCTTTTCACAGTATCTGCTAAAAACTTACTGCATATTGCAGATTTAGCCCTTTTTTCTTGTCGAAAGCTGACAATGTCTACCCTGAATTTTTTAGAAAAATGGTGGCACCATTAAAAAATCAAGATCAGCTCTCTATTTGGTTAGGACTGATTACGGTACAGTCACTCTGGTCAGTGTCAGTGTACAGTGTTGTATTTTAAGACAGCTTACAGCTCCAGTCCTAAAATAAACACAAATAAAATACCATTGCACTGAGTATGAAGGCAGCCTGTGTTCACATAAACAGGCCTCAGAATGCAACTCTGAAGACAGCTCAGTCTGAAGAGATAACATTGGTGATATTTTTGGAGACTGCTGCCTTCAAAAGCGTGCTTCATCTGCTGCAGCAAACCAGGCCATGCAAATGAACATACACTTACGGTTCCAGGTACTAATTATTGAATTTTGCCTTGGATTTCCTTAATAACTTTAAAGACTTAGCAACAAAAATTAGATCTGGGACCAAGACAGAGATAGTTGTTTAAAGAAACTTGAGTTCAGTTGTTGGGTTGGAAGGAGATTGTTGCTCTTAAAGCTTAAACAAAACACATGTTTTTGGGAGACAAATTCCAGTCTTGCTAATGCATTTTCTTGCTGGAAAAAGAGGAAAAAATGTTGATTTACTGGTTTTGAGTGTTCAACTCTCATCACTTCATATTTCTCACCAAGTCTCTGATCTGAAACAAAAGATCTGAAAAAAAATTTTTAATATTTAAAATTTTGTGTGTAGTTCCACCTGAATTCAGACTTCAGTGTAATCTTTCCCTAACTGAAAGGCCATACATTAAATCACACGTGTATCCTACTACCTCTGAAACTTGCATTGTTTCCAAATGAGTGGCCCTGTTTACTGGAATGTTGGGGATTTTGTTGGAATTTTATTTGGGAGTTTTAGGTACAGAAGCCCATTAAAATCAGTGGGAATATTTCTGGGCACTTGTGAGATGTCCAGTCAGGTTACTGCCAATGTTTTATTACCTGCTTTTGGAGCTGTTCATGAACATGATTATGACTGTTGAATTAAGTGATGAGCAAATAATACTGCAAAAACCTGTTAATTAAGTAGTTTCTATTTTCTCCCTTAAAAGGATTTATTCACTTTTTGACACAGGCTGTCAGACATGCTTCAGCAGGTAGGAAAAGCCTTTTGTTTCTTTTACTAACGGCAGAGTTGGATGAGATGCCTTCACTGAGAAGTGTGTAATATAAAATTCATCATACCTTCAGCTGTACTAGATGCACATCCACGTGCTTGCTGTCCAAGTCCTGCTGGACAGAGTAGGTCAGGTCCCGGACTCTTTCAGACGTCATCCGAAGCCAGGTCTCAATTTCTGGCAGGTGGAGAACAATCTTCCAATCAGCCCCGGTGTGCAGAGGAGGAGGCTTTTCGTACTGCTGGCCAGGGTCAAGGTCCTTCATGACATCCCCTTCCCCTTCTTGTTCCACTGTAGGTGTCATGTTTATGAGCATGGGAGAGGCATCAGATGGCATTGGATCCAGTTCTTGTGTTCTCATGGGAGAAAGTGCTACATCCATGGCTAACACGTGAAAGTCTAAACCATACTTCTTTCAAAAATAGCTGCAAAGATAAAAAGAAGACACGCTGCTGTTTTAAGGCCAAATTTAGCAACAAAGTATTCAAAGACAAGGAGTAAATTGTAATGTCTGAGTTGTATTTCACATCTAAATTAATTCTTCACCCTAAGAATCTATACAGGAAGTTCAAGGCTTTATATATTTTTCAAAATAACTTTGTTAATTTGAACAAACAAGATCTTTGTATGAGAAAAATAATAAATACTACATTTCTCTCATTGTAATCTCTAATGGTAATTTCTCATCTAATTTTCGGTCACCTTGGAAATTGTAGTTTTCATTAGTGAAAAATATGTTCTGATTTTCGACAACTGCAACATAAATAAACGAGCATTGACAAAGTCAGCAGAACTTTTCAGAACTTCACAAGTTAATACAAAACTGGTGTTTGTAAACTCGTACCTATTGGAACATATTCCTTGGCCTGAAATTTGAGACTAAACATAGAATATTTCAAGATTTATTTCAATTTCCTGACTTTCCACTCAACTATTAATCATGTACAACAAAAATTTGTAGGCAAACTTGAAGCAGTTATTGAGGACACTTGGTTGATTTCTTGATTTTCATTTTGAAATTTAAATTCTCATAGTCTTGTTAGATTAAAAATTGTTGCAATATACAACAACTCTAGCAAAACATAGATATAATAATTCCAAATGTTAAAATATGTACCTAAAATTAAAACATCATTTTACAAAGTGTCTTTATGAAAGCCCAAATGCTGTGTCATCAATATACACTTATGAGGTCCACTGGAAAAAGCAAATAAGTAAAACACTTTATTTTGTTCCTCTTCCTCTCTATGTTCTAGTTATATGTGTACTACACATGAAGAAGGCTGCCATAAACCCCATGCATTAAAAAAACCAAACAAAAACTCCCAAAAAACCACCAAACCAAAAAAAAACCACCAAAAAAAAACCCCAAACAACTTTATTTACTTAACATAAAAGCTGTAAGATTGTAGAAAAAACAGTGCCTTTCACTATTAAATCAACTACACTGTGACTACTGAGTTATATTCCTAAATATTTCACGCGGAGTCTCAGCATCCAAAGGCTACTCCTGCAGGCAGTGAGAGTATCAAAGAAGTATCCAGTCACAATTTCACTTATCATAGCCAGGAAGGACAAAAAATTTATATTTGATGTTAATTTGATTTTATTTCCTACCCTGCCACTACTTAGGAAATCAGCATTTGCACATCTATCACGCTCTCAAAACAATATATTTAAGTTATACTAAATATTAATGCTAAATATAAATTTGGCACTTCAGAACAAAATTTTCTATCAGTGCAATCAAGCAAAGGGAATGAAAGAAGAATCCAAATATTCTCAGTGCCTGCTTTAAAATTTCCAACTATTTTAGTTCAAATTTTGAAAAATTCTGAATTAAATGGTGTTAAATAAAAAGTTCTGCAGCAAGGCTGGATGAAATTAACATTTCGGGATGCAGAGTATTTCTTAAGTTTATCTCTTTACATTGCCTATTTTTCAGCTTAAACTCTGTTGCCAGAAATGCTCAACATATATTGTTAGAAAAATCAGTGTTATAACATTTTTGTCTTAGACATTGCTGATCATAGCCCCAGTTCTAAAGTATAGAAAATTCACCTGTTCTGACAGCCAAAACTATCTTGATATTTTAAACATATTCTTTACAAAATTTGCTCCTGAAAATGAAATATTGGTGAAACGCATGTGGTCCTTATTTCTGCATGTTTATTGTTAAACATGCCTGTCAGCAAAACAGTTGGTTGTGAATCACTAAATGATACCAAAGTACAGGAAGAGCAGTGCTTGCTTCATAGCTTTTTCACAAGAAATAACCCCTTTCACTTTTACAGAGTTTTTGAGTATGACTCAGCTCTAGCAAGGACATTAATGCAATTAGCAAACAGAAATGAAAACATGCTCCTGCAGAAGCAAATAAAAGCTGGTCCGTGCTGCATGCAGAGCGCACTTCTAGCTGTCACACACAGAGTGCAATTAGCAACCATTAGGAACCTGCTGACCTGGTTTTTGTTACGATGTGCTTGACTCTGTAAGAGTGGCTCTCCAGCATTACAGCTAATGCCTCCTTAATCCTAGTAGCTCTTACAGTCAAGTCCTTTAAATCCTTTCCTTTCTGCCAGATCACAACAAGTTGCAACGCTTCAATTAAAAATATGTGGAGAAATTTTTAAATAAATAATTATTTTAATATTCTTTTTAAAAAAAGTTTAGAATTCTACAAAAGTAATAAAATATGCTGTGGATACTAATTAGCAAGGTCTGTGAAAGCTTTAAAAAGCTCACAAATGCTTTAAATGAGAAACTTGCAGCTAGAAATTACTGAATCCAAATACTAGGACACAGATTTCTTTAAAAATTGATTCTTGGCAGAATAAAAAGGCATCTCCATCCAACTACGCCGCGAGAAAGGACAAGTGAAAGGTCCTCCTGCGTTCTCCAAGAACACTGGCACCGAAGGAGTGCGGTCACACTTGAGCTCCTGAAATCACCGGAGAAACCGAGAGCTCCGCGCCAGCTGCCGGCCGCAGCCCCTCCGCCCCGGGAGCCGAGCGGCAGCGGCAGCGGCAGCCCTGCCTCGTCCCGCCCGCGCTGACACGGCCGGGGAGGGCACCCCGCAGGCACCGGCACGCCCTGCCTACGGCCGCAAAATGGGAAAGTCCCCGATGCAGAGGTGTTTTTTACAAAATTCTAAGGTTGAAGTACGAAATAGCAAACAAGGCCCAGCGGTGACAGCCAACCTCATAGACGTATCTATTTTACGCAATTTAGGAGTTGTAAGACTTGCCGAAACACTCTTGATCAGAAGTAGGTTCTGCTTTTTGGATTACTGACCACGTGCAAGCCTTGCATTCATGGAGTTTTGTGAAGCCACCAGCTACTAAAGGTGACCCAATTGTCTGTTCTCCACGCCATTCTCGTATGGGCACTTGCATCTACTGTCCTTTAGCTGTATCCTTTCTCCTCCAATGTTTAGGACAACAATTTCGTACTGAAACACGGAAGGTGCAAACGGCAAGGTAGAGCAGGGAAATCCCCGTCAGTTCCAGTATTTGCATAATACACCATAAGCAACATAGGATAAATTTCAGCAAAACCAATTTTAATTTGAAATTCAAAGAGTGTATTTAAGAACAATGTAGCAAGATGTCGAATAGTGGACTTAAAACATCTGCTAAAAAAAAAAAAGGGATAAGAAGGGTTGATCAAGTTAAGCAATGCTTTGGGGTCATATACTGATATTTTAAGTGACTGATATAAAAGCTGGACTCAAATTTTGTTATATTTCTGGAGTATTTTGTTTTTCCAGATTTTGTGGGATGTACAAATAGTGAATTGTAAACCTCTACAATAAGTGTTAGAACACGTATTAAAATTGAATAAATTTTTTAGAGGTGATCTTTATACCTTGCAAAAATAATTTTTGCAATGAGGTAAAGAAGGGATTATTTTCTTTCTAAGCAAGACCTCTATCACTGCCAAAATTTTTTTATGAAACTTAAAACCTATGCTCAGTCTCATTTTCCATATCACAAAATCCTGGTAGCATCAATAACAGTTTTAGGTGGGTAAGCCATATTAAATCACATTCCAGCTTTCTTCTAAACCAAACTTTTTCTGTACCCAGAATAGTACAAAACAGCTGATTTTAAATTTGCAGGTGAACAGATGAAAATGCAATGTCAAATGCCCTGATCAATAAAAAGTTCATCTTTCAACATTTTCAAGGCATAACCTTATTTTTATCATCACAATCAGACTGAGAGTTATGATACCATTATTTCTCCAAAATACTCCTCAAATTATTTATTTCTGCCACTTCAAAAGCTATTCTTCCAGTCTGCTGAAGGACACATTGAAGAACTATGCAACACAACTACCAGCTTGCATTCCTTCTGGTGGGAGAAAAAAAATGGATGAATTGAGCATATTTTTTTGCCTTGTGCTAATTCTTTACATACAGTCTTACATTGTCATGGATACTTGTATAAAAGGTGAGAGATCCTGAGTAAGCACATGCACACATATGCTTTCTGTCTTCATCTTTAGTAAGTGCATTATGCCTAACAGATGGCTGATTACCTTCCACTAATCACACAGACAATCTCACTTTCCCCTGCTTTTCTGCTCAGTCAGATGCTAACACTCGTATGCAGAACATAGAATGTCTGTGTTAACCGTGATGTAGTTTATCAATCACCACAAGCCTTGAAAGGCTTCTCGCACTCATTCTGCTCCACGGTTGTTCACATTTCCCTCATTTATAAGGTGCAGGCCACATTCGCTCTGCCAGCTATCAGATCATCCACATTTTCCTCCAGTAGCAGTTGGTTCCTGCCAAACAAAGAATCATTAAGCATTTTAAGCCATGGAGTAGTCCAGTCATTGATCAGTGGTGCAGACACTGGGTCAAATGAATGTTAATGAGCTCTAATTTCCCTTACTGTCGCATATTGTTAAAATCAGCCGTAATCACTATACAGCCACCTGTCTGTCAAGTAAACAATTTATTTCAATCTCAAAAATGCCACAAAAAGAGAGAAACTCCATCACTAAATAATTTTGTCTGCTTGCTGACTTTGAAATCTAATGATGTAGATTTTAACATCAGATTTAACAAGCTCATTGTTGCTGAATTTTCTTGAATAGATACAGTGAAAATGAATGTCTCACACAGACAAGTTATATTATAATGTCTTTTCCATTTCAGTAGTCTCAGGAATTCTCTGTCAAGTTATAAGGCTCATTATACTTTTCCTTGAAAGTATAATTAAGAGTATCAACAGCAAAGATAAACTATGTCAGTGCACAAAAAACCCGAAATATATCACGTCAGTAACGCATAGACCAAATTGAATTTAATATGACAGTTACACTGTCCATGCTACATGATCCTGTTGCTGATTTCCTATATGATTCAAGAAATAAAACAATTTCAAAAAGCTTTGAAAGAACTGAATTCTAATGGACCCAATTTAGGTTCTCCTCTTCATACCATTCCTCGAGAACACGTTTCATAAATACCTCTCTTGCAATTATCTTATTATTACATTTAAAATTCTGAACAAATTAGGCAATTTTTCATTTAGGACTGCTTGACCTCCTGTTTCATAAGTGAGACTCTTAGAAAGTATATCTGGTAGGGAATAGGATGATACCTCAATTCCTTCAGGATATAGACAAAAGAGGTTTGCACAGTAATTCCAATATTAAACCTGAACACTAACATGAATCATGATTACAATTTTTAATGTGACTGATTTAAAGTCCATTAAAAAGTCTGCCCCCAAGGCTTCAATGGCAGCAAAGCCAGACCATCAATTTTTAACTGTGGAAATCCAACCACGGACGTTCGAGTTCCTGATGATGCGAATCAATCAGAATTTAAGACACTGCAATGACCCAACATAATCTTTGTTATCTGCTGTTTCTAATACAAAGTGAAGGAAAATGTGGAACTTAAAAGGCAAGTGTTCAGCCAGAAACTGGAATTTATTGCGGCACATCAGGAAAAGTGGAAATTCTACTGGAGAATTCAGCAAAGAATCTGTCCGAAATTGATGGCCTATCAGGAAAGACTATGAAACAAACCAATAGTCCATCAGGTCCAGGCCTTATACACCCAAGCAATCTCCAAGAAGCCATGGGTGAAATAGGCAAATTGCTGGTTGTGGTGTGCAAGTTCTTCCATTTGGAACTTCTTTGGTTCTTAGGTTACCAGATGGTAAAGAAAGGTTCTGCAGGTCCTTTCACATGATGTTTATGTCATGAAAACTAGTAGAAACTATAGCAGAATGAGGCAACACCATTTTTTTAGAGGAAGACCCCCACTGCTTTTGAAAAACATACTGTTGGTGTTTTCCAACAAAATGCTTTTGGCAAGATCCAGTGTCAAAGGCTAAATGAGTCTGAATAGCCATGGTATAAGAAGGAAGGTCCTTGAATGGAAAAATAATGGAAACAGCAAACAGTGGAATGAAGAACAAATGCAGATCACAAGCAGGTTTTCACAGAAACCTCTGCTAAGCACCATGCTTCTCAGTAAACTGATCGATGACGTGAAAAATAGGTGAAAAATCAAGTGGAAAAAATCCACAGAAGGTGTTGCAGTATTTGGGACAAATATAAACTCTACATAAATGCAATATATTACAAGGCAAAGAAATTGAGCAATAACATAAAAGACTAAACTTAATACAGACAAATATTAAGTTATGTTTATGGGAAAAAAAAAAAAACAACAGTCCAACAACAAAAAAAAGAAGTCTTGTCCGGAACAGTGCATTAAATTTATATGCTCCCAGCTCATATAATTTTATGTTCTCACTTATAAAAAAGCAGGGAGACTACCTGGAAATGATCCCATTAGACAACTGCTATGAGGTACGTCAGAAAAAAATTCTACACCACAACATGTACAGACATTGAAAACAATTGTGTAGTGCCAGACTCATAAAGACAGAGGAGTGTATTCAGAGACTCAAACATATTGTGATGAGCAGTTGTGTTTCCAGATCCTTTCTAACTCAGTGCAGGTTTGCCCTGCAGTGAGTAACAGTGTCTGGGAGATGCAACAACCATTAAAATGGACAAAGACAAATTAGCTGCTTCATATCAACTCATCATTACTTCAGCATCCTTTATTAGCTAACTGCCCTACACCACCTTAGGCTTTTGTTGTCCTAATTTTCACTACAGAAAGTCAGTAGTACATAGAAGACATGCATAGTGGCAACTTTTATATGCTGTTTTTTCAGCATACATGAGTGATTTTTTGTTGGTTTTTTTGATTTGCGTATTTGGACAGGTTGTTTTAGCTTGCCTGGATAATGCCTTTTTTTGTCATTCTAGTGGCCAAGAGTGAGCAAAATGTTTGCAAACATAAAATAATTTTTCCTTTCAACTGCAAAAATCAGATGGTGAAGGATACAAAATAACTATTCTAGCAAGAAGGTGGTGTCTTGTTCCAAATTTTTTCTCCAAAGAGATAGTACGAAGCATCTTTTAAATTGGAAGATAGCAAAATCAAGATTAGGCTTGGCTGAATACTAATCTGGATTTTAAATGGTCTTTCAGTATAGATGGAGACAGTGAGATAAGTGAGAACCTTCTGAGCTGTTTCAAAAGAGAATCTGATTATTCACAGTATACACGAGAGGATCTTTGACTTCCTACCAAATCCACTCATAGCCAGGCAGGTAGGAGAGCAGAAAGATCCACAACAGTTTGTATGCATTTGTACGTACATAGTCTTAAACACTGTAGTCACTAAGAAATTCTTCTGACAAGTCATCCACCATCAAAATACCAAACAGATTATTTCCACGCCCTAAAAGAAACAATTAACAAACACTGAATTTCCTTTCATATCTGTGTGTGTCAGTGTCTTGAACTGCTCATCCACTAATGGGTACCAGGGCTCCCCCAAGTGAGTGGTGCAGGAGGTCAGTAATAACCTTTTCTTACTCCAAGCAAGATTACTCTTAATTCTCTTTAGACACAACTAGCTTGGTAGTTCTCTAGGAGCTGCTGCTGCAAAACATGAAAGTCCACTTGTTTTGCAACACTAAATTTTATTTCAATTGTGCATTAAAGGAAACTTCCTCATTTCAACATTATGAAAAACATCAACATCTAGTAATACAAAAAAAACCACTTAATTTAGTTTCAGCTGCCTGAAAAATATCTTATCAAATCACTCACAGAACCCAAGTTCAAGTTTGCTTCTTTAATTATATATTTACCTGGCAGCTGGGAACAGGATATTTTTAAGTGAAGGTTAATTGATTCTGCAAGACAGGTCTAAGATTGCAAATTTGAGATAAAAAACCCCTCATACCAAAAATTTCTTATAAATAACCTCCTTGAATTCTTAGATCAATTATATAGCTTTTAAAATATTTCGTAGAAAAAAATAGGTAAGATTTTTCTTGGTTGCCACTTGTTGCCAGTTGTAATTTTAGTTTGTATTTTTCCGACCCTTTTTTTTATTCTTTTTCTCCTCCAAAACAAAAAATAATAAAAAATAATCAGCAAATAATGGCAGTTAAAAAACACATTGTTTTGATGCAAACAAATTTCACTGAAAATTTCCAACCAGTCCTTTTCTTTTTCTGAGGTGTTACCTCAAAAGCAGTATTTTCAGGATTTCTCCTATCACAATAGAATGAAAGAAACTGCTGCAACTCTTAGCTCAAAGTTAGGGCAAATAAAAAGAAAATGTTTTACTTCAATTTCACACTCTAGTTTCATTGCAAATAAATGCTAATCACTTGGAAGAAATCTTAACATTGTTTCAGGGAAAAATTTCCAGGGGCTAAATGAGCTTATTCCTTTTTATTATGGAAGTTGGTTATAAGAAATTAATTACTTGTATCAAGGAACAATATGACCTCATAATAGATCAGATAAGAACTTTCTCACGTGTATTGGACAAAGTATGTCAGTCACAGACAATGTCCCACTGCTGTGCAAGCCTTACATCTTTCTCCAGCAGGAAGACCATCATTTCAGCTTCTTCCTTAAATGTGTTACAGGTACTGCAATGCTGAATGTTCTGTCAATCAGTACAAATGTTATTAAAAAAAAAAACCCAAACCAAAAACAATCTACCCGCAGAATTCTCCAGGGCACAATATTAGTATGTCAGACCCAACAGTGCAACTTGAGGCATTTAAATTGCCTCAGCCCCAATCCAAAGATAAAATAGGTCCAAATAGACACAAGACATACTGTCATTTCTGAAACTAGTTTTGTTACACTAAAATTTTCACAATTTTATTATAATAAAGACAGACTTTTGAAGAAACTACTACTTTTTGGAATGATGCACAATGCAGCTGAGATCAGAGAGCCCTTCTGAAAAGCAGTATTCTGGGTTATATGAGACACAACACTCTATGACTAGCTGGTCCTGTAAATTCTCACTATCATGTAAAGTTTCACTATAAATAATTTAGCTGTTAAATATAATATTTTCTCAGGTCTTCTTTAGAAGAACACCATAGCAATTGCTTTTTTTCTCAAATTGGGGATTCACAGAAGTAGACTAAGTTCTTTGGGGCACAAGCTGATTTTTTTGTATGATTTGAGTCATGCTCATGAAAGTTTCTGCTATACTGTTTGGTTTATGGCAGTGTCTCATGTCAGTAATACCCTATCAAATGTGTGCATTCAGTTGTTTCAGACATTCAGTTATCACAGTAATAATGCATTGTAAAATGGTTTCTTTATTTTGTGGATTAATTTTTAATATACATTAAAATAAGATACTTGGTGTACTACAAGGATGAACCATGGCTTCACTAACTATTTTGCAAATTCTTTCCTCCTCAGTCACAATGTGGATAAAATCCAGACACTAGATGTGGACTTACTGGTCACCTAAAAATAGATATCCAGTCCTGTTGTGTAATCAGTCAATTGACACCATGACCAAAGATAATTAATAGAGTTGTTTTAGAATAATAGAAGGATAGAATCGTTAAGGCTGGGAAAGACCTCTGATATCATCAAGTGCAACTGTCACCCTAGAACCTGACCGTGTTCACTGCTAAACCACATCCTCCAGTGGCATACCCAGAGGTTTTTTGAACGCTTCCAGAGAGAGTGACTCCACCACTTCTGTGGCAATGCTTGACAACCCTTTCCATGAAGAATTTTTTCCTAATATCTAACCTAAACCTCCCTGGAGCAACCTGAGACCATCTCCTTTCATCCTGTCACTTGTTACCTGGGAGAAGAGACTGACACTCACCTTGCTACAACCTCATTTCAGGATTATCAGTAGAGACTGATAAGGTCCCCTCTGAGCCTCCTTTTCACCAGGCTTAGCAATCCCAGCTCCCTCAGCTGCTCATCAGACTGGTGCTCTGGACACTTCCCCAGCTCCATTGCCCTGCTCTGAACACACTCCAGCACCTCAATGTCTTTCCTGTCATGAGGGGCCCAGAACTGAACACAGGAATCAAGGTGTGGCCTCACCAGTACAGGGGGACAGTCACTGTCCCGGTCCTGCGGGACACATTATTTCTTATAGAGGCTTGGATGTCACTGGCCTTCTTGGCCACCTGGGCACACGCTGGGCCATGTTCAGCTGCTTTCAACAAGCACCCCAGGTCCTTTCCTGCTGGGAAGCTTTCCAGCCACTCTGCCCCCAGCCTTTAGCGCTGCCTGGGGCTGTTGAAAGAAAACTATGATCAACAGTATCAAAGGCATCTCTAAACAGTATTCAAGCATGTTTCTAACTTCATTTTGCATCTGAACTCTAGCCAAATTTTAAAATATTGGCATTGCAGAACTTCGTTCTTAAATTCAAAATCAGTTTCAATGACACTGACAGTGGCCAAGAAAATTTTCAGTAACAAATGCTCTCAAATTTTCATCTCATACACTTTTATGAGTGCACAAGTACATAATATTTACTATGCACCAACACTGCTACAGACTGCATTTCCTGAGATAAGTAACACTGATCCTGATTTTTCTTTGATTATCATTTAACTAAGATCAATTTCATAGAAGTAAACAAAATGAAACAAATAAGAAAGAAGGCTTTCAAGGGCTCTTCAGCTGAACACATAAAATTAAGGCACAGATGTTTTTACCCTTTAAAGTAATTCTCATACATAACACTGCTTTCTTTTGCCATAAATTTGATCAGGTGCACCAAAATTAAGTTAAGCTAGAAGAGGAATAAAAGTTTTGATGGTTCCGAAAATTCACAGTACAAAATTATTTCTTCAAAATTTTAAGTAAGTAAAGATGTTGAAATAATATTTCTAATATTAGAAGTTGAGAAGTAACACTGATGTTTGCAGTAGCTCTGTACACATTTTAGATACTATACATGTTCCGATGAGAAACTAGAGCTCTGACACATATTGTTCAAAGCACAATCCCTGAGGGAAAAAAAAGGAAACATCTTTGCTCACCTAGAACAATATTTTACAATGGAAGAATGACAGAATGATAGAAGAAAGAAAGAAAGAAGAAAAGAAAGAAAGAAAGAAAGAAAGAAAGAAAGAAAGAAAGAAAGAAAGAAAGAAAGAAAGAAAGAAAGAAAGAAAGAAAGAAAGAAAGAAAGAAAGAAAGAAAGAAAGAAAGAAAGAAAGAAAGAAAGAAAGAAAAGAAAGAAAAAGAAAGAGAAAGATCAACAAGAATGAACAAAAGAAAAACAAACAAATGAATAAATGAATGAATGAAAGAACAAACAAAGAAAGAAAGGAAGAGAAAAAGACAAAAAAGAGAGAAAGAAGGAGGAAAAGAAGGATAGAAGGAGGGAAGAGGCAAGCAAGCAGGTCTGGCCCTTTATCCCCTTTATGTAGGTACATATCAACACTTAAGCTATTTATAGTGTTAAAGGCAAGCCCAAACCCTTGCAGTCTGACTGCACTCATGAAAAAAAAGTATTTCTGGTAAGTTTCTTTTCCAATCTGTATATATATTGTCTTGAAGATGCTATAGAAGTGACTGAAATGTTTCATAGGAAAACTACAGATTCTTGCACAAGATTCTTCCAAGGAAGCTCAGTCATTGAAGAATGCATGAAGAATCATCTGAAGGATTGGGGATAGAGGAACACAAACCTGGTTTTGATGTGACTTCTGTATTCTGCGAGCTAAGCATTTCAGTGCTGTGAAAAGAAGCAGATAAAGCAAAAGTCCAAGGACTACAGACTGGAGGATAAAAGGAATGAAAGATCAGCAGGAGCTACAACAAAACAAGAAGCTTAAATATGGGCGCAAGAAAAACAGATGCTAGGACGTAGATTGAAAAAGCCAGTAATCAGAGTAACAGGAAACTGAATTTTAAATACATCTTAGCTGTTGTGAGAAAACAAAAAAAGGAAAATATGCATGCAGGAATAAGAGGGGATTTATTATTATTCTGTCAGTTCTAGAAAGAAAAAGTTTCTGGCAGGTTAAGAACTAAGACCACTGCTGATCAGCATGAACTAGTGTACCACTGCACTGCACTTACTCCATAAGTTCATCTATATCAACATTACAGCTTGCACCACCTTAAGCACATTGAGGCATGGCACCGTAATGGTGTGCCAAGGCAGACCTGCATATTACTGGGGGCACTTTGCCCCAGTGAGCTGAAGAGGCTGAGTGTATCTGAAACTGCAAACAGCAAGGGAATGACTGAAGGAAGACACTGGAGAAAAACAATACTACTGGAAAAAATCAGCAAGAGGGCAACATCGGAATGAAGGCTTAGGAAAATACAAACATTCAGTGTCATGCCTGATGGTACTCTCTTATTCAGCATCCACGTGACAAAATATTGAGACTTCAGAACAAACCACTAAGAAGAACAGAGTATAATCAACCAAGAAATGGACAGGCAGGAGTTTTCACACGTGGTCTATTGACATATTTCCTACCATGAACAATTCATCCTTGCTATAGCAAAGGATAACTCAGCCATTTTCATGAACATGCCATTGTTCATGAAAAGCAACGTGTTCGTGCTTTCTGCCAATCACTTCTTTGGGAGAAAAATATTCCTCCTTTAATCTCACAAGGCACACTTCTCAAAGTCTCGTGACCAAGTAATAAAGTACTTATGCAATCCCTCAAACTGCAAACTGGTATGAGTAAAAAGTTTGGTTTAAAGATGAACTATACCTGTATTTACACATTTTTAAGAAGGATAGAACTCTTTACTTCCTAAAGGCAAGTGCAGGAGGGAAAAATCAGTACTATTCTGTGGATACCCAAAAGCTGCTAGCAGGTTTTCCCTGGTTCTTGCAGTATTCTGTGAGAATCTCTCCTTTCTCATGCAAGCTATGAAAACAATAAGATGGTTTTTGTAAATAGCATCTGAACACCTGCTGTTTTTCTGATCTGTTTGGGTTTAAGGCAGCAAGTGTTTGGAAATGGGCGTTGTAGGACTTCAGCCAATCACCCCAGGAGGTGGGTGACCACTGACCAATCACCTATGGAATTTTAGCATATGTAAGCAGAAGTTGTAACTAATAAAACTCGCTCCATTTTCTCGCTGGATTTGTGTGTGCTGCATCTCTCCATCCCGGGTACTACAGCGACACTATTCATTATCATCTATAAAATTATATGATTGTTTTCACTGTTTGTACACAGTGTCTTGTTATCACGGGAGGCACCTGCCTCTATTCTAAGGCTTTATAAAATGGACTAGATTATAGTATGGCTGTACTCAAGAAATGATGCAAGAACTCTAGAAAATATGGCTTGAAGCATCAATTCTGTCTGTATGAGTGCTGGACTCTGGTTCGGAAAGGAAAGGATATAGATTTAAGGCTTGGAGTTTCACTACAGGGAACATGGACTCTGAATAGAAATTCTACTTACACTGGATAACTTTTTTATTTCTTCTTGCCTTCCTCAATGATTTTGACTCTTATTCTATGATAATGGGACAAAGAGCCACCCAAATACAGAAACTTCTTAGTGAGACCAAACACATAAGATGGTGAAGAGATCACCTTACAATAGTAAAAGACCATGTCAAAGATGACCTTGCACAATGAGTCCTGACCAAACTGCACTATAAGAACAGATATCACAGAGTTTGACCACCTGCACAGTAGGTTGCAACTTGATTTTTATAGTCATCTGTGGGCTGGCACAGAAGAGAAAGATGTCAGTCTATGGCTACAGAAGCTACTTTTATGTGAGAATAAGCTGGTTTGGATATTTCTGATTCAGATCCTTAAATCCCTGTAACTCAGAAAGCACTGCCTTTGTTTTCTGCCTCATTATGACTAGGCTACACAATGTCCTTCTGCACAATGAGAATGTACAGACAGCTATTGAAAATGATTGTCCATTTTGGTTTATTATTTTTTTCTCCTGATAGAAAAGTGCATGTAGGATCGTGTTCTGAGGCTTCTCTGAATGCTTTCAGGCACAGAAGATTCTCCTAGAAATGGGGATTTATATTACATTTTCCAGGACCAGAACTAATTTTACTGGCCAAATACGATCTTAAGATACCACTTTCTTCATAAGAGTAGCTCGAGAATGACAGATCTTATCCTGTCTGCTGCCACCAGCAGGTGATGTTCACACCACCACATTTTATGAATAAATGAGCTGCAAACTCCCTGTTCTCCACATATATATGGTGTACATTTTTAGTCCGTCTGTACAACTCACATCATTTTCTTATTATCTTCAAAATTGTATTGAGCGAGTTAGTAATATGAATCAGTTTAACAGAGATTCCATAAAATAATCCACGGGGGGTCCGTTATTTACTGTGCATATTATATTTTAGGTCAAGCACCTACAAAACCAGTAGGATCTAAACACTTTCTGAAAAAATGAAGTAATTATAAGAACTGGTATTTTTGTTTGGTTAAATTTCAAGTCAGTATATATAAATATAGTTACTGGTATTTCCAGTTCAGCAACTTTTCCAGCCTACTACCAATTATGTGCAAAGTGCATGAAAAAGGAAGAATACAAATGGGAAGAATGGAGAAATAGTCACTTGTCCAGAAGTAATAGCAATCATTGCCCATGTTATTCTTCACATTTTTATTCTATATTTTCTTATTCTGTTTGACTTTCAAATTTTGTACATAAAAAAATTTTCTATTATGATGGAATAGCACCTAGTTAAAAAAATATATTTCTATCACTTTTTTGAACATACTGCTACAAGTCAATCATATGTCTTCAATTTATGGGGTGTTTTTTTAATTATCATTTTTGCTCAGGAAAAGTAAGTTAAATAGGCAAAACTTGTTCAGACACCTGTGTAAACATACAGCTGTGCACTGTATGCATGCATGATATTTTATTCTTTCAGAAAAAAATATTATGGAAAAATACTAAAAAGTAGAAAAATAATGCACAGTCTTTTAGAACTGTGTGCACTGTACATGCAGTTATATGATAACGATTGCAATCTCAGATGCAATTTCAATAATAATTTTTTAAGCATGAAATAATTGAATTTATAAAAAGCCATGTAGTTCTCTATGTGCTTTCCTAACCTGAAATAGCAAATTCTGTATTGAAAATACCATGCATCTGTTTATGCTCTATGTAGCTTTTAGTCTGGAAATGGGAATTGAAATTCCATGAGATTTTCTCTCACCAGATGTCAGTGCTTTTTAGGTTTGAAATGTTCACAAAATAGAATTTCTTCCATGACACTTATTGTTCCTCAGCTAAACCAAGGAACTTGGAGGACCATAAAAGGCTTAAAAACCACTAAAAAGTTCAAAACATGTTAAACTGTTTTCTAAAGGCTATTCTGAAATAGATCTTGGAGAGTTTCAATTTTGTTATTTGCTGTTGGGAACCCGTGGTACACCAAACCATGCAACTGTGATGACTATAGTAGTATCATGAACACGGGTTTTCAGCGTAAGTTAAAATACTGACTTTTTGCTCAAAAACTCAAGTTTCTATTCAGAGACATGAAAGAATGGACATTATTTCATGGAACCTACAGTTACCTGAACTTTCAGGATAATCTCTTGGGAATGCTCAGACCTCAATTCCAACAACTGCATTAAAAGAAGTTTACAAAAAAATAGAATTAAACTGGAACAACTGAGCAAGCTCCACTCAAAACACCTATAAAATTCTGTTTAAGGTGCTTTCTTTCACAGTGGATGTCAGTTCCTAAAAGTAGCAAGAATTAGAGCTCTTGCTTTAAGATACCTGCAACTATTTGTGAATGGAGGAGGAACTACCATCACCACTTTTTCTTTCCAAATAAAAAGAAGTGGTTTTCCTCCAGGTGATTTATTTGTGTGTGGCAAGTAGTCAAGTATTCAGTAAATTGTTCAGTTGCACAGAAAATAGAGGAAAAACAATATTCTGCTTGCTTGTTATTCATATGGAACAAGGGAATGGAGAAAAACCATCATAGAATTCTGCATTGCACATGTGTGACTATTTGTATTAGGACAAGGCATAAGACACATTCCTGTCCTTTCAGCTTTGGATAGGTCCTGGCCTTCCAGTCAGGGATAGGTCCTCAGGAACCTAATTTAGCAGGTAAAAAATGCAATATATGTTGAAACTTAATTTTGAAAGAATGTGTTTTGTCAAAAAATATCTAATTACACACTCTGCTCTGTTTAACCATATGTTAAATTCCAATTTACATGTGTTATTCTACTTTCATGATATACACACGCGTGATTACTAACTTGAAATTAGTTCTGACCAGCCATAGGGCATATGAAATGGCATCAAATCTTAGAATTAAAGACCTTATCTTATCTATATTATCTTATCTTATCTTATCTATCTTTTCTTCTGCTGAAATATCCACTGTTTCTTCAAATCTAACAGTACAGAAGTGCACTTTCACTTATTCAAAGACTTTATAAATTATTACACCAGTACCTATTTCTATACCTCTTTAATGCCAGTGGGTCACTTCAGTGCATTGCAGCTATAGTAAAAGTCTGTAGAAACAGACTTAGATTAAACCAAAGTAGTAAAGAAAATTTTGCTGTTAAATACCATTGGATTTGCACATTTCAGTCATCTCATCATTTAACCAATCCATGGAGAGTGGAATTTCTTTGGATTTACTTTTGTCTTTCTTTTCTCCTGGGCATTTACATTTCTGAGACATAGAGACAAGAATTCAAAGAAATAGTAATATTACTCAAAAACACTCAATAACTACATTTCAACAAGTTAGTGCAAGATCCCACCTAAGTATAAATGATATAATATCTATATTAATGTATTGACACTATGATATGAAAATGTAATGGTCAAAATTAGTGTTTAAAATACAACTAACATTTAAGACTGATTAGAACATATTTTTTGCACTAAAATATCTCTCCTACATTGTGCAATAGTCTGGGAGGTTTAACAATGAAAAAGACAACTGATGAAAAACATTTGTGTCTAGTCTGCCCCTCTGCTCTGCTCTGGTGAGACCCCACCTGCAGTGCTGCACCCAGCTCTGGGGTGCCAGCACAGGAAGGACATGGACCTGCTGCAGTGAGTCCAGAGGAGGGCCAGTAAGATGACTAGAGGAGTGGAGCACCTCTTCTGTGAGAAAAGCCTGAGAGAATTTGGGTTGTTCAGCCGGGAGAAGAGATGGCATCAGCATGACCTAATTGCAGCCTTCCAGTACCTGAGGGGAGCTACAAAACAGAGAGGGACTTTTTACAAGGCCATGTAGTGATACAAAAGGAAATGGCTTTAAACTGAAAGAGAACAGGTTAAACTATATATTAGGAAGAAATGCTTTACTGTGAGGGTGGTGAGGCACTGAAACAGGTTGCCAGAGAAATTGTGGGTGCCCCATCCCTGGAAGTGTTCAAGGCCAGGTTGGTTGGGGCTCTGAGCAACCTGATCTAGTAGAAGGTGTCCCTGCCCATGGGTTGGAACTAGATTACCTAGAGCTGTCCCTTCTAACTCAGGCTATCCTACTGTTCTATGATTCTTTTTAGGTCTGTTTTCATAAAAACAGCTTCAAGACGGTAATTTCAGGTTTAGGACTATGTTCCCTTCAAGCAGAAAAAAACAAGACATCAAACATTGGTTAGCTGGTTGAGCAAAGAAGTAGTAAGGAAACAATCCACAAACATAAGTTTAAAAAAAAAAAAAAAGTGGTCTAGCTCATAAACTCAGAAAAGACTGTGATGAGCTTCAGTTATTCTAGAGCCTAGTGATTGAAAATGATGGACTGGGATATTCCAGGTGTTGGAAAGCTATCAGGAGAAACAGTGGAAAATTCTAGAAATGTCTCTGTTCCCAGCAGCTGTGGAACTGAATGCTATTTACAGAGCCTGCCACAAATGATAACATTTTTTCCAGAAAAGTCTTGAAATCTGTGAAAAGCTAAGAGGGAGGGAGGGAGAGATGAACAGTTTTCTGGGAAGGTAATTTCCTCTGCAGTTGCCAATATCTGACACAGTTAAGATGACATGGATATTTTCTGCATCACTCTTCTAATTGGTAACTACACCCCTTAACTGATTTAAACAGAAACAGATGCTTCTGCCTTAAAGTTGTTTTGCAAAGCAAAAGGGAAACAGAACCATGGACGAATGGATCTGTTGGTCTTTTATGTTGAGAAGAATTGATTTTGCAAGGATTACAAATACTTCTTTGTGGAATGAAAACTATGACAGCTTAAAAACTCCTCTGAGCTTAGAATAGTAATTTATGTAGGACAATGTAATAAGGTAATTGTCCTTCCCAAGCTTGTTCTTCTATTCACTGATAAACATTTTTAGGAGGAGCAAAATCATATGATGATATGGAACTTATCATAGGAAGAGAGTTACGTGGAAAATATTTTCCTGCTCTAGTGCTGTCATTCATGTTCTCTACCATGTAGATGAAGAACAAACCATGTCAGACGCCACCGCTCTACCGCTCATTCTGCATTTGTAGTGATGCCATGCTGATTTTTTGGTTTTTTATATAACCCTCTTATAAAACCCTTTAATATACAGCTTTTATACAGCTTTTATGTATCCTTAGTGCTTTTAGCCCACATACTTGTAATTCCCTAAGTCTGATAACAGCTTAGACCCAAAGTTCTGTTAAGCCAAGAGACCAAACATCTTGGAGGCCTCGCAGCTGGGGGTCAGAAAGCCCCAGACACCAAGGTCCTCTCCAGAACTTATTCTGTAAACCGAGATAGGCCCGTCCAGGGGGAAGGTTCCTCGGGATGGAGGCTTCTCTTGAGCCTCTCATTGGGGAATCTCTGATAGATATGCTAATTTGCAAGGTCTATAACTGTATACGTGAATCACTGTGTGTGTGCATTTTCCGGGGGGGGCACTTTCGGGTGTGCTTTTTCGGTGTGCATTCGGGGGTGCATTCTACCTGGATGTGGTGCACCTGGGGATCCTTAAATAAATACCGAGGTAAAACCCTTTTTTCCCCTCTAACTGTGTTTGTCTTTTAATTCTAAGCCCAGGGAAAGGCAACAGTAGAATAAGTAAATCACGTCCCTATACCTCTGTTTCCATTTTTAATGAGCAAATTCCTCAGGCCAATAACTCTTTTCAGTACACACCAGAAGCAACAAAATGGAGCCAAATTGATATCTGGGAATTTTAGGCATTAAAGGTTGTAAACAATAACTTACAATAAAGGGAAGGGAAAGCAAAGTAATAGCCACTGTAAATATACAAGTCTTACACAGCACAGAGGCCTTTCTCAAGTCTGTTACAAGCAAATTTAGGTGTTTCCTTTTCTGTAGCCCCAAGAAGTGCCAGAACTGCAAAATCATTTCTAGATTTGCTTGATGCTGTAATTCACTTATGTTCACTGCTCTGTCATTTTCAGCCATTCCATGATCCTGCGTGTTTATCTTTCTTTGTTCCTTTGAAGAGCACATGTAATAGTGTTATGATCTCCTCCTTGAGAGAGGATCATACTTGACACTAAAATGCAGGTAAATAATGATATCACATTGCTATTTTGTTTAACATACCTTTATACAAGTCATAAAAATGTACATAATTTAAAAATTATTATAGTCTTCGATTGAGTAGCTGCAATGCAAAATGATTTTAAGCAGTTGCTTACTAAGTAAAAGGAAGGTCTGTAAGAGTAAGACAATAAATAATTGGAAAAAAGTTCAGTCATGGCAGCATGAAAAACAAGGAAAAACATGAGTGAGTTTCAGAAGCAGCCCTAATATTCACTTCCAAAAGGGCGTTTTTGTTTGATAGACTTTTCATAGCCACATACATAGTTTAAACTTTGTCTGTTTGTAATTATTTTGAAAATTCTCCATGGGATTTCATGCAAGCTTAGGCAACAGTGACATCAACAATTTAATTAGACTGCAGTCTCATTAAACATCTATGACTAAACAGCTTTCTACCCCTTCTCTTGCGATACTCCTTTCTAATTTAATTAACTTCTCATTCTTAAAATTAGGTTAGGTTCTTTTTAAACTCGTCAACAAAACAATCTCATACCCAGTAATTCTTAAATGGCAATCATTTTCCCTACCAGTATCTACCCACTAGATGTGGGAGAACTCAACTCATTTGTTCAAACACCATCGCCCAGGCCATACCTGTTCAATATCTAGGATATTAGCTATGACATAGGAGCTACAGGAAAACTGTGATCCTCAAGCCATAGGCCAGGCAGAATATTCTGGAATGGTGCAACTCTAGTCTTGGAGAGAGTTCTAGTTCACCAGTCCTTTACAATCTGTGTTACAAATGTATTTCCTTTCTCACACCAAGTATGAGTTGCACGTATGCCAGCATCAAGCCTTGCACACCTCACCAGAAGCATGCTGCCTGTTCATTCATGAAATAACATTCACTGAAACCAGCTGAGTAGTTGCCCTACAAAAGCACCCCAAGTTTCAACTTACTACTTCATCAGTAAGAAACTGTCATCACATACATCAAAAAGTAGTTGTAAATACCAAGACATGGAATTCTTTTTGAGCGAATATTCTCTCTGAATATTCTGAAAACTGGAAAAGTTTACTTGGATAGTTTATGCACCACTATGTAACAGAAACATACAGATGAAATAGAAATATATAATTAACTAGTGCAGTGTTGTTAGTGTGTAAGAGTATCTTCATGAACAGTATCTGCATTATGAACTTTACCCAAATTCCATTTTTTTTAATATAAATAGATATTCACAACGAGGACAATACAAGAGTGGCAAAGGAAGAGGTGAACTCTGGCATTTGCTATTGCTCCTTATGGGAGTTCTAAAGCATGTTTTTTTTCAAACATCTTTGTTTTTGAAAGCATCCTTTTGGATTAACATAGCGTGATAGTAATTGGCATTCTCTTCTGTAACACTAATGACCCTGTTTTATCTTGTTATCAAAAAGTTTTAGTCAGAATAGAAACCAGCATCTTGCCTAGCAGAGAACAGAGATAGAGGACAGTATTGAACATTAACTTAAAAAGTTAATTGAAAGAGTAACTCTAAATTTAGAGTAGTATGCAGTGACAGTCTTTGCCATCCCTCTGCTGCCCTGAATCTCTTTCTGGTTGAACAAATACATTCATCTTTAACAGACACAAGTGAAACGGGCCTGGAGGCAGGAGATGCACTTCTCCAGCGAGGAAAGAAGAAACAAGTTGAAATAACGCAAGTTTTCCCATAAAAACCTATCCACTTTTTGAGCTGATTCCTTCTATTCAGGCACATAGGCAGGGTCTCCTGTGGCAAGAGTGAGGGCCTGTTAACCCCAAAGTCATGCTTAGAGTGAGAAGAGGTAAACACTAATGCAACATGGAGTGTTTTTTCAATAGAAATAAAGCATATACCAAAAGGAACAAAGAAGTGGCTGGCCAGCTAAGGGGTCGTGGGAAGAAGCATTTGGTGGGGAATCAAACAAGGCTGTTTTGAGTGAGATCCCAGAGGGATTAGCAAGGCCCAATGCTATGTGACATTTACACCAGTGATCTGGAGGCAAATATTAAAACACTGCTCATAATTCTTGCAGATAGACAGACTGGTGGGAAGCTAAAGAATGATCAGTCCAGCTACAGCAAGGTGCTCCCCTGCTTTTCAGAGGAGTCCCACTGGTGGCTAAGGTCACGCTTTTTGAAAACTAGAACAATAAATAAAATGCATTTTAATCTAAACAAATGTAGAGTTGGACACCAATGATCAAGGAATGCAATAAATACCTAACATATGGGAGAATCCTGGGAACAGTAGGAAAAGACTAGCGCTGCCTCTGAATATAAGTAATAGTGAGAATGGAATGTTGCGTGGAGGTGTGGGTTACACATTTCTTTTTTGGTTACACTTTTTTTTATTCTAAAATAAAAGTTGAAAAACTGGAATGTGTGTGACAAAAGTCCTTGAAATAAAAAGAGAGATGCTTAAAAACAGAGGAAAACTCAGGTATGAAAGTTGAAGCCAGACAAGTTCAAATCGTGAGAAAAGTCTCCAGCAACAGAGGCAATTAATCATGATAATCCAGTCACTGAGGAAAAAAAAAAGGGTGGATTCTCTGCCTGTTGCTCATCAAGAAAGAAAGATAATGGTTAGCCAAATGAAAGTTACTTGGCCCGATCATATACAAAAATCCAACAATTTTAAAAGCTAGAGACTGTTCAGGAAATTAAAATGTCAAAAAGGTTGCTGGAACATATATGAGGATTTCTGCAGTCAGAATTCAGACCCTTAGGCCATACTAGATTTCACAACACTACAGTAAAGAATGCTGAACGACCAGGAAAACAAGGATCTGACTCTTTCTGATCATGCTGTAAAGAATTCTTAGTTTATTGTCATTACTGTTCTGAATATCTAACATTATTTTACTGCTATAACCTCTCTCCTGCCACCAAATGAAGGGATTCATTAGTAAAAACATGCTGTTTTGTCAATAATGAGTTTTACCATGTGTTAGCATTTCTGATAAATTTTCTGTTCTGGCAAAACTAAGATTTTATTTCAAAATAATTTTGAAGGGAAAAAGAGACTGAAGTTAAAGAAGCTTTACATTAAAAACACTTTTTAATTTTTATTGAGGTTATTTTTCCTTACTCTGTATCTTTCTATATTTCTACAGAAAATATATTTCTATATTTCTACAGAAAATTCAGTGTGATCAATTAAAAAAAAATTTGGATTAGGGATTTTTCTTGAATCCATTAAATAAATTATTCCAATAAACTTTCAGCCACTAACCTTTTTCCAGAATTTCAGAAAATAGACATGAAAGCATCATGTTCAGGACAGTCTTTAAATAAATGTTTGCTGAAGTAGAGCTGAAGTAACATGACTGATAAAGCAGCAAGCCTATTCTGGGTGCCTTCTTTTAGGTTGTATTACTCAGTGCATCATGCTGGTTTGATTCAATCTACTAGTAATAGAAGTTTCTGACACTGAAAATGAGTTTCAAAAAGAAGTGTTTATTACAAGTTACAAATAATAGATCTACTTCCAAAAGTGCATAGTCAGAGAGTCAGGAATAGTTAGTCTGTATATTGCAACCCTTGAAAACACAGCCTGACAGAAGGAGGAAAATAGACCTCTTCTTTCATTTCTTTTCACCTATTTCATGTAATTTTTCTGTTTAATTCATAACATACCCAAGCAGAATCGGAATGTTCTGTACTTACATTCATAGCCATTTCAAACATATTGCAATATATTCTGTAATTACAGCAATCATACATAGCTTCAGTCTCTATTACTCAAGGTTTCATTCTAGTAGATTCTTTTTTTCATTTGACATGTAAGCAATTGAAAATTCACTGACTCACAGAACTGCTCCACCTTTGAAGAGCTGCAGAATTGTTTATATAAATATGGTTCTACGACAGCAAGCCTGTCTGCAATTCCTGTAAAACTGCTGTGCCACGCCATGTGATTTTTGTCAAACCACAACTGTCACATGTATTATAGACTCAGTCTAACCCTTTTCAGAATGAGGGATTTATAACCTCACTTACACACTCCACAAACTGCACATCAGATCTTTTCTGCTAAGTTTCAGAGTAAAAGAATAGCAAAACATGACTCAGAGCCTTGAAAAAAACATGACCCTCTCTTGGGGAAAAAGTACACGCAATCTCTACGGGATCTGAGCTGACGCCATGCAAGAGAAGGCTGGCATGACTAAACAGTAAGAATCTATATCAGCTGCCATTACCACAGCTTTTGTTTGTGTAACATGAAATATGGAGCTGTCAATGGCTGACTGTTCGCAGTAGGTATAAATAGTCCTGTTGTATTTTGCATTCCAAGCTCACAAGTTTTGCATCTCATATTGTCAGTAGCTGTTCACAGCAGAGCTGCTCACCCTCCAGAGGGAAGTGAGCCGCAGCCTCCCCCAGGCACCCCTGCCACGCACCTGGGTGTGCAGACGTGTGCGCTACCGTGGAATTGAACTTTTGCCAGTGACACAGATGGCTGCACACACATTCCTCACAATCTTGAGAACTGATCTTTATGCCTGAGGGACTCTTGACAACCATGCTGACAGTTGCTTGTGTAAGTGATAAAATCTGTCCCCCACATCCAAGGTCCTTTTAAGAGGGAAGGAGTGAGAGGGCAGCTGGCAGGGTGAGGGGACAGCTGACCACAGCTGCTCACCTGCTGGAAACCCTGCTCCAGCATTTCCTCTAGGACACAGAAACAATAAGGGGGGAAATTTCTCCTCTATTCCAGACAGAACAATCAGGTATTGTTACACTGCACTTCACAAAACTCTTCCCCACTCCAAATAAGGAAAAATTAATCATTTGTGTACATGATGTGCCATACAAATGTGGCCTGACAAGGGCATTGTGCGTGGTTTGCAGTCTGGCCTTACCGTGCGTGAAGTGGAACCCCAAGCTACAATGTCGCAGGCTATGTGACCTGAGGACTACCCTATAGACTACCCTATAGCCTGCTCCCCTAACTCCTTCACACTTCCAGCTGTGCAGGCCCTGGCAGTTGAGACTGCATGCCTACTGCAGACTCTGCTAACAAAACCCTAAATTTGTCATTTTACCACACTACTTTGAAGAGTAATAAGAGATTTGTTCAGATTATGCTACAGAATTAGTATAATTTCCTTCAGAGGTCCTTTATAACTACAGGTGTCAGCTGTTCAGTTATCACTTTTATATGATCATTATGTTATGGGCCATTACCACAAATTCTCTTTATCACCGCCTTTGCACATTTTATATTTCATGATGTATTATACCTCTCTAGTACAATACAACCACTTTAACTATGTCTAATTAAAAATTGCCCTTAAGGCCTCAAACATATAAATCACTGCCTTCCCTCGCCCACATTGTTTTGTTTCAAAAAATGTACGTAGACATACTACAATCTGAGTAAAGCAAGCAAGGGTAGTAATGAGAAACAATTTAACTTTCATTCAAAAGTTCACTGGCATTCTACACCATAAACAAGAATGGGAGAAACCAAAAAAATTTCTTAACAGTTACTTTACAACTACTATTACATGTTATATTAGAAAATAAGAGGTCAGATTAAACTCATATTCACAAGTGAATTGTGTCAGCTACCAATTCCATCACTCATACATTGTTCTTGTGGCTTATCTCAACACTCATGTCAACTCAAAGATTTTAAATTTACAATATAAAGTAAACTCATGAGCAAAAGGATAGTGGGGAGGAGAGTTGGTGGGTTTTATTTATTTTTTAAAAACAGACTAAGGATTGTGTTCTTACCTACAAAATACTGCTTATGCAGTTATTTCAGGAACTTCTATTGTGGCAAAATCAGATCTAAATGTTTATACAGTATTGTGCTTTTCCTGTTTTTATTTTAACCTCCTGCTGTTTCGACAGTTTCCTTTCAACTTTTGATTATCAGGCCACCCAGCTCTACATTAAAATGCTCAGGATCAACGAGCCACTTCATATTTAAATGCTCACTCATGAATACATTGGATGTAAAGTGCAGAAGAAAAACCAAAACACAGAATCATCAGAAGTTTAGGGAAGTTAATACATTCTAAGCTGTCATGCTGTAGTACTAGATGAAATATCAACACAATCTTACTTTAATACTGATAGCAAAGTATGAATACTGTGTCCTTCCACGAGTTTGCACCCCCAGGCAGAAATAAGCAGTGGTTAGCTGCCACCTAAATAGACAAGAAAGCAGACATCAATAGACCAATAAAATGAGACTATTGTACTTGTGTAATAGCATTTTGCTGAGTAGTTTGTAGATTGCCTGAGACTGCAAAATTATAGGAAGGCCACACAATAATTAACATCATCCAAAACTATTTCAAATCCCTAGGAAGTTCATGAGATTCAGAGCAAATTACTTTGCTTACATGAGTTTAGAGTTGGATGTTTATTCAGGTGTCCAATTCTAACATCTAGCTGCTAATTTGCATCATCAAAATTAACTCAGACGTGTGTGCAATCCCTGGCATCCAGTAACATCTCTGAGGCGCTACAGTCCCATTCCGGAGCATGTATTCAGCCACCTAAATCTGTTCAATACTCACTGGTCATCTCATACCAAGACCCCAAGAGGATGCATAAAGTCCCCAATGTCCTCCAAAAGAACCTGCTCCAGCGGATGTGGTCAAAATATGTCACTTTCAGAGACTGAACAGAGGGCTCTTTTAATCAAAGCTTGAGTTCGGAAAACATGATTGAAGTTGCTTTCTTGGGAAGTGAGAAAGATATAAATTCCCATAGTGGAGAAGGGATTTGAAGCCAAATCTCCAGCTTCCCAATAAATAGTTTATCCTCTAAGTTACTGGGCTTGCAGTCTGGACTCATCTTTTAAGCTATTTCACCCGGCTGCAATAATTAAATACACACTGAACTATACAGTGCACACGAACTGCTCCCCAGCTGAAGGTTTGAACAACTGATACAGGAGACTGAAGATTTATATCTCATTGCCAAGGTGAAATTGATATCTGAAACAAAAAGGACTAGATTGCAGTGTGAATTTTTTTAGTCCACCTCATTCTTAGTACATTTTCCTGCAAGATGACTCCAACTATTTCTCCACTAAGATTATCTGTACATGGTGTGAAGTCATCATCTCTTATTCCAAGGCAGAAAAAATAATTGGCTAAATGATAAGCCATAAGTGTCTGCAGAAAGAGGTATTTGAGCTAGGGGAAGGAATGCGAGGTCATGTTTAAATTATAGGTTTAGGTCATGCTGGTTTTGTTTTGGAGGTTTGGAGGTTTTTTAGTTTAAAAAGGTCTTTGTTTAATATGTTGGACTACATCAAATACATTCTATTCCTCTATGTAGCTGGAGTTTAATTTGATGTTATTAATTCTGCAGGGTAGGAGGCTCTTAGAAGTTACATACTGAACTCAAACAATACTGCCCTGCTCCTTTTCTGGTTCTTGACAATGCTGTTACATGCTGGATGGTTTTGCTATTAACTTTTTCAAAAAAGCAGATCATTTTTTTCTTTTTCAAAACCCCCTTAATGCTCAGCCATGCTTGTACCTGCCACAACTCTGCATGATTTGTGATTAAGCATTACCAAGCCTTGCACCAAATGGGAAAATTGGAGGGTGAAAAATACATGTTTAAAATGTCTTTTTAAGGCCAGAGTCAGCCATTATTATTTATTCAAATTCTCCGAAGCTAGAATCTGACACTAAGAAAGTTTTCTTTATACTTTTAGGTTATAAGTGTGGACTAAACCAGTAATTTCTCTCCAGTGTTTATACCACTTACCATGCTTTGCATGGGGACAAAGAAAAAGCTCAGGACTTTCTGTGAAACAGATAAAATGAAAGAATACTTTTTAAACGCAGGCGGACAAAGACACAAGTCAGAAGCATCTTTTAGTAACTCATGACAGGTGTGAATGTGACTGAGAAACTTCATATGATCAGATGACAAGCCTAATTAGGAGCATGCTGCTAAGGGAAGAATTTCACATTTCACAAGATCTGAAGGAAAGAATATTTATTGGTCCACAGCAAGGAAAAATAAAAATCCTGACACAACACCTTTCCCAAAGCTGCAGCCGTAGCCTATTTCTCCACATATGTGCCTTCCCAAGAATCTCTTGCTCCTTTAAAAGATTTCGCTGACACTTGTCAGGTTTTTTTTCAAGCAGTTAGGCCTAGATTTTTCCCCCAGGTTTCTCACAGAAACAAAATCCATACCAGGACAGAGATATGGTCTGATGAGAAGCTGTTTGGAGTTTGTGATCTTTTACTTCTCCGCTTCATATTTAACATACACCTACATCTACAGAAGTGACTTTTGAAGGATTTATGCAAGTGCAGGGTGAAGGGTGGTTGCTTTTTTAAAAGAAAAGAATGAAAATTAATAGAAGCACAACGTGAGATAAGATGGTGCTCCAAAGATAGCACTTTAGGTACATCTGAACAACTACAATAATTCCACCCTGAACCATTTTCTTTCTGCCGTCGTGGAGCTGTATGGTGATCAGCTATCTGTCTTCAAGACAAACACAGGAACTCATAGCTCAGGAGGACCAAAAATTAAAAAGTGCCTTTAGGGTATCTTTGCATTTTTCCAAGTCTTTATACTGGAAGGCATCTTCAGTGCCCAGAACATGTAACCCAGGCAGGTGACCTGCTCAAATCACAGCAGCCTTCCTGAACTGAAGCACTGCCCTCTTTGGGCTGTTCTCTGACACAGTAAAAGGGTCTGTTTTATAACCTTTGCTCAGCTGGGGTTTCTTGCTTAACTGCTTGTTAATCCTGCAAAAGTACCATGCATCTGACTGGGGAAGGGTTTGTTTTAAAATCACTGGCTTTTTGTTTACAAGAGGAATATCCACCCTTATAAACTGCCTGCCAATACCTTCTCTGAGTTTGTTTTTTTTTAATGAATGCTTCTTTTTTCATCCTTTCATAGACATCAGTAAAAATGCAAGAACTGAAAGGCTAAACAGAAGCAAGTAGCTTATCCTACAGATGTTTTTCAGTGGGAAAAAAAAATCCTACTTTCTGAATAGAACCACTAGGGCCCCAAAAATAGATTCATGGCGGGGGAAAAAAACTCACTTGATTGTAAAAGCTTGGATCAGTTACTTACAGACACTGAAGTTTCTAGGAGAATTAAGACAAAATAATATAGCTCCTTTACATCTGAAAAAAAGAAAATGCAACAGCTGCCTGGCTTGCTACATCTCTAGATTGTGCTGTAGCTTCACCTGTAACCTGCAAACTACCTGATGTAGAGTAAATTGCTGCCCTGTGATAGTAAGTATATTCAAGATACTCTTATGGGCTAGAGCATAATGGAAGCAGAGGTGATGTTTTTTGCAGAAAATCTGTAAAGGAAATAGTAAGAGTTGGCACCCTGGAAACAGGACATGGTGCAGAAAACTACTGTAAGAATAAAACCCAGCTGCCAGTGATCTCAAGCTGCAGATAGAGAACTATAGGAGCCACTGTTTGGGAGAGATCAGACTTTCACAGGGAGAAGGAAAAGAGATCCCAGTCACACAGAAGAGTTGTCTAACTGCTCTGCCATGACCCTCACTAACTCAGGGACAGCCTGCCTGCAGGCAGGATCTGAAAGGAGGAAACGGCTGGAAGTTGTTTCCTGCAAGTACAAGTCTCTGAAGTAACAACATGTGGTGTTGGTCCTCGGTCTTGTGTATCTCCAGCTGTGAAGACCAGTTAAGAGTTTTTGTGTTCCTCGTGTATCTTCATTTAAGGATGTTCTCTTAAAAAATACATATATATATATACATACATATCTATACATATACATATATCTCCCTTTTTTTCTAAATTAATGGGAGAAACTGAAATACAGGCTGAGCATGAGACCACAGTGCATCAGAATGGAGCACCCTCTCTGCAGTGCATCTTGCTGCTGCTGTGTAACAGAATTAGACAGCTGATAAGAGTAATGGAGTACACTGAAAAGGAAAGAAAAGAGGAGAGAGCCATCTATGCAAATACCTTGCCTGAATTAACTATATGTTTGTTCATAAAAAACACATTAAAAGATGCCAAATTTTTTCTTTCCAAGTAAATACACAAATCTGTTTGTTTAGATTAGTGGCAGGCTGACTAACATACCTTTGACAATACTTTTGATGAGTGCATTGGAATGCGCAGAAAACCAGTGCACACACTGGTCTGTGTTCACAGTAAACCTTTAGGAGAAAAAATACAAGACTTTGTATAGCTGTTAATTTTTGGGCACACCATGCTCTCAAAAACACGTGACCTCTTAGAAGTCGCAGCTGCCTTCCTTTGAACTGCACCCCTAGCCAATGAGAGAGGATGATTTGCCACAAACAGCACATGGTAAACACACCAAAGAAAGAAAAAACAACCTCCCAAAGGACCAATGTTTTGCTTCACTCAGGCATGAATAAGGCATGCTTTGATGCAATTGCATCTTCTGTTTATAATTTATGTTCAAGTAGCTTGCAGCAAAGTCAAATGAAACCAAAGACCTGAACGCATGTAACTTACACTTAAAACGATAATAAGGATGGCTCTGTTTATGAGCATCATAAAAAGCAGTTACCAAACAATCACAGCTGACTAATGAACTGATCGGGAGTCTTAGGAGAAAGATTTCTGTAATGAATTCTGGAACTACAACACTACATTGTAATGCTAATTAGGTACATAACAGTTGGTAGGCAAAGGAGTTCTCTGATTCACTTCAACCGTACAAAGAAAAGACCGGATCCCCACGGCTTCTCTTAGGCACAGCATAATTTGAAAAATGGGACCCGTTCTGTAAGTATGATTAACCAAATTAAGTACCATTCATTTTGGGCTAGATCATGGGCAAGGAAACTAAAGTGCTCAGGCTACACAGGAGTGCATAGAACATCTGCAGATGTATGGTTAACTAATATTTAATGGATCTGATTTTTGAAAATTTGTTGGAGGTAGACAATGAAATACAGCATGTAAAACTAATTTGGGCTGTACTTTCTATTTAAGATGCTTTTGGGGAAATAAAGAAATCTAGTCATATAAGGGTTTTTACTCTATGACTGAAGAACATTTTGAACCTGTTTAATAGTTGAAAAGGAAATAGACATTTCTTTATAGTTGAATGTTCTGTCATGATGCATGCAGTCTGAAGCTAGAACATTATTTTGTGATATGGGAAATCTTGCACTTTTTGTGAATCTTTTGTAAATCCTCTTTATCTCTTCAGTGCTTGCAAAACTGCAAAGAAATTATCAAAACACAGAGGAAAACTATGTTCCTACTGTCATGCTGAATACAAAAATTACCCTTGGGAATTTCAGTAAGCAATGCATGGTAAACTGCAACCAACTGTAAATCTCACCCACATGAAGAATTTTTCAAGACAGTATCTCCTGATTGGCTGTTGAAGCAAAAAGACACGCAAGACATGAGGATAAGCCTCCTACCAATAGTAAGTTCATATTTTACAGTACGCTTTTAAAGTCTTTTTTTAAAGTTACTAAAGCACCTTAAAGAAATTCTCATGCTTTGTTTGCTAATTTTTTTTATTATGACTAGCAAATCTGTATTTTTTCTCTTAAATTCTGCAAAAATACTGTCTCACTCTCCCAAAAGGAACCCAAAGAAAATTCAGCCTGAGGCATTTATCCATCTGGAAAACTTCATGTCAAATGTTACACATTCATCAAGGTTTTACACACCACTTTACACTGATATATAGGGAAAAAAATCACCTGCATAGAAATATAAATGCATTTATATCTTTATGTGACCTTCCAGACACAAAGAAATAGGTCTTGTACAGGACAATATCTTGTCTACTAGATAGATTCTTTTTCCGTGAATGAGCACAGTTTACAAAGCTCCAGTAGTTTCCACATCCTAAGTATTTTGCTGTGACCTACTTATTCCTATTCTTCACAGTCAGAAAATAGCCACTGGATGAAGGAAAGTTAAATAGCCATTATATTAAATTTTGCAAACCTGCTAGGTAAATGAGGGGGAAGGGAAGAAATGCGGGAGAAAAGGAAGACTCTCAAAACAAAGCACATAAGCCCCTGGAGGTTGACCATCAGACCCAATTAGGTTAATAGAGTTATGCTGATTTGCTCCAGTTGCAAAACTGGTTCAAGTCTGTGCATTCAGAGATGCAAGAGAAAGAGATTGTACCTTGCTCCTAGCTGAGCCTTGGTTCCAACTGCACCTTATTCCCAGCTAAATATATAGCGAAGAACATGCCTCGCACTCCTGTCACTAGAAGGTTTCTGGATTCTTCTCCCATTACTGTGGTGAACTACCCTGCTCAAATGCCTTAGTCGTGGTGTTCTTTTCAGCCTTCCAATCCTAACACAACATTCACATATCTTTGCTTCTCAATTCTGTCTCACAGCTCTAGCTGCAAATCGAATCCTGCACACACAGTCACCTTCAGTGCTTTCTCAGCACTTGGCTCTTGGGATGAGCCAGAGATCACTGCTCTGGGTGGTATCCAGCCTGCAGTTTGAACATTATGGAATTACAGCATATTTTAAGCACAGAAAAAGCATCCTGGATTGCCATCATGGTACATGTAGCTATCAAACAACATTAGAAATATGCTGTCAGCATGTTCACCACTTTGGTTTCTAGACTAGTGCAAGTTGTACATAAGTATCTCTGTGATTAAAGTGCTAGTGGCTGGTCTACACCAAAGTTCTTATAAAAGTAGGGAAATTTTAAGAGTGAAATAAATAAAGACTGAAATAAAGAACGTCTGGTGCCCCTAAAAGAAATTTTCACCCCAAGTTAATTATGGTTTTCACAAGTCTTCTCTCTAACTTATCTGCTAGCCAATAAAAACACTCAGATCCCAGCCCTAGGTAAGCCTGAGAGAGAGGTTTGACCTCAGTCTACTCCAGTACAGGTTAAGAATTCAGGAGCTGACAGCCCTCCAGTGCCTTCACCACCTCCAGCTCAGTTCCATTCTCCTGTTTCCTCTTTCTGCCCTTCTTTATTAGAAACACCTTGCAATTGCTTGGTTTTTACATCCTAGTCTACTCAGACATATTCGTACATACAGGGCATTTCAGCTGGAGGCTTGACCTGGCAAGTCCTCCTTCTGACATGCTGCCCACAAGCAGAAAGAAAAAAAAAACCATGAAGATTCTGGACAGCCTCATAAAGTGACTGTCAGAAGGGCTCTTGACTTTGAAGAGGCATCAGGATGCAGCAGTTCCACCCAAAAATTTGAAGCAACAGCAGATAGTTATCAGAGGATGCCTCTTTGAGCACATTAAAAAAAATTTTTTAAAAAATGTTTTTCAGAATGCACATGGAAAAGCTATGGCTTATAAATTCAAAGGAATACAACAAGGACTTGCTAACAGGAGTTTGAACCTTTCCCTTTCTCACTGGCTATATTTAGATGAGAAAGCAGAGGTAGTGAAGAAATAGCAGCTCCAAGAACAAGTGAAGGCAAAGATGTGGGGTTGGTGTCCACACCCACTCTGCTGACAAATTTATGGCTCAGAGTCTTTTAAGAATGCAGTGACAGAGAGAAAAATCAGAAGGCGTTAATTACAATAGCAAGGGAAGAACCAGGTAGGAGCTAAATTATAACAAAAAGCAAATCTTGCTTCTGTTATAATCTCATTCTGCTGTTGACATTAAACCTTGAAGAATTATGGTTTTCCACTCTTACCTCCCAAATAAGAGAAACTGGGAGCAAAAGTAAGCATAGAAACAGCAGACAATTCTTTTTAGCAGAACGACGTACAGCAACAAGCACAAGCTGAGTAGAATGTACAAATACAGGGATACATGTCTAGATATGATTTCTCTATGTGCAGTTGCTGACATCAAGACCAGTACTGAGTAATTTTAAGAAAAAGACAATGTATTAAGGCCATTATCATCTGTGCCACTATTCAAATCAAGAAATTTTCAAATCTTCTGGTATTGCAGGTCTGAAAATCTACCAAATGTTGACAGGACATGACAGAAAGATTCACCTGCAGTTCTTTTATGCTTTTATTACTCACAAAACTTCTTAGAGTTTAAATTCTGTATAAGTCATCAGAAAACAGAGAAGACTTCAAAAGAAATACCTGAAAAGCCTCTTTCCTCTTTTAGTCTGGACCTTGCAGAACGTGACACTTTTACCACATTATAGTGCAAGTGATGCCTCAGTTACTGCTAGGATTGTTTATAGCAACTGCAAGGTCCCTGCCCTGCTTCTGGATATATTGTTCCTAATTTCTGTTTATCGCTTCCTATTCTGTGGTTAAAATAGTTGGAGCAGTTTCTGAGCAGAGAATCTAAGCCTATAATGCAAGTAAATAAAGAGTTAGCATTTCCTCTCCTCTGGGACTCAGTAACATCCAGGGGGGAAAATTTCTTTTCCACCTTCAGACAGAATAATAAAGTACTGTTACACTGATTTTCACAAAACTCTGCTCCAGTCAAAACAAGGTATGTCCACAGGAGCAAGGGTGTGTCAGCAAAAGGAACAAACCTTGAAGAAAAGAGAAGTGGTTGGAGGCAAGCTGCTGCAGGAGTTACGGAGAGAACTGCCAGCAAGCCAGACCAGCTCCCAGACCAGCACAACAGCCAGGGCTGGTCTGCAGCTGAGCAGGTGCTGCAGGAGGTTGCAGCAGACTACACTGCTCACTATCTCTGTAAGGAGGGGGGGAAAAGCAGTGCTGATACCAGCTAAGGAAACAGCAAGCCAGGGAAATGCTGAAGCAGCTGCTGGACAGCAAACAGGCAGCAGCAGAAAGCGCCCATCACAGTGAAATAGAAATGCATGTCCAGAGCTACCCTATTGTATTCCACTTCCAATTCACTTTCTGCCTTAATTAGAATTAATATTTTAAGGTCCTAGGAGAAATCCACCTTCCACACGGCTGCCCTTGCAGTAATAAGGATTAAATCAATCCTTTCTTCCTTCAGCTCCCCACTGGGAACAAACATATGGCTTCTGAGAGGGTTTGACCCATTTCCCATCTGCCAGTGACCAAACTAGAGGTAGTGAAATGCAGCATCAGCACCCATCTATGAGAAGATGGAAAGAGACCTCCTGAAATTAAGTTTAACTGATTGATCAAGCAAAGATTTTGAACTAAAAGAAAGCTTTTTAGTATACCAGAACTCATTAATAAGTACAGGTATACATTCGTATGTGTACATTAGGGCTTAGTATAAATCTATCAGTGATGCTCTGATAATGCAAATTCTTCCATAGTGAATATTCAGCTGAAGTTACTAGTCAGACTTCAAGATTCCTTTCATCATTATTTTAGTTGCTTGTAGACATTGCATGTGGATAATTTTGAGGTAGACATTGTTGATCATCCGTACCATACAACAGGATGAAGTGAGGGGCTTCTCAACCTTGTGAATTTGATTACTCCAAAATTAGCCATATTCCATTAATTATAAGTCAGGTTGATAAATATATTTATGTTTATTTTTATTTATTTACTATATATTTATATTTTATATAAATATATTTATTGATTATCTTTATTTAGAGGAGTAATCCACTAACGCAGCCTTTCTGTTTCAGTGGCCAGAGTTCTCTCCATCAATGTGCAATATGGTGCAAAGCTATCAAGCCCATTTATTTTTGTCTCAGGATTTCTATAGTGCATTCATTATGGAATTGTAAGCAGCAGGCTTGTCCCAGGACCCTTGTCCCAGGACAAAAGAGATTTAATATATGCACTACAGTTTTTTGGAGCTGTGGAGTTTTATTGTTCAGATCCTTATAGTCACTCACGTGCATCTTTTAAAAATATGCTAAAACACTGAGCAGATTTTTATTTCAGTATAGATCTATCAAGGAACAACCAGCCAAAGCTTGAATATAGGCCTTTTCCGAGTTGCCACCACAGCAGCTTTGAAGGAATCCAGCATTTGTGCAGTTTAGGAACAAATTATTAAAGGTCCTTTCTTGCTGATCTATTTCCTCAAATTCTCCAAAGAATTTCACCCTTTATAAAACCTTCATAAAAGGCAATGCACCTAAATTTGTATTAGTCCTACTAACAGTTATGAAAGTTATCCAGTGCTAGATGACTCATAGATTTAGACTGCCAACTCAATTATCCAATGCTTTTCATCCTAGACTGCAGTTTATTTTGTTCCTGTCTTCATTCATTCATTCATTAAGCAGTATCCATCACTTCTTAGTTTAAGGAATTAAACAAAGAGTACTTTTGAATGAAAGGGAAGAAACGTGAAAATAAAAATAAAGGTTTTTTAGCTCTAAGTTAACTTCCAGTCATTCAGAATTTATGTCTGCTACTTTGATTTTAGGAGAATTGAAGTTTGGCAAACACCAGTGTCTGATCAAAGCCTCAGGAGTTCATAAATTTAGAATCACTTTCTTAGGCTTGGTAACCAGCACAATGTTTCCTAAGGTAATTAGCTCCAGTGAACTAAGAAAGTAGGGTGTTACAGTTACAGAGGCAGCAGATAGCAGACTCCAAAAGTGTATCAATGTTTTCTGGTATTTAATTTTTCATTTGGGTCATGTCAGAAAAGCCACAAGAATGTGTTCTCAGAGTACTCCACAATTTCAAAATGCAAAGCAAAGTAGGACAAAACATCCCAAAAATTCACATCACAAATTGTTTTGAGGCCCAAGCAAGCACTCAGGCTAATCCACATATTAGCCACAGGAATGCTTCTTTTCCCTTCTGGGAAGCCTGAATAGCTTGAGAAGACAAATAACTCAAAAAGACCAGTATATTTTCCTATACATTAAAGCTGCAGTCTTCAAACCTACTTATTTTTAGCTGCATTTTGATTTCTCACTTGGTTTTAACTCTGTTATTACATATAATACACTTTTCTTTAGGAAACTGTCAATGAAAGAGACTGGAATGGGTGTCAGATTTAATATTACCTTTATTCTTACTATTAAAATTTCATTTATTTTTATATCTGAAAATTTTGCATTCTGAAAACTTTATAATTCTAGAACCACATATAATTCTGAATTAATGTGATTAGGGAGATTTTTTTTCTGAAAGATTAGAAAACATGAAAGGGGTTCAAAATACATGGTCAGTGTTTCAGTTTTTTATGCTTTTATGTTGTTAATACCCCTTAATCCATTAATTTCGAACTTGTCACAATTTTTTAGGCATTTCAACTCTGATAAGACATTTCTCTCGTCAACATCAGAAACTGCCCTTGAACTGCAAATTCTCCTCTCTTATTCTTTTGAATTTGTTTGTAAATTTTTCACTAAAAGTCAGCATACTGGGAAACAAGACTGTTCAAAAAACATCACCAAGATTTTATATTAACTTTGTACCTACATTTCTCAGAATAAAGTCGATCAAGTTTAAGAATGTTTCTAAAAGGTTTTTAAATTTTGAGAAAAAGAAAAGCTCTACAATAATATAAATTATTCTTTTTTCTTCATTTTCCTATTACTTTGACCAAAAATTTTATGATGCTTTGCAATACATTTTTTTTGTGATTTTCCATACATACATACATCTGTGTGTGTATGTAAATATCTTTTAAAAATATGAAGAATAAACTCATTAAGTCAAAAAAGAATTAATGGATATATCTATATCTATTATATATATATATAATTTCATGTAAAATAAAGAAAAATAATCACTCCTATCTCTTACATTCAAAAGGAAAAATTAAATCCTTTATTACGCACTAAGATAATTTAGTTATGGTACATATGTCTTAATGAACAAGCTGTGATAATCTCACCACAGAAAAATCTAAATGATGGGAACAATAGTGGCTTCTTCAGTCTTGTTCCAGGTTTGTTTTTTTTTTTAACCTGGGGCAGCATAAAGGACTTTGAATTCTGGCCCCTGTCGTTGTACCGAAAATAATTTCCTGGGTCTCACTCCAGTCTGTGAATAGTTCTGCTAGCCAACTATGGTACCAGGTCAGTACATGTCTTTTTGAATACTTTTAAAACCATGAGCAATCTTCAAACTCCTGAAGAAAATGCATTATTTCCCAGAGAAAAGAAAATCATTTGCCTATTAAGCTTATCTACCAAATTGGTTGAAAAATGTATGCCTAACCTATGTGCTCCATTTGTAAAAAAATTTGAAATTGTGGCTCTCATTTAGTTTCACAGAGAGAAAATAGAACTTATACCAGAACTTTAAGTCATTCAGTGCTATTTTAAAGATACTGTTTTACTATGCTTGGATTTATTAAGGAGATCATAATTCAGTAATGTGATCTAATAGTCATGGGAAAAAATTCAAAAATGCAAAGTCAGCATTGATTAAATTGAGCTACATACTAGAAGGATATAACTTTTATCTTCAGAAAGTAACACAACTATTGGTATTGTCTGTTGTTTTGCAGAGGCGAGCAGCCTATTCTTTGCAGTATCTGAAATATTAAATGCAAAGTCAGTAAAAATACTTCGTTTACAAACACAGAGTTCTTTTTAAAATCACAGCACATAAAATTTTTTTATGTGGACTGATGCTAAAGTAAATACACGACAGATCTATTGTTTCATGACAGATGTTCTAAAGGCACGTGGATTTTAATTACATTCTTCTCTATTTACTTAAATTATGTTTTATTCATCTATGATATAGCATTGATATATAGACAAAATTAATGGTAAAGAAAACAGATGCACTAAGGCTTCATTAGTCAATTGACTGAACACCTCCATAATGTTTAGTGGACGATCCATCATTTTGAAATTGTTCATGTACCGTTTCTGACCCAAAACACCTGTCTAAACAAAAAAGAGAACAACTGCAAGTGAGTTACAAATATAGGACTAGCACCAAACACAACCAAGCTTTCAACACTCCTTGAGCTTGTGAGCCTAATCAATTTAACCATTTTTAATTATTATATTAAAATATAGTATAAATCTGGATAACACTGGGCACAAGTATAAATGGGGAGAGGAGTGGCTGGAGAGGAGCCCTGCAGAAAGGGCCCTGCGGGTGCTGGTTGGCAGCTGCTCAGTGTGAGGCAGCAGCGTGGGCCCGGGCAGCCCACAGGGCAAACCCCGTCCTGGGCTGCATCAAACATCATCACCAGCCAGCCAAAAGAGGAGAATACCCCACTGTACTCAGTGCTGAGGCCTCACCTCTAGTGCTGTGTGCAGTTCTGTGTCCCACAGTTTAGGAAGGATGTGAAGGTCCTTGAATGCATCCAGAGGGGAGCACCAAGGCTGGGAAAGGACAACAAGTCATTTCTTATGAGGAGCAGCTGAGGACTTTGGGCTTGTCTAGTTTGGAGAAAAGGAGGCTTAGAGGCAACACCTCGTTGATTTCTACAGCTTCCTGAAGAGGGAAAGTAGAGTGGGGGGTGTTGAGCTCTTCTCCCTGGTATTCAGTGACAGGACAGGTGGTTCAAATGAATGGTTCTTTGAATGGGTCAAAGATGTGCCAAAGAGGTCTAAACTGGGCAANGGGCTGCATCAAACATCATCACCAGCCAGCCAAAAGAGGAGAATACCCCCCTGTATTCAGTGCTGAGGCCTCACCTCTAGTGCTGTGTGCAGTTCTGTGTCCCACAGTTTAGGAAGGATGTGAAGGTCCTTGAAGGTCCAGAGGGGAGCACCAAGGCTGGGAAAGGACAACAAGTCATTTCTTATGAGGAGCAGCTGAGGACTTTGGGCTTGTCTAGTTTGGAGAAAAGGAGGCTTAGAGGCAACACCTCGTTGATTTCTACAGCTTCCTGAAGAGGGAAAGTAGAGTGGGAGGGGTTGAGCTCTTCTCCCTGGTATTCAGTGACAGGACAGGTGGTTCAAATGAATGATTCTTTGAATGGGTCAAAGATGTGCCAAAGAGGTCTAAACTGGGCAATAAGAAGCATTTCTTTACTGAGAGGATGGCCAAACACTGGAAGAGCCCTCTTAGCTGTTGGTGTTTGATGCCTCAAGCCTGTCAGCGTTTAAGACATGTTTGGACAACATGCTGGCTGGCCCTGAAGCAGTCAGACAACTGGGCAAGATGATCATTGCAGGTTCCTGACAACTGAACTATTTTATTCTACATTATTAAATATCAACAAGTGGAAAGATTGATAAATTATCTTTTGTTATTCTTAATATTTCAGACAAGAGAAAGATATTTTTTTTAATCTCTACAAACCAATAATGTCTTCTTTTTAGACAAAAACTATTCATATTTAAAAGACTACAGCTGGTATTTCAGAAAGTTCAATCCTTATTTAGCAGCTCATTACATTACACTGTTTCCTTCTTTTCACCCAGAAAATAAGTTTAGTTTGTGGTTTCAATGTAGTTCTCTGCTAACCCCTAAAACACAGAGGGAGACAATATCTTTCTGGGTGGCAATGATACACAAATTAAGGTTTTCCTAATTACAGAAAGTTCTGTCAATTTATTTTGTCAGTGACTGGCTTCAGAGGTTCCCCAATGTCATCAAAAACTGTGGAGGAACTATTATTGCCTCTTTTGACATATAACTATGTATTAAAGACTTACTCATTAACTGCAAACTTATTGCCAAGAGGGTAAGGATCCAGACCTAAAAAGCTTTGTAATGGGATATGCAGCATTTCACTGTTAAGCCATTCATCCACATCTGGTCTAGCTTAGCAGTGACCTAAAATCATTACCGTATGAAGGCTCCTTCCTAAGTTATGCAAAAGGAACCATTTAGTCCAGTTTTTAAACTGAGGAAATATCCACATCACAAAGGACCCATTAAAACATTCTGCAGAGTCTCCAAGGATTTAAAAAATGAGCTTGCTTAGCTGAAGTTAAATTTATTAATATTATGTTCTTAAATTGCTGCTGATTCATTTTCTGCATGCTGTAACCATACAGGATAAAGCCAGTACATAAATTTTTTTGGATATTGTACTTTTTAACTTTTTAACCTTATTCCAAATATGATTAGAAGTAGTGCATCATACCCATTAGATGGCCACAGAGGAGTTTGCAATGTTCATGTTATTTTGACAGGAGAGGAATAGGAGCCAGGGCCAGTGGGGTCTTTAAGCAGCAGTTCTCTGGCCTGTTTACTTCAGCTGTTACCTTATTCTCCCTTGGCTTCTTGTAGCCCTCAGCAAACCCATTCAGCCTTCAGCAACTCAATTTTCCCCCCTCTTCTGCTCTGGCCCAAACTCTTTCTTCCTGCTCTGTGCCCCTTCTCTGAGGCTTTACCCAGACTCTGACTCTAACCAGCCAGACTGTTTCAGCTGCCTCTCTGCACCTCCCCTCGCAGCAGGAGGCCCTGATACCACAAACACACCCTGGGCACATTCTTTTCTTCACAAGTCCCTTCCCTGTCTGCCCAAGCATCCTAAAGGGATGGTGATTCTCAGGTTTAGCACTCCTCACGTATTTCTAGAAGCAAGGATCACTTCTGAAAAAACAAAAGGTTTGTTATAGGTCGTGTAGGAGGTCATGTCACAAATGTTTAACACCCTCTCACATACCTGCCATGTTCCTGGTACATAACTTTGCAGGCCTGCTCTCAGACTCATAGTAGCACAGTGGGCATTTGGGGTGGGGAGGAGACACCTGAGACTTTTTTGTGCATCTGTGCATGACTTTGCATACAAGTCTATCTGACAGCGTTGATAAGAACAATAAGCATAGAAATATACCACTAATAACAAAATGGATCACAGTCCTGTGTTTGGCTTATTTGTTCCTAGGATCTACAAAAAAAAACCTGGCATCTACCATAACTACTCTGGACTTCTCCAAAATCAGGTTGAATTACATCAGCAGATGGATGTGTGAATTTTAACCCTAATGTTCTTACTGCCTGTCTACTTTGTCATTATTGTCCCTGCTTTGGCATTAAATAGGACTTCTTTCCCCAGGGCTATCATAAATAATTCCCATAAATTCATGTTTTAAGTTTACCACCATGCTTTAGTTCAAAGAATCCACTGTGTGAAACTTTATGCAAGTGTTACTTTATATATACTTTATACCATACAAGAAGGACATTTTCTTTTCAGATTCAGTACTGGGAATTTTTTTGTATTTCAAATAAGACTGACCCAAAACCAATAAAATGTTAAGACATTATCAACCATTATAGCCCACTCCACATAAAAACCAATAATTTTTTCAATCTTACTTTCAAGCCATGGGTACCTTACTTGGCCTTTTAGAAAATAAAAGCACATCTCTTAAAGCTTTTGATGCATTCCTGAAGATTTTGGCTACTTTACCCTTTTAAAGCTATATTTCAAAAATTGAAGCCAGGATAAAATTTGGTAAGATATTTTTATCATCTCTCAAGAAGGCAAAATACTCATGTTAGCTTCTTGAAAAATTAGTTTAAAACTTACCTGCATCATATTACTGGTACTCAGATCATAATCAGCTTTCCAGCACACAAAAACCACTTTAGCACTTCACAATATAATAGCAACCGGAACTTCACAGACAAAATTAATAACATTTTCATTTTTTGGCAGGAAACTGAGGAGCAAGATTATTCCCAAATCTTTATAGTCCCACAACCCTTTATCAAACCTTTCAATCTCAAATGAGGCACATACATTTCAAATGTTTTTACTTCTTCCAAGAATTCAACTTGGCTTCATTCAATTTCATGACAATTTCCTTGGGGAAATCACAGAATCAGAAAAAAAAACAAACCCAAAACCCACACAACATGGGAAGATATTGGGCCTGAAGCTTATTAATGACTCTAGTAAGCCTTGAAAAAGACCTACAGATTTATATTTCCATTAGAAGTGAAACATGAGAAGTCGGCAGGAGATGAGTTAGCTCTGCACCAAGAACTAAGCAGCACCTGCGGCAAGATTCAGTGGCACGCCTGTAATAGGTGCAGCAGAGAAAAAATTGTGAGAGGGAGTAAGTGCTAAGGCAGCTTCAAGAATAACCTGATGCTGACATTTTGGAGCAACTCCAAAATGTAATTTATCAGCATGCAATATCATCGCTGATAATAAACCCCACTCACTGTTGCTGTGCTGCAGACCCTGCTCCTCCCAGCTTCTGCACGGCTCCCAAGGGAACTCTGACATTCTTCCTCCTCATCAGTGCTGCAGGAATTATCTCACTGGGAGCCATTAAAGTACCATTATGTCTTGTTAGCTCCCTCACTCTTATTTCAAAATTTTTTTAAAAAGCACTCTCAGAAGCTTAGATTCTAGGGGTGTGGGGGAAGTGTTAATCAGGTTTTCCATGCTGAGTTTCAGTATGTTCTAGATTTGTTACTTGGGAGTCAACATCCCAGTGAATACACATCTGTCAAGTGAATGCTTACGTATCAGTCTCCTTTTCCACCTTGTACATCTATTCCTATAATCTCTTTAGAGAAGAACCTTTTTCCTCACATCGTGAAAGGATATTATTGCTATTGCATTACCACCCAAAAAGTGTGGTACACTGTCATTGATAATATAATTGCACTTTTCAGACTCTCAAGATGACAGAGTTGTCAATTGATTCATAATTTTTTTATCAAATGGCTGGTGGTCTGCCCTCTATTTACATCTTTATCAGCTTTCTAAAGGGTCACTGCACAGAATTTTGGGGTTTATCACATTACCTGTTTCATCCCATTTGAATCTAACTTTGATTCTGGGATGTCTTAGAAGATCTCTTGGAAGAAGAAAGAAAGCTACCTTGGGCTTGTGGCCCAACTGGCAGTTGTGAACCATCAATCAGAAGAGGAAGATTTCAATAGAGTCTTATGGCACAGACTTCATTTTCCTCACTTTCAGTAAAATGGTTTGAAAGGCTGGAATAAAGCACTGTGTATCCTGGCCAAGGAGATAACCACCTCTAAGTATTCAATATATCCACCGTTTTTCTCATGAAGGGATTTATTCCACCAAAAGATTCTTTTCTCAGCTGCCTGCAGGGAGAAGTGAAATGCTGGACTTTCTTCCACTGGGCTGTCAGGACGTGTTATTCTGCTGATCAAGGACCTCCAAGTACCCAACACTAACCAGCCCAAGACAGGCTAATTATAATCCCTGAGGTCGCCTCCAGTCTAGGAAAATATCGCTAAAAAAAAAGCAATGAGCCTTGTCAAGCTGGCATTTTTCCTAGCTCCAAGTGGTATCAAATTTCACTTTCAGACTGTGTAATTTTCAGGTTGGATATAGCTGGGGGAAATATCATTTCACAGGCTGAAGGTTTGTTGAGATTCTCTATAACCTCTGCCTTCCCTGTGGTTCTCCCATACCAATGAAAGCACCTGACAAATATAAATGTGTTATTTTATCTTCATACTTTTGCTTCAGTAATGGCTGTCCATAGACTGAATTTATTAAGGATTAGTTAAAATCATGAGCTATTACTCAGATTAAAAGAATCCTTCAACAATTAACAGTCAGTAAGAACACAGAGAAATGTACAATTTAATTTATAAACCATTCCATAAAGCTCAAGAAAACATGCTCTTGGAGCTCACATATATCTAACACTAATTTTGAGTGCTGAGTTTAGCAGACTAGCTTGTTTAATTTGCATCTGAAATACATCCCTAGATTTAATTTTTAACAATTCAAAAGATGAATATAGGAATCAGAGCTACAAGCCAGTATATAGGACTAAATAAGAGAAAACTGAAGTGGATTCTAAATTATATTGGGAGCCAGCAAAAATAGAGGTTAATTTCAGTACTACTTTTTATCACTCATAAACTGTGTTTCTTGCCATGTTCCTCTTCCCTGAGCCACTGGTACATTAATTGGAAGTATACATCCTTAGCTTACTTGACACAGCTATTCTGGATTCAAAAATAAATATTTATTAGACTGGAAAGAGCAATATCTCCACGACCCAGGGGACTGCCTAATTCAGAGCAGATGTTAGTCCCATGTATCTTACATCTCATTTTAATGCATATCCATCTGTTTTGGCTTGTATGCTCTCTGAACAAAACCTAGGCAAAAAAAGTTTCATGAAGATCAACAATTGGTGTTTTGATGAGTCTGCAATGACTGAGAAGACAGCATCTTGTAGAATAATTCTTATCAATCTCTATTTTTGGAAAGGAGCCCTTGAAAATCATGCAAAAGCATGGCATGTCACCCTTTCACAAAAATCAGTAACTTCTTTTTAAGTAGAATGGCATGCACATATTGCCTCAAGCTTTACAAACCAGGTGGTGCTGCCTCTCTGTCTATATGGAAATCACTTCGATTCAGCCAGTAGAGATATTTGCCTGGTCTTTTCAAACTTAATTGTAGAATTAAGCTGATATTTTCAATTAAACAGGCTCAACAGTTTGGCATACACTACTGATAAATGTAATTTTGTGCTGCCAAAACCACTGAGCCTTTCATACATTTTGTAAAGGTTCTACTGTGCAACCCTTTACCTAAGACCAAAAATCCCCAATGCTAGTTCCCTTGCTTTAGGTTTTAACATTGTGTTTTCCAGCACCCACATCTGTCTCATTCAGCCATGCTTCCTTGCACCACTCTCTCTGGCATCTGCCAATGTCTTGCCTGTGTGGGTAGCTGCGTGTGTAAAGTTAAACTGGTAGTAGTGTTACCCAGCACGCACACAGAGGGCTTTGCAAAGGGAACCAGTGTCACTGTGCCCATTCCACGGGTGACGAGCAAGGCACACAGCTATAGAGGCAACGTGAAAGGGGCATATTTAGTGTCAGAGTCACAAGCAGCCTCCAGTCTCCTTGATTCAAGTATCCCAGGCCACTACCTTTCCTGTAGCTTATAACTTTTCTGACCAACTTTTATTCTCTATCCTCTTACACTAAAACCCAGGAAGTCCTTATACTAGTTTCAGTACATTTTCATGACAAGGAGGGAGAACATCTAAGATCTTTACTAAAACAAATACTAATTTATTACCAGTGCTCTACAGAACTCAGCATTCAGGGCATCAAAATGCTGACAAACATTTCTCTATATTGCCTAACAAGAAGAGGAACAACAGACGTCTGAGGGGGACTTATCTCTCTTGATGAAAGTGACTTTACAAGTTACAACAAAGAAAAGGGATCACATAGGTGGGACCAGCAAATGAAACTGAACTTCCAATCCAATTCAAAATGACCTAACAAAGTGCAGCAGAAGGAACAATGAAGAAGTTTTCAGTGTAATTCGCAGAAACACAAAATCAAGTCTCTCCATTTTTTTGAAAGTTTACTTTAAAAAGCTACAGCATTGCAAACAAGTGTGAAGCACTTCAGGGGTTAAATTTTTTTCTTCTGAAAGAGCTAGCACCCTTATTGCTGGTACACTCTTTATACATCATGCACAGAGTATATTTAGATTCCACCTTCTCCAGACACAAGAAAACACAAATTTCCCTAATTATTTTCAAAGGTTATCTGTGCATAATAACATTTAAAAACTACTTGCTAATGACCTAATAAAATACTAGGATGAAATTTTGAGAAGGAACAAGACTAGATGATCTATAGGATATACCCTGCATATTTTAATAGCTGAGCCTTAAAATGGCAACTTACATATCTGCTGTGTCATTGCCGTAGCAACAGACTAGACATGCTGAAATCTGACACATAGCAGGCTTTCCTAGCTGAAGCTATGGGGTTTAGGGGGAGGGATTTTTAGCAATCAAAATCTGATTTATTATTCTAAAAAAATATAGTATGTTTTAGGAGACTAGCAGTGCAGCTTAAAGTACAAGAAGGACACACACCAGCTAGTACAGCCTTGGCCAGGGAATTAGCCACTTCAGCAGGAAAAGCTGTTTCTAAACATGATCTAACACACTTGAAAATTGTAAGCAGCCTGGAGTAGCTTCATGCAACAGCTTTGAAAGATGTCCTTATTTGAAAACATTCTCAATAGACCATAGTTATTCTATCAATAGCACTCAGCTCTGAAGTACAGTTTTTTATGACAAAATTAAGTGTCAAGAGAAGTTTTTCATTAGTTTCTTCATTGCTAACTAGTATTTTGTTTGAGTTTCTTTAAGGCTCGTTTTGCAATATCAGCTGAAAAAGAATTTTATACAGCCCTCAGACTTGACATCAGGCTCCTTTCATTTTGGTTTGTGTTTATTGTACGTTCTATCAGTCTCTCAAATAAATACCTGTCAAAAACTTATTTTTTATTTTTATATATATACTATTGAAAGGGAAAAAATGTAATACAATCAACTGCTCAACAGCATTTCTTGGTGGGCTTGGTTACCCACATCTAATGTTGCACTAAGGCAAAAAAGACATCTGTCCTTACTTTCCAATTTTCTACCTAATGAGCATAATATTTCAGTTGGTAGGTATATTTTTCTCTTTTTTTATCTGTTTTGCAGACATGTTTTGTTGTATTGACTGTCTTGGCAGAGAATATTCTGCCACGGCAATCTGTCAAAGAAAGGAGGAGCACTTATCAAGCCAATAAAGGAAATGCTGTTTTAAAACTTTCAAAACAAATGTGGGGTTTTGTTGTGCTGTGGGGTTTTTTTAAACCAAGAAGTGCTCAGAACTTTTTCCTTTCTGTTGCCCATTAAACACATAAAGGTGCAGCTTTTTGTTTCATTTTAATCAATACAGTCAAGGATTGTCTAAAACACTTTGAAAAGCAGATACTCCTCTTTTGAAAACTAGAATGTTCCAAGCTTCTTGTGTTAATTTGCAGCCTAATTCATAGCAGGTAACAACCACTTTTTGCCTTTAATCCCTTCATGGATCTCCACTAAAAGCTCAGCCTTATCCAATACAACCATGACCAACAAAAAACAACCAACCTCAGAAAACAAACACAAAAGCACAAACAGGAAAATACAAAGACAAGCAGATAAAAGATTATAATTTTTTAAGTTCTGTACAAGCAACAAGAAAAATAGCTTTTTCTCCCAGGTCTGCCAGAGGTTTTCCAAGAAACTTGGGCATGTTACCTATCCCTTATAAGGAAATATTTAGGAAAAGTGAGAAAACTAGTTCTTCACCTCAATTTACGCTGAAAATCAAGGCAATCTAGTCAGATAAATTTGACTGTTTCTCAGGTGTCTGTACAGCCACTAACACTGTAAGTGTTTTATCCAAGTTTCAGTAGAGAGATCTGAAATGTTTTGTTATTTTAAAACATACTAATAACCATGAAGTCCAGGTTTTCTGTATCCAACCACTTTTTAGAATATGAACCACTTTTTAGAAACTGTCTACAAGAAATGTGACATTTTTCCAAGGGACTTAAATAAGAAAAGAATGACAGTGTTGTAGAAGAGACCAATAACAGGCATACCATGCAGGAACAGCAAGCTGGAAGGAGCAAGTAAGACACAGAGGAAGTCAATACATGATGGAATTGAGAGGAGCTGAAAACAACAAACAGAATACTAAGATAACCTGCAAGGAGGAGTTATGGAGGTTCATGGGATGCATTTTAAGACTGAAGTAGAGATTCATCTATAAGCTTTTAGACCAGAGAGAAAATGCTGCAAAAATCACACCAAAAAAAAAAAAAAAAAAAAAAAAAAAAAAAAAAAAAAAACACCCAAATTTTTATGTATTCAGATATAGGCATCTTCATTTTATCCACACACCAAGCTGGCAAAAATAATGGTATTAATATTTGACAGCACATGAAACAACTTCATGTCAGCATCCTAATCCTGAAACTGTGACAACATTGAACTTAAAAAAGAATCAGTACAGGGCAACTCTTCACAGACAAAAAATGTATAAAAAAGTAATAGATATACAGTGAGACTGAAAGCAGAACTAATTACTGCAGCTGAGTGCTTCCTCAGTTAAATGCTAGTTCTTTTAGTACAACCTCATGCTAACAAAGGCTATCTTGCTAAGTGTGTCAGCTCCCATAAGACACTGCACCATGGAGGCCGAGAAAGGTATTTTATAGAGCTATTTCCTCGTTGGAATCACTATCACTTAAAAGGCCTCTTTGCCAAAGAGAGAATGCACATTTCAGCTAAATGCTTAGCATACTTGGGGTGACCGGGAAAGTAACTGGACATGGAGCACCAGCAGTGCTGGGGGTCAGTTATTCCTGTGCCTGCTGCCTCGAGGGTCAGGTGCTTCCCCTTCTCGGAGCCTTTCTACTGCCTCACCCTACAGAACAGCCGGTCTTCCACAGAGCCAACTGCTTGCCCTGGGTGCCTCTAAGAGTTCCAGAAGCCACTGGGCTGCCAAAGGTAAGGAAGTGTCAATAAAATTCACAGTGCTTATTCTCCACCCTTAACTTTGAGGCTGATACTCTCCTCAGGACACAAAGATTATCCTCCAGGCTGGAGGACACTCCACTTACACTTACAAGCTATCTCCACTTCCAGGTACCTTAGAAGACATCCTTTACACAGCTGAGGGAAAGTCCCTCCTTGCCTGGCACCAGGACTGAGCACTGGACAAGCAGGAGGCAACAGCATTTTGGCCAAGTCTGCCAGGCCGAGCCTGTATCTGACACATGCCATGAGAACTGAGAGTTCACGCAGAGCAGAGAGTATTCCTGGCTTGAAACATCTTGTCTGGAAGTGCCAGACATTGTCAACTACACAGAGCTGAATTTTTTGACCTTGGGGGGATGAAAAGCTGAGTCAGCCTTGCTGCGATTCAAAGCACTCAGGAGTCCAGATATTTGAAACCTGTCTTTCATGCACCAAACAGGAAGGGAAGAGCGATCTGAATTGTTTTTTAATTTCTTCACTGACTCTTTTGCTCTGAACCAAAACTTTCCTGTAGGCTTTTTTAAAAATAAGAAAAATTTTCTTCAGAAAATCTCATTTTGATACTCAGTGATTTTTGTGATGGCCCTTCTGATGTTATATATACACATATATAAGACCATATCAAACTAGTTGAAGGATTTATATTACAAACTTTTAGCAGTTTTTCCAATGGATATGAAGTGGGGGTAGATACTTTCATTTTTAAATCTGCTGAAAATACAGGATATAAAACTGAATATGAGAAAGACAATACTCCATCAGTCCAAGAGCACTGATCAAACACCATACATACCTGTGCAGCAAACAAGGTGCAGGTAGCCTGTAAGCACTGACAAAACAGAAAATGGCTATAGTAACAGCTTGTTAGGGTTAGAAACATAGCTGAGGTCTGCCTTGCCCTGTGCCAAAATCTCCAGAGGCTGAGTAGCCCAAGGTGGCAGCTGCTTTTTCAGGAGAATTCTGGATTGTGAGAGTGGTATCAGATATGATGCCCATCCATTGCCACTTCCACCCACTGTATGTCCTGTTCCCTCACTAATCTAGTCTCCTTTTGGGTCTCCATCCAGCTCAGCTTTTCCATTGACTCTTTCCTTTCCTGTGGCAGGAAAGACTTGGCCCAGTCTGGGTGACTAATTATAGGGATAACATATACAACTTCCTTTTTTCTGCAGCTAGAATCTTATTAATTAATTAATAATTAATGAGTGTCTGTTTTAATAGAAAAGGAAAAGCAAAAGCCACCTTTAACTCCTCCAGTCCACAGAAATATTAGTATTCAGACATAAATTAGTTGCAAGATGATTTCTTGACATCACCTTTTCATTCATGTATCGTTAATTTTTCCCAGTAACACCAGTATAGTATCTCATTGCAAAATGTAAAGGAATTTCATTACAAAGCATGGGCCATGCTTACAACACAAAATATAAATACACTATTTCAGCAGAGAAACATGGTCTCTTTTAATACACATGGTTTTTTTCCATTTAGAAGAAACTCTGAAACTTCATTCTGCCCCTCCCTGAAGCTAGAAGCTCTCAGCAGAGACCAGGAAAAACAATCAAGTGCAGAATTTTGTCAATATTTCTTTCATGACACAGCAGTGACTTTTACAGAAGGGTGCAAGTAGACTAAGACATGGCATGGGAATTTTTAAAATTATTTCTAATTCCTCAGTTACTTTGAAGGAAATATTTTACCAGCATTTTGGAAATGCCACCAATTCTAATCAATACCTGAGCACTTCTGATAAAGAGAATTCCTTGGATTAGACTTTCAAGGGATGAGTTCCTGAACACAGCTTCTCTCCAGATCTGCCAGGTGTGGGAGGCACAGGACACCCACCCACTGTTCTACTGTAACGTGACCTACAAAAGATAAAGTTCAGAGCATAGGGTTCCCTCAACTCCTCTTTAAAGAAAGAAAACTTCCTTTCATTCAGGACATGCTCTGGTCTCCTCTAGGTAGGCTTTGCATTGTCGTATGGTGAAAGAAAAGATCCTACAAAGTGTTAAAATTGTTCCAACTTCCATTGCTGTGGTCAGGTTTTGTCATCAGCTCCTACAGCTGCTTTGGGAAGAACTAAGCTTCTGTTTCTCTCTGCATTGAGTGTTAAGCTATGTAAGAACTACTTAACTGATGATATAATAAAACCCTTCAGAGTAAAGTGAAGATTAAACAGTAGCATCCTTTCAGTTCACTAGCACACGCCCATCTCCAACTCCACGTCAGTATGATTCTGCATATACAGAAGAACTCTGGCCTTCAGATTAAATGTCCAAATCAGCTACTTCAGGGAAAAATACAGGTATTTACAAAACATATTGCCTTCACTAATGGTGAATAAGGCCAGCTGTGGAACAAAGCTGAAAGCAACACAATTTTCACACTGTCAAATGCTGTCTCACTTGTACCAGTTATGAATCTGCCTCAACAACAAGCAAAATTGAATTATATCTTTAGTGTATCTACATTTGATCATTGTCTGGCTCAGCAATCAGGCTTGCTCTTCATAATAAGACCCTCTTCATCACTCCATACTTTTCCATGTTCTCACATACAGGTCTCAGTGCAACGCTTGGGCCCATACAATAATTAACACAAAGCATTCTATGATCAAAGTATTCAGCAGGAGTCAGAATTAGCCAAGATTACCAAGAATCAAGCAGTGTCATCACAGTTCCATAATTAGCAGGTGGTTCCCAGGGCAAACAATGCTGTTAGAAGTGTGAGGAATGGAGAGTAACAGGAACTTTTTTAAAAGTGTTTAAATAACAATATGGTTTGTATTCCTATTATTAAGGCAAAAAAATAAAAATCTTCACTGGGGGCTCCACAGCCAGTCACCTCTCCATTAATACCATCAAAAGTTGTTCTTTCTCACCCAGTGTGTTTCCCCTAAGTTTTAATTTTAATCTGAGAAATTCGAGTTGTAATCAAGTCACTTGAAAAATCTAAGAAAATACATTTATTTTTATTATTATTATTGATGATAATAAAAACATAATATTTAAATCAGAGATACCTTACATCCATGTCTAATTAACTGTTCTTTTATGATCTTTAAAGTTGCAAATTGAAGGCATTGCTCACCAGCTCTCTTCACACCTCTAATTCTGACACTAGGCAGACATCAGCTGTCCCGCCCTACCCCCATCCTCCTGCTAACTCATCCCTTCCGAGTTTGCCTGATGGGAACACACCAAGTGCAGGAGACCACTACTTTCATACTGTAAAATGCATCACAAATAAATAACATCATTCAAATATTAATTTACAGTCATTTGCTTTGTCTTTTGCAGTAGGGAAAAAACCCAACAGATGTACCCAGAGCATGCTGAAAAAAGCATGTATGATTCTGTACAGACTGTCTAATTAAGATATAAGAGCTCTATTCCAGCTTGTGCCAGAGAAGACCATCACACACACCCCTATGAAGAGTAGTCGGATCTCATTATATTTATTACCTTATCAAATATAAGGGGCTAAACCCCACAATAAATACAGATATCACTACTAAATTAGTGGTTGTTTTGTTTCTTCCTGCACTTTTGATATATAAACTACACAGGGAGAACAGAACCAGAGACCACTCCCTAATTCCTAGTGGACATATTGATCAATTAAAATGACATGTGTCTGGTCTTTTCTTTCCTTCTAATAGCAAGCAGCTGAAAGACTGGATCTTTCAAACATGCAAAATCAAACAATTAATGCTGTTATATATCATCCAGCAAGATTAACTTGAAGTTAAACAAAATAAACCTAGCCTCCAGAAACTTAATACAACATAAACAAATAGTGGACCTTGTAAAGAATTACTAAATTCTATAGACAGGACTTCAACCAGCTTTCTAAATATAAAAGATAGGTATTTTCTTCCCAAGACAGAGGTGGAAGCCTTTTTAATTATTCCTATTATTTTATTCATAGCAAACCCTCTCAGAATGCTTGAATCTTTGGCTACACCTTTTACTGCAGTTGCAGCAGAAAAAAAAAGCTTGTTTTCTTTCCAGTAAAAGATGTAAAATTCACTGACTTCATATCACAATTTAAAAAACAGAGTCAAAGAAAGTAAAACAGTAGATGCTACTGTACTTTCAAAATATTTGGTTATTGTTTGACAATTGCATCTATGTTTTGCTTTTTTAAGAATACCAGCAGAAATAGGACAGTACTGAACCATGTTTAAAATCAATACTGCTCCAGTTGCTCGTTCAGCACCGGTTTGCACAGTATTTTCTGTACTATCATGCTATTGAAGGCCAGTCAAAGTAAATAGGTGATATTCATGCTATTGAGATAAAACAGGTTCAAAGAGGAGCTAAACATAATAGGAATGCTTAAATGAAGAGACAGGGAAAGGAACAAGCTATGTTTATGGCATTAGAATTGAAAACAGCTATTCTTTCCATTTAAGCAAATCAGACAGTAGCTACTTTAATTGGACTGTGAAATTTAAATATATTCTCTTCAAGTATTCAGGCTATTATCACAAATGCAAAGGCAAGTCTAAACATTCAGACTGAATGCATTTTCTGTAGGCCTTTGTCTTAGCCTGTCTGCCTGAAAAATAATATTAGGCATGCAGCATCTTTCTTCAAAATTATTTTTACAAGGTAAAATCCACATACTTGCATTAGGAAAACCTTATAAAACAGGAAAAAATAACACTGCAATTAAGAACAGCGCAATATTTTGCAACTTACCATGTCCTGTTCAAATCATCCTCTTTTGATGTTTACGGCACATCTGTAAGATGCAATACTAGGAGGTGCCTTGTGTGACCTGCTGCATGATGCTGTGACATCAGTTCAGATGATGCAGCTCATTATGGGAAAGACTGCTGTTGCTATGGCGACTGAGATGTGATACGAATCCTTACTGCATTTCCAGGGGAGTCTGAGACAATACGGAAGCCCTTTAAAGAAACAGACAAAATGCAAACAGGCTTTTAAAGTACTGTGCCACAGATTTTGGAGTCCATGCCAGTACATGCCTGTTATTAAGGAATATTTTAAACAAATTATTCCTACATGGTGATACAGAATTGAGATGTATGACCCATAAATTATTTCTATATTTAAAACTTAATATTGTGTGTGTCAATTTAAGAAACAAATTTTATAAGTCAAATTTTGTTATCATGTAAGGGAACTTACTTAAAATAAACAGTCATTAGCATGATTTTAACACTAAGGCTCTAAAGACAGTAGTTATTGAACAGTATTTTAAGAAATATATTTTTTCATGCTGCCCCACCCTGCTCCTACATCCAATCTGTCACTTACAAGAAAAATCTTGTTGCTAGGGAAAAACACTTGATACTTCAAAATGAGCAGATTTCACACTGCTGAATGAATGACAATGAGTTTAAAAAAAAAAAAGGCAGGGGGGTGGCTTTTAATTCGGGAGAGGGTAAAGAAGTTTCAAGCCAACCAAGTAAAAATCTCTTTATCATTTTTCAGCTGTAGGACAAACTGCACTGCCCTGTGCATGCTGAGTAGCCTGGCTTTCATCTGCCCATCGGACAGACAGATGAGTGAAGATTCTGAAAGCTGTGGGCAAGCTGCTGCTAGTGCCCAGTGGGCCACACTGCTGCCAGCCTCCAGGTAGAGTGGGAAGGCCAGCAAAGCAGAGAGCCTCTCTGCATAACCTAAGTGAATGCCTGGGACTGGAGACTGAGCCTGTAGATGTTACCTTCCACACCAGGAACCTGCTCACATCCTCTGTCCAGAGCAGTGATGAGAGAAGCAAAGGCTGTGCAAAGAAGTACTGAAAGGACCTGCCTAGAAATTAAAATTCACAACTAAAGAACCACCAGCACATTTTTGGCCACTTGCCAGTTCTATTTGGATGAGAAAAGTTTCTGGCAAAAACTGCTTTCCCTAGCCATGAAAATCCCTTTCTACATGGTAGGAAAGAAAGCACACAAAAAGCTGGACCCTATACAACTGTTACGCTGAAGCCCAGAGTAAAACAAAAGCCCAACTTGAACCAAGAATCCCCAATGCCTTGAAGGTGTCCAGTAATGTCCAATGTGCATGTCACTGTCTAAAACCCTTCATTGCAATAAACTTCAGCCAGTAAGTAAAAATTTTGATTTTTTATTTCAGAAGAGACCATAGGAAATAATTATACTCTCTTAGCCATCATCCACCTTTGAAAGAAAGTAAAGAGCCTTTGATACCTTTTGATTAGTGGATTAAATACAAAGTCTCTCCATAAATCTAGGAAATGCCACAGACTTTCTAATTAGTGCTGTCTTGACATTGCATGGTCTCACTTTTGACAGTTTCTCTCTTCTAGTATTAATGCTATGTCACTCCAAACAAGACAATAAAGCTCTCAAACTGACTCAGTATCAGATCCAGTCTAGTGATCCGTAATGAAGCATTACTCACAAAAGAGCTATAGCTCTAGATTTTTGAATGTTTAAAACTTCCTGAGGTCTCTGAGGATGTAATTCCCAATTTAGCATAGGACAACACAATTGAAACATGATTTGTGTTGGACTGCATGAAAACTAAGGTATGTCACTGTAAGTTAGCAAAGTTTATGGTATGCTGAATGCCATTCTGGTCAAATAACGAGTTCCTGAAATTTTCGTTAAAGAAGCTATTTCTATTTTGTTAATTACTGTTTGTTATCATTTCTACCTTTATTGCTATGGAAATGGAGTTGAAAAGAGGCAGTGGCCTTTTATTTTTCTTAGGAAAATGAGGAGATTCAGAAACATCATTATGGCAAGCCAAGAGTCATAATCTAGCTGATACAAGGGCTCTGCCTCATGCCCATCAGCTTGGCCTTTGTTCCCAAACACTGGGAAGTGAAAGTGGTGGGGTGGGCACATCAGGGACACACACCCTGGGCCAGCCCCATCATCATGGGGGAGCTGTGCCCACCAGAGATCCTGCTCCAGGCTCCTGCTCCACACTCTCCAGAGGGCATCTGGCTGCATGGGACCTTGACACAAACTTCTCTGCAGGGGTGAAGTAGCAGCATAGCCAACACGGACACAGAGGAGCATGGAGAGGGAGGGAGGTGAGGCAAGAACAGGGGAAATATCAGGCCATTTTTTACAAAGACTTCTGCCTACTTACAGCTAACTACAGGCTGTATGAGTTTGTTTATTCACATATGCAAATGAAAAGTTGAAGACAAAATTACAGTGTTTTTCCTGACTTTTGAACATTTGGTATTTTTTAAATATCAGTCTGTTGTTTATTTTTCTCGAAAATTATTTCTCATGAGCCAAGGCACATGTCAGATTGGGTGCAAGACAGCTACAACAGGAATGTCCCAGGCAGAGGGTAAACTAAGGATTTGTTGCACAGGTCTAATGGCACTATAGTGGCTTTACATGGAGGATTGTAACCATGAGATGACAAAAGGAGTTTCTACCTTACAAATACAAAAGGTAGCACCCACAAAATTTGTAACCTCCTAATTAAATCTGCAGGTCCAGAGGAAGAGAGCTGGACCTAGCTGCTTTGGATCTTCTTTTTTTATAAGGAAAGAAAAAAATGAAACTTTTTTTACTCACCCAACCCAGGACAGTTTTTTTTTTTGAAGAAAACTTCAAGATTTAAGATTTAAAATTACTTTCTATTCCTTACAGTTCAGTGGAACAGGAGTTGCAGAGAGAGACCCCAATCTACCCTATTACTACACGAATACCTTGATTATTTTGAAGTATCACAAGTAGGTTTCCGAGCCAAAAGCACAGGGCTTTGACCATAACTTTTTCCTAGCAAAATAGAAATATTTTATCATACTTTCAGTCATAGCAACTCAGATTAATGATAGGCATAAATTAGTAGTTTTAAATTCTTATTTTAATTACGTTCTGCCTCTCCAACACATATTGAATCTTTCCTTTTCCCCACATTGGGACCCCCACAGTTGCTTTGAAAGGACTGATACTCACCCGAAAAGGAAGAAGTGTTTCATCTACCAGGTGCCATTGTTTTCCCCCTTGGTCGGTTTATGTGCACAGCTAACATTTACACAATCCACAGGGTTTTCAGTAAGCAAGTCTTTGCCATTCAAGTAGTTGTGGCCTTAACTTTTAAAAAATTTATTTCCCCTCAGTAAGACCAATAATAAGCCAGAGACTAAACTTGACAAAAATTCATTTCCACTTAATTATATCCAAGAAAATGAGTTAGAAGTAAACTTACAAACACAGCTAAAAAAGTAAAACGTTATTGCAGACCTTTTGTCTGCTTAATGCAGCTGTATTCTTCTGTGTTGTTTCCCCTTTGAAATGAAGGAAAGCAATTGCTTGCTTTTTGCCAGCTACCCTACCCAAACAGCCAAGAGAGAAAGGGGAAATATGGTGAAGGACCAAAGGAAATGAGAGTTACATATTCTGAATTACCTGTCAAATAAGCCAGAGACAGGCTTTAAATTAAAAATAAAATGCATAAAAAGCAAAATCACAGTTTACTGAATGCTGATGCACATCAGCAATGTGTAAAAATACAAGAAAAGAAACCTTGATTCTCATTCAGGGCTTTTTGATCCACTTTAAGAACCTGTGTCCCAGATTTTGCATGGAGTGTCTGTATTAAACAGCTATATATACCTGGGTTTCCATTCCACTGTTTGACTTTGTCAGAAGGAAAGAGTAGGGCGTACACACTGATGGCAACTCTATCCCATTTCTCAGGTGTATTAATGGAAATGGAAAGCGATATTGATCAAGGTCTTATTGAGTCTATTGTATTGAATCCATCAACTGAATGTTGCATTGCCAACTTGAGAGTTATACACAGTCTTCCTTGCCTAAACTCATTAAACATCTATGTCTACCTACATTGCTAGGTAGGGAATATTTTCCATCGTGTCACCAAGGTCATCTGAGCTTCTGTTCCTACAGTAAGGGAGACTAAGCGTGGGAGCTGCTGTTGTGATCCAAAACTGCACCTTATATAGAGTAGAAAAAGCAGTAATGCTCCCACAACTGCACAACTCAAAGGCACTGGTCAGAACCATGCATCGGTTCAAGTTTGGAGCCTCTCGTTTGTACTGTACATCATTATGTGGAGAAGTCCCTGGTTACATGATGAACGCATTGACACTTGTTACTACAGCCTTGAAGGGGATCTGGGTCACTGTTTTCCTATCTGCATCTAGGTCTCTAGAGAAGCATGAGATTAAAAGCCTGAAAACTCATTTTCCTAAGTGGGACTGCCTTGCTTCATTTCTTAGAAGATTAATAAATTAGTGACTAGTAGTGCATTTTTCTTCTTCTTTCCCTATAACATGAATGCCTCTAGTGCTAATATCCAACAATCAGTCTACTCAGAAACAGCTTCATGAATTATTTTTTAAAAATGTCAAGAACACAAAGACAGTAGTAACTCTACAACAGGAAAAATCACCTATATTCGGCATCCATATGGTAGAATAAAATCTTTCCATTCCAGCATAAACCTTATTTAGTCATTACTCAATGTATTGTGTCAGAAAGCAAGGCAATATCCTTATTCCCAACACACTGAAAGATTACAGCAGGGATTTGAGTAATGGGACATTTCCTTCAGCCACCAGTGAGCTGAGATCCTCAGATGAAGAAATACAAACTCCAGGTGTTTTGGTTTAGCTCTGGACCAAATGCTACGTTGTTAGAACACTCTAGGGCATACAATATTGTGATATTAGTGTATTTTTTTCCTTTGGTCTCGTGCTTTCAACCACCCAAGAAGTATATTATTAACACAATAAGAAAATGCCCTAGAAGGTCTTCTGTTTATTAAAATAACATTTATATGAAAAAAAAATTGGCTTGAGATTTTTCTCCTTAAATTCTTAAATGCAACCTGTATGCAATATAAAGCCCACTCACTTCTAATAATAAAACTTAAGCTTTCCCAGATCAAGTTGTAAATCTTGCCTCCAAAATTTCTGCCTACTCCATCCTTTAGTATAATAGGCAGCACCAGAAGTCACAGTCTCGGTTTTACCTGTTACAACCATGTCTGTTGACTAAAACACCTCACTGTGTGCACCCTTCCATATTTTCCGAACTTGTGTCTCATGTTTCTTCTCCATTTATAGCGGTCTTAATCAAAGCTGAGATTGATCTTTTCATGTCTCGAAAACTGTAAAATCCTTCTCTCCAAACACCAAAGATCAGCTTTATCCTTCTCCATTCAGGATATTACCAATAAGTTCATCTTTCTGGCTCATTTTACAGTGAGCTTTAAATCCCTAAGCATTAAATTAAACATAATTAATTCTATTTTTTACTTCAAACATGCTGGAAAACTCTGCATAGTTTCATCTTCTTGTTTCTATAGAATTGACTACTTTTCCCTCTGCCAGTAACTTTCCAGCCTATCCATGCTACAAGCACTTCATTTTCCACTTCCTCCTGCCAACAAGAAAAATGCCCACCGAAAAAAAATTCTTCACACTCATAAAACATTCTACTAATATTGCTTTGCACAGTTCTAACCTGATCTGTAAACAAATAGGAAAACAACAACCCGACTACCATCACTGACTGACTTCCATGCTATTCTAGACCAGTGTGTTCTAAATATCCTCTTTTGCTTCCTCCACGTCAGCCCCCTCCACTCAGCCTGTGATACTCCCCCCTGCTTCCTTCACATGCTCACTATACATATATATACACCTATATATATGTACATATATATATGTAAACATACAACACTTAAGGAGCAACAGGCTAATGGCGTAAATTTAGGGCACACAGAGACTCAAAATTCTATAGGAAAAGGTGAATCATAATTTTGGCTTCATGCTGCTGGATTTACAGCTATTTTCTCTGGAGCTGGCTGGTTTAAAGTTAGTTGATCATTCTAGTATTAGGTTAAAACTTTAGTTTAGATAAGTCATCTACTGTATATATACCCACAGAGGTTAAAGACACCAAGGTTCCCTACACTAGTAAAAGCAGAGATCTATCTCCAGAATCTGAAGGCAAGTAATTTAACAAAAAAAAACAAATAAACAAAAGAAAAAATTGATCATGTCTGGATAGAGCCAATGATTTTAAGAGTGTCTATTTATGACACAGCTGCTTTAATTTTTCATTATTTCTTTTTAAAAACACAGTTCAACATTCAGTGGATCCAAATCAGTACTTCAGTACAGTGGGATGGCAAAAAAGTCTGGCTATTATTGTAATGGAATACAGAATTATAGGTTAAAAAAAGAAAAAGAAAAGAAAAAAAAAGAAAAACCACAGCAGGGAGAACACAGCAAGAAATACCAGAAAACTTCTGATCTTCCTAGGCAAGGCACTAAACCCCCCTATATAGATGAAACACTGGCAAAAACTCATTATTAAGATGTAAAAGTTATACGCCAGTTTGAGAGCCTTGAAGAAAGAAAACTTAAGAATGGAGCACAGAATCCATCAGCACCTTACAAGCCTTACTTGGCATATTAACACTTCAAGTTAATTAGTTTGTGTAGTAGACACTTCGATAAGGAGAATAAAAAACTTCACATTCCAATCATTAACCTATTTACTGAAATTACCCAGATGCTGGGACATACTAAATTATGCAAGGAGGCAAAACATTATCTTAAAAAAAAATAAATAAAATAAATAGCTGTGGCTTTTCATTTATTTCATCTTGGCTGTTGGTATCAAACAACAACCAGTGCTATTTACTAACAAGCGAAGAGAGTGGACACCAAGGCCAATATAGAGAGGCAATGATACAAATAGTGCCTCAGCTCCCATGGGCAGAGGGTATTTGTCCAACACCCAACAGAGAGTTAAAGCCCATTTTAATGTGAGGATGTTTGTAATATAAAATTTAGTCTAAAAGTAATTATCTCTGCCTAGAGTTAGAGTCCATACAAATATTTTGGCCTGTAGAGACAATAAACACAGTTGAGCAGATGTAATATTACCACCCCTAACGTCACATAGATTTAACGACCCAGTAAATTTGGGGGTACTGGAGATCACACTGATCTGAAAATGAATTTTTTTGATGGAGATGGCACACTGAACCCCAGATCTGCCCCTCCCTTGCCTGCCTAAATGAAACCAGTGTCCATATTACAAAAACAACAAGAACAACAACAAAAAACTCCTACAAAAACAAGACAGAAACAGCTTTTCACACTTGGGCCCCTCCCAGCCCCTCCTTTCCCTCAGTTCCCACACGCTTTCTGATGTCCCAGCCAACAGGTGCTAAATCTGGTCATCAAGACAGTACAGAAGGCAGGGAGCTTCTTGCAGCTCTTGCAGTTTCAACAGGGCCTCATAATGTAAAGTTTGACCCTAGAGCATAGATTGAGTAGACTTCTTGCTAGAGAGTGGCTGCAGGTGCTCACATAGAATTTGTTTGGTGACCCACAGGAAATGTTCTGGCTGGGCTGTACCTGGTTTTACCAGAATTTCCTTCAAAGTGGTGAAGCTGCTGGGAGTTTGAGAAGAAAAGGCCAAAGCTGTGCCAGGTAAAAAGGGCTGAACAGTCCTCTGGTTTTTAAGGATGTTTTCTTTAAACAAGTAGGGAGCTGGGCATGTTCACAGGAAAATGTGAATCAACTTATGACAAATCTAAGCCAGAGTGAATTTACCCATCCTCTCAGATGGCCAGCCAGCCAATGAATATGTATTTAAAACAAACTGAGGGACTTAAATCTTAATCCAACAGGGCTGAAATCTGAAAATCTGGGTGCAGAGTGCCTACTGCCACTTGGGCATACCTCTCTCCCCAGGGCCAGGTGTGCTGGCAGTGTTCAGCAGCAACACTTGGTCCTACCACGGCATCGTGGCCCCAGCAGAACCAAAACACCGAGAGGCAGAATTGTCCCCATGACACATTGAATGCCATGGTCCCCCCAGACACAGAAGAAATGTCAAGGAAATGTCAAGCCACCCAGGTGTTTTTCAGAAGTCAGACTAAATCCAGATTAGTTGATCCTCCTGCATGAGCTTAAATTAGCTTTCTGGTTCAAAGCAGGAGTGTGTTTTCTAAACCACTCTCCCAATCACCCACATTTATCGTACTTGCATTCCAACCACTGAGCAGTCTCCGAGGACACCAACAGCATTCCTTTCTCATGAATCTAATCCAGAAGATGAACTCCATGAGTGCACCCAGTGCACTCCAACTTCTAAGAGGTATTTAATCCTGGGAACTAGACATGGTTTAGTCTGCAGTGACCCCCTGCAATGTTTCTAGTGCAAGCCCTCTGTCCCCAGAGCCTGCTGTTTTGTTCCAAAGCTCTTCTCTCACTGAGTAGGCAGGGCTTGCTTGGAGCAGCACTGCCACTGAAGCACCAGGCTGACCTTCTGGGGCCCCTGCCATGCACCTTCCCTGTTAACAGCTCCAGAAACAGCTGGCTATGAACTAGTATTATTAGCTGCTGAATTAAAACAACTGTATAGCCTCAAAATCTGACTTCTTCCTGAAGACAGCACAGCTGCATTCACTCAACAAAGTATCTGATCTAATCAGTCCTAGTAGAATTCTGCATCATTGCCTCTTCCCCTTGCACTCTTACAGCAAAACCACTCTTTCCCCTCCTCCTCCTCTTTCAGGATCTCTTTATGCTACAGCCATCTCACCACATCTCTTCTTTGCCTTCATCCTCCCCTAACAAATTACCTGTATCACACAACCTCCATGTGCTCTTGGTCTTCAAAATCTCTCAAGACCACAATTCACATATGTTGGTAGAAATTACCAGAGGTTACTGGCCACAGCCTCCAAAGGCTGAGTTCTCACTTGGTCTGCTTGTGCCTCCGCAGCCCTTGGTGTATCGGGGCTGACACTGCCTCATGTCCCCATAATCCCTACAGCCATCCAGCCAGGCCTTTGCCTGCCAGGAACAGGCATCTGTGCTTTGGATGGTAGATAGAAAAGAGATATTACTATTGAAAGACTTGATTCCACAGTTTTCCATTAAAAAAATTATAAAAAGCAGTTGCCCTGATTCAGCTGTTCACTTTCTACCAAAAACTAAAGATAAATCTTAATCCTTCTTTCCTAGTCCCTTAACTTTCAGCAGCACAGTTCCACACCTTCCCTCACACTAATGAAACTTGGCAGATAATTTCATCAGCCCATTTAACTCACTAGTTCAGCAGAAAATGATCCAATTTTTGCTACGTTTGTATCCTGCCAAATTAGTAAAATAAATTGACTGACTAAGGCTGAACAGTTGGGTCTGTGGCACTCCCACCTTTAGGAAAAGTATGCTGATAGACGGTTTCACCTCTCCCTCCAAACTGCATATTTCTCTGACATATTTTTTCTGGGCTTGGTGAGGCAGGGTTCATTCCTCAGAGAGTGCTTGATGCTGGGTCAGGGCTGGCAATGACAGAAGACAGCCTGAGATTTTCTTTGGTGCAGTTACATAACACTTGTGTGTATTGGTCCTTTTTTGTGCTTGTCCTCACCATCACCTGAGGGGCTTATACCTCCTATTGACCAAACATCATCAGAGCATATATTTCCCTGTCCTCTGTGTTCTTCTTTTCATGCTGTGCTTATATTGGATTTGCCTTTTTCATGGGCTTTGTGAGACAATTGTCTACCCTCAATATGGTATACAAACAGAGATATATTTGTTCAACTCAGAGACAGCATCTCATTTTCTCTGCAAGGTAGGTCAGCTTTATTTGAATGTTGTTCCTCCGTCCTGCTTTATTCTCATTCTGTGGACAGCCATAGGCTATCATTCATTGTATGAATTCAAGGGGCAGAATGATTAAATTTACTTGGGAAGCTTTCTATACTTCTTACTGGGTACCTGAAACTTCACAAAACCAAACTCTTCCATGCTCACAAAATCCCTATAATGGGAGAGGTTTTGATTCTGCTTTCAGGAAGATAAACAAAGGCACACAAAGATTAAAAATAAAAGTATGACAAATATTATGTGTCTGACCTGAGGTTTGACTTTCCAAGTGCACATGGCTTTCTATAGCATGTTTTCTGTTCAAAGCCCAGCTGCTGTTGATTTCAGTTTCAGCCATGAGCACTTGGCAAGCCAGTTCCTTGGTTTCAAGGCAGGATCAAGAAAACAACATCAATGTGACAGAAGTTTAGCCTAAACAAACTGGTCAACATTCTACAGCAGCTTTGTAGTAGAAGCAGAAACACGGGTAAGGACCATTCTGAACTTGATGACCTAATTTATGAGCTTTTTGAAAACCTTTCTGCACTTGCTGCATGCTTTCAACTTCTGCTACAGAGGAATTATGGATACTACAGAAATCTTCTCCTGTCCTTTTTTGTTTTCACTCATTTATCACAGATCCTTCCCATGCAGGCATTTTGAGGAGAGCAAATAACAGATGAATATTATAATTGCAGACCATATTAGAAAGCATTCACGCAAAAGGACCGGTTAAATGTTAATTCTAGTGTTGTCTGTCTTGGCCAAGGCGAGCAGCCAGATCCTAACAGGGACGTATAAAACAGGTTTTTTGAACAACACACGTAATTTTTTGTGGTTTATCCTACATGAGATAAATCCATATCCATATTTCTAATTTACCTTAAAATAAAAGTTCTATGTTATGTACGATTTAGGTTTAATGCGGGTTCATGCATAGGAGCTACAAACCGAGGCCAAAGAGCAGACCCAGCAGTCAGTCTGGCCATCAAGTGAAGTTAAACTTTGATGCTCTGAAATAGGCAGAGGACTGATTTACAGTGATTCTCTGATAGGAAAGAGAAAAGTGGATAAATATGATATATGGGACAAGAGGGAATAGCTAGTGGCATGGAATAAAAATATAACATCAAATTAATATAACTTCAGAGTAGCAGATGACACCTATTTCTAAAAGTCATGATCAAGAGTTTTTCTGTAACTTACAAAAACTCTAGCCTTACAGGAAGAACAATCCCACCATAACTGGATCAATTTCAGAAAGATCCTATATAGACAGCTTCTTAAAAAGAAGATCTTTGAGGAATCGGAGAGCTAAATATTTGCAGGCAGGCTAGAAACTGGCTACTTAAAGACACCACTTCATAGACACAGAAAAAGTACATCATCAACCAAAAATAGTATCCATGTGAATCTCCAAAAGCTACTCAACAAAGTATCTCACCATAGGCTCTCAAGAATTACAAACAGCCTGGAAACAAAAAGGAATTTTTAGATTAGAAGAAAAGGGTTTGTACAGTAGAGAGAGGTCACCAGGGGGTTTCTGACAGTAGGTGAGGTGGGGTGGTGTGCTGGTAATTCTCAGTCATTCAGTCTGGTAAGGAAAAGGGCTGCCTCTGAAAAAGCACACGAAGAAGTTACACAAGTAAGTGCTGATGCATTAAAATGGCAGATAAATTTCAGTAGACAAAGCAGCACTGTGAAATAACATACCTAAGAAAAATTATCCTAATTTGCAAATACAGTGGTAGGTGCTGAGGTATTCATTATGAATCAGGAATGAGATCTTGTGGACTTCATAAATAATTCAATGCAAACCTGAGCTCCGTGCTGTAGAAATAAAACAAACAAGCAAACAAAAACATAAAACAAACATAGAAACACCAACCAAACCAAACTAAACAGTTTACTTATTTCTGAGAGACTGGCACCAGCAAGTCACCAGCTCACCCTGCTCTAACAAGGGTATTGAAGCCAAAGTCAACATCTCCCCTACTGGAAGGGAGCCCACAGCCCATCTGTCTCTCCTCCTTGGCATGGAAATTCTGGTCACTTTTCTCCTTTGCTCCACAAGCAGGAAGAACACATGTGATTCATAATTTCCTCATACAAGTCTGGTATTTGCTGATGGTTCTGCTTGAAAGTGTTCAAATACTCTACCAACCACCCTGTTTAACCTGCTGAGGGAATAACTTTGCTTGCAGTGCACTGAAGATCCTTTGCTGGCTCCCAGCAGTTAGAAGTGATTGTCATGTTCTTCAGTAAAATTAAACCTTGAATGTATTTTAAAATGTCTGTTCAGAAACTGTCCCTATTAGAGAGGTTATTTAAAATATATGTCAATCACATTAGTGCAATTGGGAATAAAAGAATAGTTTGTTTAAATGTCTGTCACCTAGCTTTTCCTAAATACTAGTTGCTTGCTAATATTATTAAAATTGTGAGAATATTTTACTTCTCAGATATTTGGTGAATTTTTTTTCAGACGTCTACATTTTACAAGGTGCTCTTTCAAATCTCTAATTGAATCAGTAGCAGAACACAGAACTACCAAAACGTTTGCCTCCTTAACTCTTGTAACTTGTATCCTGAAGATGTATACAGACACAGAAAAGATGACAAAGGGGAAAAAAAATTGTGTTTCCCTACCTGAAAACAGGTAATTGTTTGGTGCAGTAAGATTTAAATATGTTCAGTAATAATGCAAAGAGCTAACTTCAGCATTCATGAAGCAGCACAATTTAATGAAAAATCCTTGAATAAGCTAAACTTTCCCATAAAGCTTGGTTGCTCTGAAACATAGAGGGTTATATACTTACTGTAAAGTGCATGAGAGAAAAACTATTGTAAAATGGAAAGAGAAATTCGTAGGTCTCATATCCTAGGGCAATTCATTACAATAATAAGCCTTTAACCTTTCAAAAATTTATTTTCCAGATGTATTTTTGTAAGATATAAAAAATAACTGAACATTATCTACAGGGCATTTCAGAAACACTGAAAGAGAAGAGAGAGTTATTCCAGGAATACTCCTGTAAAAGTTATGTCAGAATTTTGAGAGAGATATCCCAGAAGTAGCTTTGGGCACATTGCTGATGGTATTTCCTGGCTAATTAAGGATATATGCTCTCTCCCAAAGGGATGAGTGACATGGTATGTTTAACCAGGCCTTGCCAGGAAAATGAATAGAACATGCCCATTTCAATACATCATCATCTCTTCTTGGAAATATGCTTAGTCACCATCCAAATTTGCACAAAAGCAACAGACAAGCACAGGAGCATGAACACTTTGAATCTGCAGAACGTTCTGGTGTAGTGTGGGTTTCCACTCCATCTACCTTTTCCACAGCTGCTCATCTCTGAAAGCAGCAACATGAATGTTCTTCTCGGGTTTTTTTACCCTCTTTTGTCTTCTTTTACAAAGAGACCAAAATGTAAATATGAAAAAAAGAAAAAAAGAAAAGAAAAGAAAAGAAAAGAAAAGAAAAGAAAAGAAAAGAAAAGAAAAGAAAAGAAAAGAAAAGAAAAGAAAAGAAAAAAGAAAAGAAAAGAAAAGAAAAAAGAAAAGAAAAGAAAAGAAAAGAAAAGAAAAGAAAAGAAAAGAAAAGAAAAGAAAAGAAAAGAAAAGAAAAGAAAAGAAAAGAAAAGAAAATCCATGAAAGCAGGTGTGCTTGAATAATGTTACTGCAAGGCAAGAACAGACATGCATATTACTCCTGCAGAAGCACAACTCGAATGTGAAAGATGAGAACTGAATTCTTCCTTTACAATGGGTCATATCCCTCCAAGATTTTGCAGCTAATGGCTGCAGAGGATGGCTCAATCATGGAAATTATGGTTGGCAAGAACTTCTGGAGGTGTTTGGTCCAAACCATGGCTTCAATAATGTTGGGCTGTTGCCAGCACTAGATCAGGTCAGCCACAGCTTTGCCTGCCAAATCTTGAAACCATCCAAGGATGGAGCTGTCCCAGTCTCTGAGTAACCTGCTCCAGTGCTACTCCACCCTCCTAGTGAAAAAGCTGGTTTGATTGGGGTTTGTTTTGTCTAGATGGGAGTGGAAAGTACTGAAATGGCAGGACACCATTAAAAAAAACCCACACTATATATGCTGCATATCCTGATGGTAGTGGCCTAGTCTGTCTCCGACTTGATGTGAATGAGGAAACATCAGTAGCAACTTAAAACAGCAAAGACCGTATGAAGTACCAGTGCCCTGATGGAACAGTGAGAAGCAGCATGGTGGCTAGTAGTGGGAGGAAGGAGTGGAACTTCCCTTCTGCCCTTCTTGCAAAGCTGCCCCTGTAAAAATAAAAGAGAACCTTTCCCTTTGTTACACAGTTACATAGCCCCCCATCCGTCATTCTTGAAAACAGTCTGCCTCGATGAGATAGGTTTAAAACAGTAGCTGACATAGAAAGGATCCCAGTTCTGAACTCTCTGATGTACAATGGGTCATGCAGGGTTTTGACTAAAATGTCTCAAGAAACTGAACTCAGATTTAGGCTACAGTAGTTTAGCAGTAGTGGTCTAGGGTGAAATTAAAAGTTATCACAGGCTGAGGACTAGAAGGAGGCAGGGTTTAACAGCATAAGTCTTAGGCAGTATTCAAATGTAATGGGGAAACATATGTCTAAATTCACTATTATTTCAAATATTTGTTCACTGCTCTTTTGATTTCTTTTCTAGATTTGAAACCAGTCTGACAATCAAGTCTCCCTAGGTACTGCTCCCTGAGCCTTGGACACAGGAGTGTCAGCCTGATTCATGCTGCCTCCAGCCCTCTGAGCGTTTCCCGGTTCAGAGACACCAAGCATCTACATTCTGACAGTTTCAGTGGGAGGTGTCAGCCTTTTCCCAGTGCTATCAAAAGGCATCCCATCGTTTCATGAATCATATCATTGTGTGGAACCTCTGAGATAATAAGACTATGAACATCATCTCACAGGGCCATTTGGCTCAAAGACAGGGAAGCATATGTGCATTCTCTTCTACACAGATTTTGCAGGGGAAGTTGGGAAAATCCTGCTGTCTGTAAGACTTTTCTTAGCTTCATTTGCAAAAGGCTGGATGCTACTAGCAGGGGACAAAATGGAACTGGTCAGCCACAGATTGCACATCTCAACACAGCTTAGCTCTGCTTTAAGCTTCTGCACAGAAGAGTGAAAGAGAGTCACCATGGCATGTGAAACCTGCTAAAGCTTACTAAGGGCTAAGATTGAAATATTTGCAATAAATCCATCTCAGTTCAATTGAAATTTTTTCCTCCTGTTGACTTTTTTGGAAATTTTCCTCTTGTTACCCAACTGAATGAATCTGTGGGACCACCTGAGTGTAGATTCTAGCCTACACAGATAGGATGACTCACCTACAGTTTACCATGATGCAACAGAATATGACAGTCATTGAGATGAAACTGATCTGCAACAAAAAACTTAATTTGTCAAGTCCTGCACTGCAGGTTGACTTGACTATTTAGAATCCTAAATGGCACTGAAAATTCTTTATACTTGAGGTTTTATTTTGGAAAAGAACTTAAAACCTAGCAGAGGTCCTGCCAAAATTGTGACCCATAGTTTTAACTAATTACCACTTTATCTGACCCTTCAGAACAGCGTTTCTGGGTTGTACTGTGAAACAGCTTTTATATATACATGTAACAGCTTTTATATATATAGGTATATATAATATCGAGATATATATATATATATATATATATATATACTATATGTGTATATATACGTCTCAAAAGGTTTTATTCAGTAGCTACTACTTCATTTAATTCAGTCACTGCCCTCCAGGCTCAATCACACTCTGGTATTTGACCTCTTCACATATGGGGAAAACAATAAACCCCAAACCTGCAGCATGTTCTCTCAAGGAAGAATGTCTTGCCATCTGAAAACAAAAGAGTGAAGGTGACTGAAGAGATGAAAACCTTTTTCTACCTTGCCTAGATTGTTCTACATAAGGTGTATATTAAAATTCTTGGAGTTTACAGATCATATGTCATATGGGAGCAATAAATTATTTTAATTGGCTTAAGTGTGAATTTTGAATGAATGGAATTCTTGATTTGTAGGTGTTTAAATGCAACATAGAATTTATTTTTCACATTAAAAGGCACGTGTTCTAATTAATTCTTTAAAGATAATAATGTAAAAACTTTTCAGCAGGAGGAGTAAACAGAGATAATAATTAATAATTCACCTTTTGTGAATTTCCTAAGTATTTTTTAAGTATTAGGCTGAGCTCTGCACAGTACTGAATTAAGACTCAACTCTGTTGACTCAGAAGATGCCTAGAGCCCATTTTCTTCAGTGATAACCTGCATTTATTTACACAGACAAAACAAAATTTCTCTTCTGGTGACTCAGGCACTGAGGAGGAGGTTGCTAACTCTCTTGAGGCAGTTTCCTTCTTTGTAAAATTATCTTTGCCTGAGGCTCCTAGGCAGGGACTCCACAGAATTTTGACAATAGATTCAAGGAGTAAAAAAAAGGTTCTTTTTTTCTTTCTTAAGCACAGATAACTACCTCAATATCACTGTCTACACAGAACTAACCTGAGTCGTAGCATATTTATTTCTACCTCAAAGGAAGAAATATTCCAGAGCTGATAAAACTTGCTGCAGGCCAGACAGCCATAACATAAAGCCACTCCCTCTGGGGAAGTGGGAATTCCCTTCCTCTCCAGCTTTTGTCTTCTTCCCTCATGAGGTCTGCTCCAAATCTCTTCGCAAGCTCAACTTGCCAGGGCTCACATATCATAGAAAGAGCATCCAGGTACTTACCTCAGAACTGATCCTCCACAGAACAATGGAACAAGCATGATTAATTAACAGTCACAGCAATTACGGCCATTTCATGTTGTGATACTCATTCTCAGCAGAAAGAAAAATCGAAGTGATTTCTGCTGACTTAGGGCCGAGATTGCCAGGACTACACCAAAAGATTTAACACAGCAGCTTACAGCACAACAAATCTGCCTCCGCTCTTCTATAAAAAGCAGAATGAGGTGACATACAGAGATCTTACTCCTGACTAGATTGTGCTTTTCTGTGCTGTACTGCTTTGGCCTACATTGAGTCAAAAATACAGTAAGATACAGCTTGGTAACCACTTTATTTCTATTCTCTGATATGCTTACGTTCACAACCTGTATTTAAATACTATGATAAAATACAAGAAAAAGCTAGGGACTGTGTTCTTTGCTCATCCGGCAGTGAAATGTAAGAAGAAAGCCAAGTGAACTGAAAGAAAAACTGCCAAACTGAAAATGTGTTCCCCAAAAGCATTCCACAAAATGTTGGTCACTTGTTACAGACCTTAGAGGAAATTACAGTAGATTTCTGCCATCCAGAGCAAGGAGGAGTCAGAGCATTGGCACAGCGGAACTGGGAAAGACATCTTTATAGGGACTGGAGTTATACAGATAATCAAAACCAAGATACAGACATTTCTACCACCAATACCTATATTCTATCATTTGTTCTTACCAGGAAAAAAAATTTTTAAAAAAGATAAACTAATGCATGAACTCTTTCTCTGCAGAGCTGTAGCAGCAAAGAAAAGCAAACGAGCAAAATAAAATTTCTATTGCCCTCTATCAAAAATTCAATGCTGTTGTTGAAAAATATAATTAATAATAAAAATATAAATAAATAATAATAAAATCATTTAGAAAGTGTAATAAATTATAATCTAAATATATAAACATATAAATGCTATTAAACTGATAATTTTTTTATTTTAATCCATAGAAGTATTCATGTGGAAGACTATGAATATTTACAGGATTTGATTGGAAGAAATCTGAGTTTATTTGGGGGTTTTGATGCATGCTATCTTCATGATCCTAATCTTCAGAGGCATGTGTATTCCTGCACAGATAACGAATCTTACTCATGCCAGTAGCCCCTTCTCTTCATGTAAGTTAAAGTATTCACAAACGTTATCTATCTGCAGCACCAACCATCCATTCCATATGATGCAGAACACTAAGTAATGAGCTAATGGCACTTTTCTATTTGTGTAACTCTACCGCCCTACCCTTTGTCTTGATCAAATCAGAATATGTCTGGGTGACCTTTCACAGAATCGTCATAGAATGGCTCCAGTTGAAAGGGGTCTTAAAGATCATCTTGTCCCGACCCCCCACCCCAGGCAGGGATACCACCCAATAGACCAGGTTACTCAGGGCCCCAAACAGCCTGGCCTTGAACACTGCCAGCCATGTTGCATCCATAAATTCTCTGAGCAACCTGTTCCAGCGTCTCATTACCCTCTGGGTAGTATATTTGTGTAGAGGACCTAGTGTAAAAGGAACCCAAATTTGGTTGGCATGTAGCATCCTAAAAGTAGCTGATAAAAATCTTATGTTTGAACAGCTCACCTTTGTAAAATACTCTAAAATCAGAGGGGTTTTTTATCTAGTTTAAAGNAGGAAAAAAAATTTTTAAAAAAGATAAACTAATGCATGAACTCTTTCTCTGCAGAGCTGTAGCAGCAAAGAAAAGCAAACGAGCAAAATAAAATTTCTATTGCCCTCTATCAAAAATTCAATGCTGTTGTTGAAAAATATAATTAATAATAAAAATATAAATAAATAATAATAAAATCATTTAGAAAGTGTAATAAATTATAATCTAAATATATAAACATATAAATGCTATTAAACTGATAATTTTTTTATTTTAATCCATAGAAGTATTCATGTGGAAGACTATGAATATTTACAGGATTTGATTGGAAGAAATCTGAGTTTATTTGGGGGTTTTGATGCATGCTATCTTCATGATCCTAATCTTCAGAGGCATGTGTATTCCTGCACAGATAACGAATCTTACTCATGCCAGTAGCCCCTTCTCTTCATGTAAGTTAAAGTATTCACAAACGTTATCTATCTGCAGCACCAACCATCCATTCCATATGATGCAGAACACTAAGTAATGAGCTAATGGCACTTTTCTATTTGTGTAACTCTACCGCCCTACCCTTTGTCTTGATCAAATCAGAATATGTCTGGGTGACCTTTCACAGAATCGTCATGGAATGGCTCCAGTTGAAAGGGGTCTTAAAGATCATCTTGTCCCGACCCCCCACCCCAGGCAGGGATACCACCCAATAGACCAGGTTACTCAGGGCCCCAAACAGCCTGGCCTTGAACACTGCCAGCCATGTTGCATCCATAAATTCTCTGAGCAACCTGTTCCAGCGTCTCATTACCCTCTGGGTAGTATATTTGTGTAGAGGACCTAGTGTAAAAGGAACCCAAATTTGGTTGGCATGTAGCATCCTAAAAGTAGCTGATAAAAATCTTATGTTTGAACAGCTCACCTTTGTAAAATACTCTAAAATCAGAGGGGTTTTTTATCTAGTTTAAAGTCTTCAAATAACCGTTGATCATGCAAAATGGAAGTGGGAGTGAACAAAATGAATCTTTTCCATTTCTTTGAAGTCCCGAAACATGGAAGAGGAAAAGCTGGATTTTCTGTCCTTTACGCAGCAGAGAAGGAAGAGAAGAAGGAAATTTGACAGTCAATCAAGAAGTTGCACTTCATGATTGCATGTCAAATGCCAGGAATCTTTAAAGAAGATTTTATCTCCTGGTTCATTGAAGATCTCTAATGCACAGAGCTGCAACATTCTGAACTTTCTACGAACAGTATATAGCACAGAGGTTTTGCATATATGCAACAGAGGGTTAAATACAGTCACTTAACAAACTCTGACACGTCTGGGTGAAACAAATTCTGCTTCCAGGTAAGATTCATCTTTGAGTAACTTGGCTACCCTTGGCAAAAAGTTCCACATTTGGCAACAGCATAATTTCAGTGTCTACATACAGGCTGGATGCTGGGGGCTCAGCCAGGAATTAGAAGAAGGAAATGATTAACATCTGGTGCTCAGTAACATTTACCATAGCCACTGAACAGAGGCTGGTGCATCTCTTAGGCTAATTACATGTGCTGTGACTGAATTAAGAATAGCCTTGGTAACCCTTGTGAAATAAGCTATGAAGTTGCATGCCTATCAACCTATATTGCTCAAAATGGGTGAGCTGGAGAGGCCAGAAGGACTGGTGTTATGAAGGTATGGATGGGAAACACAGAAAACCAAGCACAGAAAACGTGGCAATAGCTCGGTATAATTGCAAGTGGTCTAGGTTTTCGCAGTCTGGGGTGATCTCAGCACTTTTTTTTAACAAATTTAAAACACTTTTGGAGAGATCAATGATTTCTCTTCTGCTACAGCAGCTACTAGACCCATTTATAAAAAATATGGATTTAACATTCATGTCTTCTTTTCCATTTCATCTCAACAGTTTAGTGATTCTTCCCCACAAGGTGGCAGAAAGACCACACTGTTGACCAATAATGGTTATAACCAACCTCTGCCGTGTCACAGAATTACAACCTTAAACATCCTAGCACCCAGGCAAAACAAATCCTTAAAGAATTAATTCTATATTAATTGGAACAGTGCAACATATCCATCCATATAACAAAGGTTTAAGGAAGAAGATGACAGACAGGAGAGATCAAACTGCTTAGTCATCATGACCTACTCAAACATTGTTATACAAATGAAGGTTTTGCACAAATGCTGACTAGTGATACCTTGGTCATCTGAATGGAAATGGATATGAAAGCAATTTGGATATGAAAGAGGATCATATTTTAATACAAATGAACCCAGCCTGGAGGGCAATAACCTCCTGCTGGATGAGCTTTCAAATAATAAAGATTCATTAAAAGAAACTCATGATCGGGCTTTTAAAATATAACTTTCAAGATGGTTAGTGAGGGCACATGCCATGTGGAGAATGCCCCAGCCTCAGATCACACAGGGCTGTGCATCTGGTCATGGAATGGGGCAGCAGTAGGCTCTGGAGCAAAGGGCTCTCCTGAGCCGGGTCGCCAGGAGAGGTGGGAGGCAGGCAGGGCAAAGGTTGACTGGACAGCCAGTCATGAGAGCCTTCTAGCAGGACTCAAATCCCAGGATCCAGGGCAGGGGCAGGAGCAAGACACGACCTCAGCATGAAGCAGACTCAGGACTATGGTAACAGACTCTCCAGCCTGGAGCAACTCGTGAGCTCTGCTGCATGCCTGTCAGGCTGGGGTGCCCTCCTGCACCACAGAGGGGATGGGCGAGCCTGGGGCTGAGCCTGAAGCCCTGCTGCTTGGCCAGGGCCCTGCTGTGTGCCACAGGCCCCCTCCTTACAAAAAGGTGTAAGGCACTTCTCTAAACTAGGGATTATATCTGTGTTCCTCTCCTGGATTCAGCTAAGCTGGCTGATCACAGCGATGCACAAAGGAGGCAACTCTTGCCCAACACTGTATTTTTCAACCTCTCCCCTTACAGGATCTTAGAATCCACCCGATACTGGTTTTTTTTACAGCAGACAAAAAGACAAGCTGCATGTTCATTAGAATCCCTATCTACCTATGTAGCAGATCCTCCAGTTTGTCCTACACATCCAATCAATAAATTGCAATTTCCCCCTTGAGGATCAGCATTAGGAATAATCCTCACAGGCTCTAAAAAGGGCTCCAGCCCTGGCATACCATATGAGTAACTGGCCTTTTAAGAGGCTTAAAAAACAACAATTTAGGAAATACCTTTCAGTAGAACTGACTGCTGTAGTTCTTTCAGAATAAAATAAGAAGGAAAAGATAACCTGAAGTCAGGGCAAAAGCCAGTTAAAGTGAACAGGAGCATTAAAGTCAAGTATATAGCAGCAATGGCAGTAAACAGTCAAGTGCCAAAAAGGCTGGACACAACCTTGTCTCGATAACAAACATCAACTTGTGAAAACACCCATGTTTTTGTAGAAAAAATATTCCAAAGTCTGTTCAAGCCAGAAAATCAAATTAAGAAAGCATTTAAAAATCAGCTTAAAGTGATTAGAATTTTTGTAAAGTGTAGAAAAAGGGATTTTTAAACCACTTTTGCTTGTCAGGAAGAAAGTATGTAATTTGACTGAGAATGTTGCCCACACACAAACAGAGCAGCTACAAGAAGCCAGGCTGTTCTATGTGACAACTTCAACGTCCACCATAGTGACACAGCGACTGCAGCCTCAGTGGTGTCACCCCTCCCTCCTGCTCCAGGCCTAGAGGTCAGGAAAATAGCTTTGTAAAGATTTAGCTGGCCGTTTCTGTGCCTTTCCTTCTCTTCTACAATCAGGTGAGCCAGACCCAAGAAACTTAGAAAAATTAATTCACTGTAATACATTAACATGTTTGGGGTGCCACAAGCAAACTTTGTTGTATCTTTTACTGGATTTTGGATTTTCAGTTTAAAGCAGCCTGAGTCTCTGAGGTAATTTAGTGGAGTTTAAGAATAGCTTCTGTTTATACCAGCGGGACTGTGCATCCACAGAGACGTTGCCCTAAATTTAAGAGAAGCCAGGGCATGTAACAAGATTCTCCTCACAAAGAAAAAACCACATTTCGAGTGCTTCTATTTCATCTATGAAAAAGATTAAAATGACAACAATCTTATTCATGACCTAAGCTGGAAAAAAGATTATCTTACAGCTGAAGTTCAGAAGACAGGGATTTGTCACCACAATGGTTCACAGATCTCCATATAGGCTCAGGTGAGCTCCATCCCTACTCTCACCGGAGAAGTGATGGAGGCAGTGTCACGTCTGCTTCATCTGGGCCTTTCTGATCTACTTAAACTCTTTTCTTTTTAGGACAGGAACAGATGCTGAGGGTTCACTTTTACTTAACAGATGAAGACTGATAAGGTAAACATCAATAAAATGCCCTGCACTAAATTAAAATTCTTGCATTAAACTACTTTTGGCACCATAGAGGAGAGAGGAAATGAAAGAATGGCAGGCTCTGCACTGGCTGTTGAGTGAGGGAGCTTCTTTCTTGCCTTGATCCCTGGGTAGATTTGTATCTGAGCCAAAAAGGAAGTGTATCAGAGCAGGCCAAATGTACTTTTTCCATGAAGATGCCATCTCCAGGGTATGCTGGATCTGTATCTTCAGGTCGAGCCAAGCAGGATTGAATCTGAACTCCCTAGACCATACTGCAAATTCTCCCCTTGATAAGCATCCCCATGCTATACCAGGTGCATGCTTATTCTGCCTGGCAGCCTTTAGGCTTTCATACTGCCAGAACATGGGACATGCAGAAATGAAGGAAATCAAGCAGCACACTGGCTTTTATGTCCTTCTGCTGAGATCCTGCAGTCCTCCTAAGCTGCCTGGTTTCGGTGCTAAGTACTTGAGTTACTCATTAAGAACAGTCTGCTCCTCCCCGAGAAGAATGAGCCAGAGGAAACCCTGCAAATGGTTTCCAGTGTTCAACAAGGCGGGGCTCACTATATGAAGGATCATCTACTTTGCAAAGCTATTTGTTGTAGTTAATGGATATCAGGGTATGACCAAATGGGCTTAGGTAAAATAAAGATAAGTTACTGGAGCACTACACACAAGGAAGGCATTTTGTTGCCAAGTTACAACACCACTAGTCTCATACAGCCATAACTGCCTTGCCCACTCTCTGCAAATTGAGAACAGTTTCATGCACTTTGTATCTCTAACCCAGCAGCAATGATTTCATATCACACCTAGGTAAATAGTATGAAGTCCTAAAAACAATGCAGTCGAGAACCTCTCTTGTGCTGTTTGTTTTCATGGCATGTTCACAGATGATTTATCCCAGATTAACCTGTTTAATTAACTAAATGTGGCATAAACAGAACGGCTATGTCTTTCTAAGGCTGAGAAACCTTATCTGAAGTACAATCAACTTTGTAATTCTTTAAAAGAAAGTCAGAACCCTATCATAAACTGTAACAAATCTGATCAATCATCTAAAAATATGAAAGCGTTTATAACACTGTATATTCATTTACTGGGAATAATAAATGAAAAAGGAAGAATTTAACACAACCAAGAATTTAGCAGATTCTATAAAAATCACACAAGAAGAAAATTTGCTCAGTGTCAAATCCTTAGTCAGTTAAGCTCTAATTGCACTGTAGTTTAAGATGGAAATGACTTGCAGAGCTCATCAAATTTATGTGACTGCAAGGGCTGTCAGAGAAGATGTATCAGATAGTAAGATGAGGATATATTTGTTCTTAGTAAAAAGGCCAAGCAAAAAATCTATCTTCTTCCTACATCCATCAGCTGAGGCAAGAACACATAACTGGTTTAGAAGATAAGCCAATAACTAATTCAGTCATGTGGAAAGAGCTGCCATGAAATCCCTCCCACCACCCACAACATTTTTGCACCCACGTTGTTTGTGCTGCTGCACAATCTCCACCTAAACTTTTGAAAACTGAAATTCATCTCTTGGCAATCCTAATGCTTTGTTATTTCAACCCACGATTCTTTGCTTCGTTGGCTGCATAATATGTTAATGACAATGAAATCTCTACAAGCCCAATTCAAGACCTTCGGATGTCCATAGCAGCAGTCACTTGAAAGGGAATCTATCCTTATTAGGGGAGAGAGGATTTTCAATCAATAACTGTCAGCTGGACATTTTCTTAAACATGCTGTCAGTGGGATTTCTCTCCTTCCTTATAGCAGCCAAATGCTTTTCATACTCACAAATGTGAGAGCCATTTAGTCACTCCATGCATCTGTTTGGATTTTAGTTACTTCGGTGAAAATGCCAACAAGGAGGCCAGTGTTGACTGTGATTTCTGTGTTATCTGTATACACATCTAGTAGAAACTGTATTGAGACCATAAACTCATTTCACATTCTGTAGGTCACTGAACAGCTGCTGGTAATGATTTTTGCTCACTAATGACCTAGGTTATATTAGAATCAGTGCCCTAGAGGTGAAAAACTCTGTATTCCATTACAGATCCCCTGAGTCATAAAATCCCTTGGTAATTTTTTTCCTAGTTGGCTTTTGCAGTATTGTTATTTATTATCTTATAAAAATTCCATGTTCATCAAATGTCAGGAAAATGCATAATAAAAAGCTGTACATGTAAGTGTTGGAAGTATTTGCATTAAATGACCCTCAAAATGGGGCAATACAATGGAATCAACACCATATAACAGTCAAATGGGTCGGAAGTAAGAGGCTTGTGACCCACTGAAAGGAAATACTCTGTCAGGAGAATAGAATTGTATAACCAAATATATGAGTAATACATTATATCTGGCATAGTAAAAAAAGCTATAGTAAATGAATTATAACCTTGGCTTTTAACCCCATCCTTAGGTAATACTCCAACATATATCACTTGCATATTTAAGTTAACATGGCCACTTCCTTGTGGGTCCCTTCCAGCTCAGCATATTCTGTGATTCTGTGAAGCATACCTCTTCTAGTAACATATTATACATACCATTTGCCACATTATGACCTCCCATGTGTTGCATACACAATTCTCCTGGTGCCAATGTGGGATTAATGAAGAGAAACACCTGAGCTCTTAGGAGAAAAAAATTTACTGTGAATCTTAAAAACCACAGATTTGTGTAGGAAATGTAGCAAGCTGTTAAAAAGACAGAGATAAGTGCTTTAGTGTCTCAGTGTACCAGTGCTGTTCAAATATTAGACTCTTCCTACCTGCTGTGCTTAGCTTCAAAATTCACGACTGCCACAGGAAAAAAAAAAAAAGGTCTGTTTGCTTTTTCATCGCTGTACCACATGGCTTTCACTTTCATCAAAACACAGCAAAAGTGTCACAGGGGAATCATTCCCTTGGCTGCCTTAGCGCTGCTGATCTTTGACCTCTGAGGGAAATGGATTCCAGGCACACTTCTGCCTGACAAGTGAACCATGTAAAATCTTGATGAGGTGCGTGTTTTGTTTTGTTTTGTTTGATTAACAAGCCCTAAAAATCAAGGGAAAGCTTTGTCTAACAAAAAAAAAAAAAGGCCCACTTTCTTTATCCATGCTTTCCCTTTGTAAATTTACTGACCTAGAACCGTAAACGCTGCCTTCTACATAGGTAAAAAGCACATTAGTACATCAAAGTGGCGTTTTAGAAAGACACAAAGGGCAACAGCTACGCGTGCAGACCTTGTGGCAAAAGAGAAAAGCTAAGAGCCATGACGTCATAAATCTCAGCAACTTCTGCAATGCCCTGAGCACGCACATGCAGCATAATGATTCTGCTCCCTGGAGGAAAAAGCTTAGGAGCAGGAGGAAAGGAAAGATTATTTTTAGCTAAGGGAACCCTTTGTCTTACAGCATTAAAAATCCTTGAGTTGGCTTCTCACAATAGCAGCCTTGTGCTGTGCTCTAGTTTTAACTCATGGAGTGCTACAAAATGTAACAATCACAGAGTAATGTGCCGCCTTCCAAACTTCCTATTTGCTTTTACTTTATGCCCTTTTGTCTCTGATCAGAATTTTGCATATATAAAAGCTTCGGATTTTAGCCAGGAAATTCACAGCTCTTGTTCTTATTCATTACCAAGTTGCAAATTTTCATAAGTAAAACAGACCTAAGTAATAGGAGCAAAAAGCAACATTTATTAGACTGGAGAGTTTAAAGTGTAACACCTAAAATTAAACTGAAGGTCCATTCCCATTTGAACATTTTATCTAGTGAGACACAGATCTCCTTTTTCTTCTAATGCCAAAGAAATTTGATTCTACATCCATTAATAATCCCAGATGTCAGCCACAGACAACATTTTCATCAATCATTGCATTAAAGCACTGACCAAAAGATACACCTATAAAAGAAGAAAACACACTTTCCACTACCTTAATGTCTTCAATGTGTTTTCAAGATTTTAAGCCGTTTTGCTGAAGGCTACTTTTAGTAACATGAAGAGACAACTGCATATACATCTCAGCTGCAGAAAATTTGATTTTGTTTAGCATTGAAAAATGAAATCTTATAACCTATTTTAGCTGCATCTCAGATACTCCCAAGTACCACACTACATTTTGTGGTATACCTGGCTGTTTGCTAGGGCTAGTTTGAACCATCTTTGACCTGGCCTCTAGTACATGTGGAAGAGCTGTGACTGCCTATGTTGCTCCATGGGGCAGGGGTGGCCTGGCATAGCTCTATTGAATGGTATAATAGGGGTATATCTACATCACACAAATCAAACCTGAGGTGAGCTACCCAAGCTGCCTCTGAAAAACATTAATTCAAGTACCAGAAACAAGAGAGACAGTGCAGTATTAGCCTGACTAATAAGCAGGGATAATTAGTCTATATAGAAATTTGTACTAATGAATTTCAACGAAAATGGGCTAGCTCTAATTACCTAACATTTATTCTGGTTAAGAGCACATAGACAAAGTGTTACTATGAATTTCGTGGTCCACAGTAACTGTCCACACATTTAACGTTTCAGTGCAATTCATACTAGTTTCATTCCACAACCATACCCCTAGAACAGGCCTCCTGACTGCTTGTTTGAAAAGTTATGCTGAAGACAGATGAAGGAAGACCTAAAACTACCACAGGTGATCCTTTACATAAGAACACAGATGGTGAACAGAAAAACAACCCCACATGCTACTACCATCACATCACAGCTATTCTCTACTACTGACTTCTGCTTAGGTCAACCTTTTAAAAACATTGGTATGGGGCAATGGAGGTGGCAATCAGAGCAACTCTGGCAGGGAAAGAGGAGAGAAGTATTGTCCACCCTTCCCTTATCAAAAATCCCACACTTTGCCATCCCACATCATTGGGCAGCTCTTGGAAACCAAATGTCTTCAGAGAATCAGAGACACAGATCATGATAGATTCGTCATGTACTTGCCACAGGAAAATGACGGCGCTGCAGGACTTGACTCTTTGACAGCAGCAAGTCTGCTCCATAAAATTCAGCCTCTATCCCCTTTTCTACAGGTATTGTTGTTCCAGATAAACAAATCAAACTGTTCACAGGCGGTGATGGTTTCTTTAAGACTACTGGAACTGGGCTCATTGCTTCAAATGCAGAATCAATTGAAATAACGCATAACCATTCAAAGACTTGCCTTTCAGAAAAGTGCTTCAGAACATGCAAAGCTGCCATTTTTATAAGGAAATTTGTTCATTGCTATTTCAGGAAACAAGAAGATCCTTATACACAGTGTGCCTATCCTCTCCATCACGAAACCACCTGTATATAAAGATTCCTAGCCCTATTAGTAATTGCTAGTTATCACAGTAATTGGGAGTTTGAAATGCTAATACATAGTTGCCAAATGTGTCCTAATTTCCTAGCACATACAGTAGATAAGGTATAATGCTTACTGATATCTGATGCCATAGATGTGCTAATTTGCTGGCATCTACAGAAACTATAAGCAAATAAATACCTTACGAAAAATGTCCTAACTCAAATGTTACAGTCTCACCCTTCATAGGAAAAGCATCTGAAATCTGTTAATAACTTGAACTTCAGCTGTATTTTAATAAGATTCTCTTAGTAAGCGAGGCAGCAAATTCAAATATTTCTAAAAATAGATATTACAGTCCATTGTGACCAAACACTTTCTTGGCATTCAGTTCAAAAAACAGTACTAATGAGGCATGATAATCCTTGATGGTGCAGCATGTTTAAGCATCTAATTAATATTAACAGGCAAAGACTAATCAACGGTTGTAAAGAAAGTCCTATAAGCTGGTCTAAGAATGACAAATCAAGCAACACTTCTCCGAAAACAAATCCTACCCTGATTGTCAATACTTGGGCATTAATAGGTATTAATAATATTAGAGCATGTAGACAGGTTGTAGGGGGGGAAGTACTATCAAGCAACATTTTTCCAAAAACAATTTCCACACTGTTCAGTTATGTCAAAATTTTAGGGTTTCTGACAAGGAAACTGCAGTGATAAATAATATGGACTAACAGAAGGCTCAAGGATTACTGCATCTAGAACTTTTTTTAATATAAAAAAAATATGATTCTTAGGGGAAAATTAAAATACTTATTCTGGAGAGTGGATGCTACAAGAGAATCTGGAGAAACTGTCTCTGGCCCTGAGATTGGCACAGCTGATGGGAAGACCCAAGGTCCTTGGGAAAGGATGTCTAATTGTGAAGAGTAATCTACTCAGATAGATGGCATGTTCAGTGAAAGGACCATGTTTAACTGGACTAAACAAATAAGTGTTGTCAGTGTAAAACAAAGCATCCTTATATGAACAAAAAGATCCTGAAAAGTTAAAAGAAATGGACATATTACTGAGGATCAAAAAATAGGTTACCCTCTATAAAGCAGAAACACAGTGGTGAATGCAGCACAGACATTTTCATGTTCTCCAGAAGAGTAGGTAAAGATAAAGGTGTTTGATAGCATTCTTTATTAATGGCATGCTAAAATAAGAAAGAGGGAGGAAAGAGAAACTGCAGTATGGGTCCAGAGGTGAATAGACAGCACTGAAAATCATTCATAGAAATAATCACTAGCCATTTCCTCATAATTGAAAAATATTATTTTGAAACCCTGTGATAACACTGCTAAAGACCCGTTTATTTCTGGGTGAGACAGTGGTTTTTATAGACTTTATAACCAAATAATCACTTTCTTTCAACAAGAGCAAAGACAAGACAAACTGATCTTGTATTGAAAATTTTCATTTTATTCAATATCCTGAATATAAGTCTAGAAATACATACTTATCTTTTTATACATAAGTATATAATTCAATAAATACTAATGTTTGAAATTAGTAGTTTCTGTAGGGCCCATGGGGACATACTTAGCTAAACCTATTGGACAAGCAATTTTAAGGACTTTAAAATAAAGGTGACACTTGAAATTTCTTTACATCAGATGGGCATGTTTCCCATAAATTGTATATGAGTCAAGGAAAGAAAAATCTCTTATGGGATTAACATACCAGACCCAGCTACATAAACAGCAACAATCACTAGGATGGAAAAAAAAAAAGGAGAGGCCTGGGAAAAATGAAAGCCAAGTTGTCAGTCTCCCATGTCTTGTCTGTACAGCTCAAGAGAGCAAAATTGATGGGATCCTGGCTAGTACGTAGTCTGAAGGCAAACATTCATTTGCAGGGAGCTTCAAGGTGAGGTGTTCTTTTGGAAAGTGCATCTCAGTGAGATTTTTCATGGGCTGGGTTTTCCTTCTGTGTCGTGCTGTACTTCTGCTTTAGGTCCTGAATTCAGTTTGTTATTTAGGCCCCCCGCAGCGTTCTCCCTCTCCATGTGTTCATAATAAGGCTTACACTTCTCTCATACAAGGGGTTTTTTGTGAAAATCTGTCAGTTAATTAAACATCATTTGTAATTCACAAAACATTACCAGCTACACTAGGTACCCTTTCCTTTGGCTGAGACAACTGTATTTCTCTATAGCTTTTTCTCTTTAAAGAGAAGAAAGGAGACTTTAGCTCATCTTCTCCCGATTTTCTCTTTCAGACAGCTGAGGGCTGTCTAGCACACATGTGCTGTGGACAGTCTGCTTTAAAGGACCTGGGAAGCTGGAGTTCTGATCAAAGAGGACATCTTTTCATTGTCTGAAGTGAATAATCCCATGTTTGAATTTTGGAGAGCTCTGGTATGAACATCCCATCCAGCACTGGGTCTAGGAAAGCAGACAAATAAACAAGGATTAGTTATATGCTATTTACCGAAATTATCTCTCTCGGTATTTGGCAGTAAAAATGAAGGGTGTCCACTTGGCACACAATAGGGATTTGTAATTTTTGGAAATAATTCTCAGATGACTTCCAGTGCATGACAAATGATGACTTCCCCAAATGCTATGGGGGAGAAGGACAATCTCTTCTCACGCTAGTGAAATCACATTTTTTAGTGGATTTCTGAGGATTTCACAAACATTCTCCAAGGCCACCGACAAACAGGTAAGCAGAGTGAATAATCTCTATGACACCAAATGTTAAACGACTTTCACCAAGGAAACCCCGTTACCCTTTCCCTTATGACACACCATTTCCTCTCTGACTTCTCACTCTCCTAACCACAAAAATGCTGAAGTGACCAGCTGGAATTAATGAGCACTTTAATAGACCATGTAAAACTACTACAAGTTTTAAAATATAAACTAATGTTGTATTTTGAATTGAAAAGGTATTCAGCTATTGCATCTCTTTGAACAAACTGAATACAGAAAAAAAAGACAAGAAAATAAAAACTGAGAAAATGGTGCCTTGATATGAAGAGAAATTTAGAATAAGAGTACTGTACCTCTGAAAACCATGCAAAGGAGATAATGCAATCAGACACATACAGAAAAGAGAATACTCTTTTTTACCAGAGATGAGAAGTAGTGTTCCCTTAACTTCTGCTCTTTTTTCCACTTGTTAGTGCTCTGAAGTAATATTTGTACTCACAGCTGCTAGATAAGTAGTACTGATATTTCAGCTGTCTGCTGAGATCTTGTGATATAACAAGTTGTAAAACACACTATGGGAACACAGGAAATATTAATCCTCATGTTTCAGGATAACCACTTCCAGGGCTCGAGAAGGTCAAGATGACATTTCCTGCATAGTACATAATTGCTCCCCAATTAGTATGAAGATTTTCACCTAAAAAGTCCTTGCAAAGCCAGAATAGACAAAGCAGAGACAAGAACTCTGTTGCAATAAAAAAATTTTAGTTTTTCCTTTTGAAAATTAGAACCATCAGACTTCTCAGATATTTAGGTTTAGTTTTCTTTTTCAAATTCAGTGAAAAGGATTTTTTTTTAAGTATTTTTATTATTACTGACTGATTTTGGTAAGAACCTGAAAAGAGTCTTTTCTGGTAAAGAAAAAATTAATCCAAAGATTTAAAATATTTTCAGAACAAAAAGATTAGGGAGGCAGGCAAATATTTTTGCGAACTCAGGATTAAGTTGTCAAAAATATCTGTGAAAAATATTTTTACTAGAAAAGAAAACTGGAATGAGAGTGTTGGACATAGTCCTGAAAGAACACAAATTTACAAAACATTACCAATTTTCAGCAAGGAAAAGATGAAATTAAATTCTCACAGTTGACCAAAAAAAAATAAAAAACAAAAAAAAAAAAAAAAAAAAAAAAAAAAAAAAAAAAAAAAAAAAAAAACAAAAAAAAAAAAAAAACAACCCCAAGCAAACCATGGTGTCAAAAAGATGTAAAAAAAAAGATGCACAAAAGATGTAAAGCTCTTTTTTGTTGTTGTTTTTTCATTATTATTACTAGTATGAGGAGAAAGAAGAAATAAATGAGCACCTGCATATTCAAGAGAGAACAGGATATTTTAGTTCCTTTTCTACTGCCTAGAAATATTATGTGTGTGTCTTTCATTTAAACATCACGGGCCTTTGTGAAACCCCTGTGTAACAGTATCTGTCAAACAAGGTGAGGCTCAGAGGCTCCATGCATTAGCACTGCTTAACTGGCTTGGGAAGCTCAGCTGCAACATCCTGTGCTGAAATGCAGAAATCTCATCTGCATTCCGGCGTAAAGAACAGACACGGTATGGAGGATGTTTAGAATAAAAATTCAGAGGAGAGTGAGACTACCTTAAAGATGTGTTTTCTGGAGAACTGGCTACAAAAGGCTGGCAAACCACAGAAGGTATGAGAGCTCTCAAGAAGGTTCTTTCATGGATCGATCACAGCAGTTTCTTCTGGCAAACATTAAGGCTCATGTGCTTTGTTCATGCATTTTTCAGTGTTAAATTTTTTCAGATATTTCAATAGCAGCATCAGATGCAGTTGAATTCAATCACCACAAATCAGATTTGTGATCAGGGAAGTCAGCCACCCGTATCAGCGACTCATTCTGCCAGTACCATCTTTTTCAGCACCATGGCAGCAGATGCTGTGAGCCACATTCTCCCAACATTATTCTCTTTGAGGAACTTCTCTGCAAAAAGTCTTGTTGACTTCAATGCATAAGTGAATTTTATTCTCACTGGCAGGAGGTCTGATTTCAGTTTTTATCATAGGCTTTTCCCTAGCTTCTATCTCCTATCATTACCCATCAACTGATGATCTTTTTCTGAGAGCACTTTCTATTGCTGAAAATAGTAGTCAATACTTACATTAGGAGGTGCTTGGAAGCACCTGTGTTGTGCTGCAGAACAGATCACATCAGATAGGAAGGAAAAAAGAGTGGTGAAAAACGAGCAGTTTCTCTAACAGTTGTTTCCTTTTGGAAAAAAACCTCTTCACAGCCTTGTTCCAGATGTGCAACCAATCTTGCAAATAAAACATCAACAAGATATTGGATTGATTGTTTTAAGCTAATTAATTTTTTTCCAGGAAAAAGAGAAATGTCAGAACATTTAGCCTACTGCATGTTTTTCTAAAATATGGTGCCAAGTTTCCTGCATGTGTGTGTATGTATGTATGTATGTATGTATGTATGTAAAAACAAGGAGGATTCACCATGTTCTTCTGAAACTCACTTAATTCATCTTCTTGTATTAAATATTTTTAATGTGAGATTTCAAGATTCATGACATTGCATTTCAATTGTAAATGGATGAAAAGATGTGCTAACAAAATTCAGGAGTGTACCACCAGAATTTGTCAGAACGAAATTTTTTTAGCTGAAGAAAAAGGTAGGAGAAAAATGTGGTCAAGTTTCCTACTGAACTAAATGCTCCCACATCACCCCACACATTAGCAGTTAAGCAGATAACTTACCTGCAAGGCTACAGCTCAGTTACAGGAAGGTTTCTTTTCCCTCTTGCTATAAAAGGCAAATGGAAGAAAAATTATAGTTAGACAGCAAGTGAGTTATGAAGGATAACATGAAAGTAAAGAAATAACTCACAAGCAAGAGTCTTCTTTTTCTTTAAAACACATGAGACATTAGAAGCATGATTTTTTCTCCTAAATTTCAGTCGTCTGCTGAAGTATTCGCATACTGCAAATCAAAAAGCAATGGTAAGTAGACTCTGGCTCAAGATTCAACCTCCGCCAAGGAAAATTATAAGTAAAATGTACAGCCTGATTTGAATAACCCACTCAGGAACCTAAGCCTGACTGCAGGCCATAGTTTTGCAAACAAAAATCTTTTTCATGGGCAGGGATTACTGTTCATAGAACAGAGGGGGCGAAAACTATATTTTCCTTCTTGGTTTTTGAGCTCCCTCCTGTTACCATCTCTAGCCCAAAAAAATGGATCCACTGAGTGCCAAGGGCTTTACCCAGTTGGATGAGGAGAGTTCATGGGTGGCTACTCTGCAGCAAAGGGGGTTGGCTGTGTAAGCCTTCCAAGATTTGAGTCTTTGTGAGCAGTTTGCTCTTCTACACCCTCTCCAGCCACACAACTGAAGGGAAGGGGAGAGAGAAAAGCAAAACTCCAGGAAGGAGCCTGAGAGAAGCTGCAATTAGAATAGGCCTGGCCAAATGCCAGCCCTGAATACCTCTAGATACAATGGGTCCTAAACCTAAATTAGGCCAACTGCCAGGCTTGGGGACGCATGCACAACCATAATCTCCCAAGAGCAGACAGACAGCAAAGTTCAATTAAGTGTTCTCAGTTCACCAGTCAGTCAGAGCAATCCTTAGGCATAGCAACGCTTGCCAAACGTTTTTCACGTACAACACAAATAACATAAAGAAATTAAAAATTTATTCAATTCCTATCACTTTGGAGAAAAAGAAGGAGAAAATATGAGATCTGGGAAGAGAAATACTAAAATGCACATATGGGCAGAGCTAGGAAAGAAGATTTTAAAGCTATTTTTTGACAAGGCCACATGCCTACACATGAATGACATTGATTTACCTTTCATTAACAAACACAATTGCAAAAATGTTGATGAAGAGGGAACAAATTAAATAAGAAAGCCACATGGCAATATAGTTTGGCTACAATTTATGTTTGTTGCATTCTCAGTTAGTACAAGACAGACTTCCAGTAATCCCCTCTTTGACACTAGCACCATGATCCAACTTATTCTCTTCACTAGGCTCAGTTATTGGCCATCTGTCTGTGCAAAAAAAGTAGTCTGAATATCATTTCTTCCTCATAATGTGGAAACAATAATGAAATACATTACAGGAAAAGCAAGCTGGAATTAGGATACCTCCCAGTTCAAACGAGAGAGAGCTGGAACCCATACTAAGGTTGCTGGGCTCCAAGTCCTGCCACAGCCTCGTATCAGGAGCCAACTGCAGGGACTGCCAGTGAGGAAAAAAGCATTAAATCACAGCCAGCACTACTTAGGGTCAGGAGTCCGATGCAAAGAGAGTTTTAGTTATTAATAATGCCACTGTAAAGAAAACAAACCCTGCAAACACGCACATATTCAAAACCCGAATCAGTCCAGGGGAAAGCGGCCCTGAGGGTGAGGACAGTCTTTGCAGCCTCCTGCAGCATTGGGCTCTGCTCTCCTTCACATTAAGCACAGCCAAGATGCCGTCCCAAGCCTTGAGTATCAGGATTTAGCATCTTCCACCCATCTTCTCCTTCCCATGGCAAAAAAAAAGGCAGGGATGGGTTGAGAGAGATGGTTATGGCTTACCTGGAGCCTGCTGTCCGGGAAGTGCCCTGCAAGGGTGTGTGGCTGATGCCAGGGACACGCAGAGGCAGGGCTGCAGGTGCTGGGGCAGGGGACAATCCTGCTGGGCACTTGCGAGGTCGCTCTGCAGCCCAAGAAGGGGAAAGAAGCACAGCAGGTCAGCAAGGCAGCAACAGCAATGGTGTGGGCTAAAAGGACAAACCAAGGAGCTGAGAACAGACACCCACCTGTGCCTGCTCGCTGCTCAGCCACAGGCCAGCAGGGCTGCACAGGGTGGTCAGGAGCAAGGACACAGGTCAGAGTGTAAGCCTTGTCTCCAGGAGATACAGGATCCTCTTTCTGTAGGTAAAAAACTAAGGGAGCATTTTAGTAAACTTCATTCATTCCCCTACAAATTCCGAAGACAGGGATATAAATACATTAAAGGATCCACAGCTCCCAGTAGTTAAACTGAAAAATCTGGCCTAACTAGACAAGATTTGCAGCAATGAAATTAGGTTTGCCCTAGTACTTACCTTTGTCAGTCTGAATCATTAACTTTTTGCCTTTCTTTTGTACACAATGTTTATACAGAGATCCTTATAAATAAACCTGAGGATATGAAACCTCACCACCTAATGGGTGAAAAATTAATTCTTATGCAATAGCTGAAAAAATAATTCTTATCTTACTGATCACCAACATTTCGAGGAAGTCAGAGATACCAAGAGAAAGAAAGAAATACCCAAAGATTTCTGTGTATCTTTTCTCCCAAAGATATAACCACAAGGTATTCATTGTCTGTTGGTTTTTTTCTTTTTATGATTGACAGAAGTGAAGAAAGTCTCCCAAAGGAGCATATAAATAATTTAAATAGCACACACAGTGGCTGCCAGTACCCAGCCAAATTCACCCTGGCTGTAATTCTGCTTGGCTCTCGCATTCCATCTCCAAAGCAGATAAACCAAACATGTAACAGAGAATTAAGAAAGAATAAAAAATACCAGTAACCCTGTCTAGTAACAGTTATAATCTGGTTTGATATAGATTGAAAATCTAAGTTGTGTTTTCAGAAAGGTTATAAGGGAATTATATGTTGAACTGCTCTGGGATCTTGGGATGGAAAACACTACATATATTATAAATCTTTGTTAACTACCACGACTTGCATACCATTACTTTGAACACAGCCAATCCAAAGTTTGTGTAAAAGGTGCTGTAGGAGTATTTTAAATCAGGGCATCAAGCCAGAGAATATTAAAGTATATAAGTTGCCTTCCTATCTCTAGAGGTTTTAATACAACGAAGGCTTGAACTCCTGTTAGCCTTGTTACATGAATTATGATGTACTAACTGCTCATCTGAGCACAACCAGTCCATTGTAAACCTAAGGAAAACGGATACTACCCTCCAGTGAAAACTAAGCATTGTTTTCTCTGACCTTTTTTTCTTGCAAAAAAAAATTGAGTTAAAATTTTCATTTCAACACTACAATAAGCTTAAAGATCTTGGTTTGTCTGATGGTTTGGAAGACCACATGAAAATGGCTTGTTTTGTTTGTTTTTTATATCATTAGGGAGTTAAGCTGGTTTTTTTCTTGTAAATATTCTAGAGATTTAAATGTGCGCACAAATTAATTTGGAAGTTGAAATAAATTTCATTACTTTAAGGAAAACATGGTTTGCTACAGCAGCCCAAGGAAAACCTATGATCTCTATTTTTGTCTTTGAACATCTTACCAACTACAATTTGAAATAAACCTGTGCTGAGGGAGAGGAGAATATATACAGTTTTGTCTCTCAACATTAAAGCACAAAGCACAAACATCATTAAACTTTTCAAAATCTTTGTCAGAGGTAAAAATGTTCTCTCTGAGGGGAAAACCAAAAGAGAAAATAAAAAATTACTCTTGTTTAAATACCTAATATGGGATTTTACCTTTTAAGTCTGTTAGAGCTCCTTCCTAATCCACAGCTAGAGAGGCATTTGAAACAGCAGATCTCAAGAACTAAATGTTTTGTGGGTAATTCTACATATGGAATCATTTAATTAACAACCAAATTGTTTGTGATAGTAAGAAATAATTGTATGGATTCTTAGCACTGTCTTAGGTGTCAAGAAACCTTCTTTTCCCAGAGAAAAACACTGCAACTTATAATATCCTGTTCTGCTGTGGGTTTAGAAAGTCAGACAGATGTAAGCATCATTACTGAACTTGAATTAGCTGCACAATACCAATTAAGATGGCAGTCCATAGCCGCGTTATCTATGGAATGAGCTGCCTTTCACAAAGTTCCAAAGAACACACCTGCCTCTGAACTAGCCACTGCTAATGGTGGTTTCCCAAGGTTCTTTGTGGAGAGCAGTGTTCTTCCCATTCCGGTACAGCCATGCCACTCTGTGAACTCCACTGAAATCATCTTGCTGATCCTGCAGCCCAGTAAGATCTCACCTTGGTCTCAACTGTTGTATTACTATTTGTGTCATGTGTACTGCCTCAGCAGGTGTTCTGTCTGCTCTATCAATGCTCAAGCTCTTCGTGTTTGTTTCTGTGTTTAAAATTCAAAAAAGGATCACAAGTGACATTCACTTTCTGAAAGTGTGAGGACACTAGATATGGGCCTGATACATCCATATCGCAAAAGCTTACAGCTATGTGCAAAACACTATAAAAAGTTAAATCTGGCATGGATAAAAATCACCAGGGATTTCAGTGTAAATTTAAACCCAGCAAACTCCTCAGAATTTGCTCCTTTTGAAAACCTTATAAAACAAATACTGGATGAAACAGAAGTGACTTTACAGGAATCATAGAACCTGCTTTACAAGTACAAAGAATGTGTACTATTTATCCGCATATGTAAGTAATTAAAATTCAAATCATTAACAGGAATAGTAAGAATAACAAGAACTTTAATGAGTCCCTGTGGAACATAGGCCAAGCTAGTTTGTTTGGCTAAAATCTTTCATAAATATAACTGCAGTAGAATTGTGCACACAAGAACAATAAAGCAGAGTAACTGCCTGAAAAGGAAAACCAAATAAAGGTGAATAAAGGAAAAAAGCATGAATAAATATAACTCCAGTGTAGCAAATACAAATGAGAATTAGAGACAACTCTAACAGGATGCAGTGAGGAAGGCAGCTAAACAAGCATTTGTGTCTCTAAGCCACTGCCTTTATCTCCCACTTCATGCTTGTTTCATGTCACAAAATCAAGACAAAAGCAATAAAATTAACTTGGGAAAAAACAACAGATGCATACCACAGGGTCATACCGAAACATACGCAAAGACAAACCACTTTAACCAGATGACAACTGAACAGATAGTCAAAAGAAGTTTCTCTGCAGTCCACTTCTGATGCTGTAAACGGACCTGAGTTGGCTTGTTAGACAAGAGTTTGCATCAAAGCAAGCTGTCCTCCCTCAGAAGAGCATCTTTTAACAACCTCGTAAGTCTTTTGAGCGCCAATTTTCCAAATATGCTCCAAGGACACAAAAGAAGTCAGTCACTCCAATCCCTGCTTGAACTGAAGGATTTGATTAACCATCCAGAACATATTACCTTGGGACACATGACAAGGTTACATCTCGCTGACTCCACTGCGTGGATTTTCAAACTGTTTGTGAGACAGCTCCCAGAGGGCTGTATTAGAATACAGCTTTAAAGCACACTGAAATGAGAGATAGTTCTTTGTAAAATGTTACGTTTTAACCTAAAACATAGCCCCTGAATCATAACCGACTTCGACATGGACAGAATAGGGCAGGAAACCTGGAGAAGTTAGAGTGAAAGTTGTCCCAGCATACACCTTCCCTGCTTTCAGCAGTGCTTTCAGCACTTCAGAGTCTAGAACAACACGGAGCTTTTAGCTGCGACTTCGACTTCTCTTATGATGTGGGGAAAGACCTGGTAAGTAAAAAGTGGAAAGACCTGGTAAGTAAAAAGTGGATGTACAAAAAACACAGTCCTGGAAGCAAAAAGTGGATCAAACTGAGGGGTTGTGTCTGCGTGGGAACCATGGTCTTGAAACTGCTTCTGAAATCCAGTGTCTCCAACAGCCATTGCTCATAACACAAAACCAGGAGACCAAGTGCTGGTTCTTTAGTTTCATCCTACCATTAAATGCCTGCAATGTTCATTTGAGACACAGAAGAGTTGCATCCAGATCCACTCTGCACTTGAGACATTGTGAACTTTTTTTCCTACACAGGCGGCTTTAACTGCTTTTTTGAAAACTGGGCTTTGAATCTTTGTTACAATTAACATTTATGTGCATAACATTCAGTAAAGCATGAACAGAAAGGAAAAAAAGCAGTAAAAATGTTATTTTTACTTATTGCAAGTCAAAATACTAAATCATTTCAACACATAATAAACGTGTATGTGTAGACACAAAGCCACAGTAAGAATGTCTGCACCAACAAAACAAAACCCAATAATATTAATTTCAGTTATCTGTAGTGAAATGCACTGCTACAACACTGGAAATCTTCTAAATGGAAATAATGTGCTCAGACAGATCAGTTTATGATTCTCTCTTTAAACAGGTTTTTTGCAATATTTACTTTTGTCAGCATCAGCTTGTCTACTGACACTTTTGAATTGCAGCAGGTTTCTGCAGTATAAGAGCCTGAAGAATAATAAAACAAATAGCTTTCTCATTCAAGAGATTAGCCTCTAGCACACAAAACCTTTATTCCAGCTATAATACAATTCACATCTGGTTAAAAGAGATGTAATGCGTAGAGAGGGTCTGTCTGTCATGCAGGCCTGATGCATTAAGTCTTTATTTTTCCTGTTTGCTGAGCTCTAAGGTTCAGCGGTGAATGCGAATGGAGGTCTCACAGACCTTTTCTTTTTTAGCTTAGAGGTCAAACCTACTGCATGGAATATAGAAAGAAAAAAAACACCTTTTTTTAAAAAACTAACCTACAGTGAGGATTATTATGTATTTTGTTAAAAAGGGATAGTTGGTTTTTATGGTAAGGTCATTATTTATCACAGAGAAATTTTAGTGATTGGCCTCAGTTTCATTCCTGACAAAATGAAGTAACAGTACCAACAGCAAGTTGACATTTGTTTTCACAGAGATAATTATTTAAAGGGGCAGTAGTGATTATCTCACAGTGGTAGAGAAAGAGAAAAGCTACTTTCTTAAAAGCGCAGACTTGAAGAACTATAGGAACAATAAGGACACCTCAAAGTAACAGCCAAAACAAAAACATGTATAAATGCTGTGAGTTCTATTTTACATCCTAACCACTACATATGTTTATTTTCTGATCACAGACAGTCTCAAACAAAACCTTTTTTTAAATGACAAGGAGCAGTAATTATTTATCTGTGGAACTTGGTCAAATTCTTAGTAACAGTAAAGTTCTCATGAACTAAGAGAAGAGATTAAGTAAGGTTTCAGTATTAGCAGAACAAAGATTTTCAACCAGGAAAAATGCAAGCAAATCCATCTGCGAGAAAAGAAAGCGAAACACCGTGATAAAATACGAGCAAACGCTCAGCAGAGGCATGTGACCACAGGCAAACTGGGACAAAGCTAAGAAAGGAGCAGAGGTGTTAGAACTCTGCAGGGGTCAGTTCTCCGGGGGCACACTCGGTCACTTTGCTCACAGGGCTGGCAGCAGGCCAGCTCCCAGATGTTAACCTGGAGATCTGAGCCATGACATAAAACCTCAGAGGGAAGGCATCCTGTCCTCCTTTCCACACAACACAAGAACTCGGAGCTGTGTGCTTCCTGGCCTTTAGCTGTCTATAATGAACTTGTCTGCTGTCTTAATGCACAGCTCTCTGCTGGCCATTGACTCAGGTGTGTCCTGTCCCCTGCCAAACATTTTGTGGCTGGAGGCCTGGAGCCAATACAAACCATCATCTTAACAGACAGACGGCCAAGTGGCAGAAGAAGAAGAATTTGCATGATGTTGCTCAACAACTTCTGTGTGCACAAGGTCTGCAAGGGTTCTGCTTGATTTGCTGTCCAAGTTGCTGATCAGTATTGCTGAGCAGAATCTCTCAGAAGCAGAGAAAGGAAGAAGCCATTCAGACTAAAAACATAAGCATCACTCCTACATTTAATTCAGCCTGAGAAGACCTGAAACAATCAGTGAATGCTTTCAATGATGAACATCAAGTTGTGTAAATTGAGTTATGTATGATTAAGACAAGAAATCTGAAAACTGGCCAAAGTATTTTAATGAAAGAGGAAAGCAAGTAATTTTTTAGAATGCTTCAAGCAGGTCTGATTTTTTAAAGTGATAAATTCATTTTTTAAAAAGTAACTTTCATAGATCAAACAATTAGGCCTTCATTTTAAAATAAATTAAAACTTTACTTTTAACACATTATTACTGAAAGCTTGTGTAGTGAAGTATTTCACAAATCCTGTTGTGTTACTGAAAGCATTATGGCATTTGATGAAGAACAGAAACATTTGGGGTTCTTTTTGTCTGCCTAGTTCTATGGGTTTTTTTGCCTGCTTCATTGTTAAAAGAACCTTGTTCACTGAGCTCTGAAGGTCAGCTGAAGGCAGCTTACTTGTTGTCCATTCACAGCTCTAGGTCCATGGCTGGAAACCCCAGGCCACATTGCACCTTCTGCCTTCACAGGGAGCACACCAGCATGTGCCAGACGGAAAATCTCGCTGCTCAGGCCCAAGCAGTGGGCTGCTGCTCAGAATAAAATAACGACTTGTGGGCCAAATCAATAATACTAAACTCAGCTAGCAAGTAATCAGATCCCCCAAACCATTGAAATGATGAAGGGAGCTTATCTAAACCACATTTACAGCAAAGCCTTTGCTAGCCAAAAGGATTCACATGTTCCTGTTACAGATACAGTATTTTTGTGCCTATTCAAAGCAGCGCAATGAAAAATACACTTGAGTCCTTTGGTGATCTTCTCCTTCCACTCCAAACTCAAAGACACATGATGTTCCATAACATGAGCAGTACCTAGTAAAGCCTCTCAGTTCCCAGACACACGTGTGACGTAACTGGGGCATGGTGGTCCAGAGAGACCAGTTGGCACAGCGCAGCGCGGATGGTCCAAGTTCCCAAGGGGTTTATCGGGTCCTGGTTCTTTGGGCTCTCCTCACCGAATTGTCTTTTGTCTGGAGACCACATGGGCAGCACTATTTCTGGGAGGCATTTGTTTTGTTCTCTGTGGCAAATGCCTTTCTGCGGGTAAAGCACCCTCTCTCTTTGAGATGCTCTTTGCTCTTGGTAGTGCTGTGGTTATTGTGATTTTAGTAAATTGTTATTCCAATTTATAATCTCTCCTTAATGTTTCTTCATTACCAGAAGGGGGAGGGGGAGAAAGGGAGCAGCTTGAGTGGGGTTTAATTTTCCAGCTGGGTTTTAAACCATCCCAATGTACTAGTGCTGTCTCAGTGGCTTTGTAATCAATTCGTCCTATGGTTATCCCACACTTCTGTCAATAAAACCTTCACATTCAAACCACAAATTATTGCATTTCTAGAACAATGTACAGTGTATTCTATATCGGATCGTGTGTGCATAGCTGAATGTCAATATATCATCAAGAACATTAGAGAAATACACTTCCTAATAAGGTATTTTCTTAAAGCAATCCTTTCATGTTATTACCTTTTACAGGTGTACAGTAAGTTGTTTGCCTTGTCATTTAAGAAACTGCTGCTTTGAGACTTTGGAATGCACTATCAACACTGAAGGGAGTGATATTGACATCGCGTTCCAAAACCAGCAAAACTTGATTAATGGCCTCTATTGCAATAAGGAATCACACTGCAGTGCTATGGATTTACTTTCCTGTGAATGTAAAGAAAGTGAGAAGAATGAGAGGAGGACAGACCACAGACCTTCAGACAGTGGTATTTATTGTACAAATTAAAGTTTGTGGATTTGGGGGTGGGGGGGCTGTTGCTTTTATCTAGCCCTGGAACTGATGAAGGGAGCCATAAACTTAAAAGCCAATGAACCTTATGGAAACATGATGCTGAGTCTTAAATTAGCATGTACTAAATGCAATACTTATTCCAGGATTCAGTGCCAAATATATTTCCATTGTTTGTAAAACATTGCATGTATCTTTGCAGACAAAGCTAAGAACACTGCAAAAATTTTTTCAAGTTTAGAACAAGGAGTTATAAAATGTTGATTAGGTACTCTAATAAATGTGAGGTATTTAAACATTTTGGATATATTGAAGTAATTCAGGTGTGAAGACATCTAACTCACCCAACTATATTTCTCTCTTGAATGTTAGAAGCATCCAGTAAAGAGCAAACATTAATTCTTGAATCCTCACTGAACAAAGCAATTTTTATATTACTTTAAAGCAAGGCAGCCATGATAATGGCATTTGAATTAAGTATACATGCTTTAAGAAGAGACACATCTATTCTCATCACTCAATTCACTAACCATTTTAAAAGGCTGCCTTTGCTCTTACCCAGGCTTACCGTGTCTTTTGTGTTTTCTCCATCATCCTTCTCAATGACAGCATTAGATCACAGAGTTGTAGCATGATTTATTAGTGAGTGTTTCAGGAGCAATTAATAAGAAAGCCACCTGCCTCTCAATTCTCTGAAAGGCAGAATGCCTCATCCCACCTCTCCCTGTCACTCATGTGCCTACTGAGGGGCGCCTGTAACACAGTGGTTCACACCACTTGAGCCCCCCAAGTGGACCGAAGCACCCACGAAACTGTGCAATAGGGGAACAAACCAGTCTCCCTGAATGAATGGTACTATTTTTAAAGGACACACTGGCAACAAAATCAGGCTTATAGTATATTAGCCAAGGGGTTAATCAGCCTTACTTGTTATTTACGAGACACAAGAGGTATTAAACAGGTGTCATTTGTACTCATAGAGTGATCAGGACTGTACCCAGTTTGGACCACCAATATACTTAAAAGAAAGGCAAGAAAAATACTACATAGTTTTTAAACTACAAAAAAAGCTTAAGAGATTGTGTTACTTGGACAAAGGTAAGAGAGTCATGGAAAGCAGTGAGAGAAAAATGGGCTACAGAAGTCTTCAAGCATCTAAAGATCACCATGAAGGTGACAGTGATAAATATCCACCACACCCACTCGCAGTAAAACTAGAATTCCATTTATCTTGCAGTAAGGAAGATTTAGCTTGGCTACCTGGAAAATCTCTCTTCCCATAAGGCTACTGAATCACTAAAATAAGACACAGAGAAAACCGTGGAATCTATTTCACAGGTTTAGAAGAAAGCATAGAACAATTTCCAAACAAGAATCATTACAACCCACATTTGAATTCAATAATATTCAATATTCAATAATACTTATTTTATAAAATCTGGTGTGTCAAGAATTGCTTTATCTCAATACTAGTGTAAATTTAAAAACCTAATGAGCTTATATATTGATTAAACAGGACAACTTAAATACACAGAAATAGTCAAACGAACCCACTTGCATAGCATTGAGTTAGAAACCTTATGTTAACACATGCAACTATTCCCCCAATTCATGCAGCCTTATTTTTGCACCTTTACCTTTATTAACAACTGAGTTCTTCCCCCTTTAAAGACCTTTGCCTTAACTCTAGTTCTTACCCATTTCCATATTTAGGTCCCTATTTTATGGCTTTTAAAAATTATTAAATATTATTATTAAATGTTATATAACTCCACCTCCTGCCCCCAACCACGCATTTCTTAAACAATCTGTGCAGTCTCCACAACTTCCAGAATTTCATTAGCAGAAACATCACATGGCTATAGAGGTCTACCACCTAGCAAGGGAAAACAGAAAGAAAGTAGGTCAGGGGGAAGAAAAAGTGAGTGAAGATAAAATCCTTTTAAGGTCTCTCAGTTCTAAATGCAGTTCCTATTGTATCCTTATTCTTTCTAAAAATATACACAAAGTTATTACCATCCTATTGGTATTGTATCCAATTAAATTTTGCCAATATGATTTACAAAACTCAGCATAATCCCAGCTATTGCACACTTACTTTTTTACTGTACAGGTGTGGTCCCAAGAAGGTGCCAAATACCCCACAGCATGAAAAGTTCCTTGTTCAGAAACTTGTGATTTAAGCGTAAGGCAAGAGACAACAGCTGGCTGTAATAAACGGGCAAGGCAACAGAAAGTGTAAGAGTGGGTGATGCGAGTCAGGCAAGGTCACTCTTTGCCACCTGTTTCATTTGGGGGAGTAGAGAGGGCCAGAGAACTTTTAGCAGCAAGCTTGCTAAAAATACCATTTGCAGTTCTTCCAATAAACTAAAGGGTGAGATCAGATCCCTAGATTTGAGAAGACCACCATACTTGTGCCCATGCATTTTCACACACATCTTTAAAATAACTATTTTTCAGAGTCTAAAGGGAAAAGGACTTCACTATTTCCTGCCCAGTAAGTATGTGCACCTGAAGATGTCATGCACATATTTGAACTTCTTCCTTCCATTTACACAATTCGTTATCTCCTACATCAATTAAAATCAGAAGGATGAGGGAAAGTTTGCAGTTGAGGAACAGAACTTTGTTCCTTTAAGCCTCTTGAGGAAAAGACTCACACTGCTGATGTGAAACAAGAAGATAGTTTTCTAAATTTTATTTTCAAAATCAGAGGGAAAGAACTTTTCCTCTGCAGTATTTAAAGAGAACAGTACACAGCCATTTACCAAAGGTTTCAAGGATACAACTGCATATGAAATGCCAGCCTTTGAGACTGTGCCCTGCCTAGAAACAAAATACTCAGCTACCCTCAACGTGCCTGTAGGAACGATGCAGCTGGATCTCTTCCACAGACAGAGAACAGGGGCAAATTCCCAAAACAGAAACTCCCAGATTTTTCTGAAATTCACCTTTATTTTCTTCTCTGCTTATTAAATACCAAGTATATTGACAAAGCATGGGTGCCGTTCAGGAAGCAGAGAGACTAAAAATTAACGCACTTACAGCAAATTAGAGTTTTAGTTTCCAAGACAAGCTGGAAAACTCAACATGTTGTGCTACAGATAGCTGAATCTGAGACATTTGGGGACACAGAGTTATGAGATTAATGAGCAAACAGCAGTGTCAGAGAGCCATTTTTATAACCCTCCGTGCACACATGCACATATGTGAGACTTCCACTGATCACGTTGGAGCCATCTGCAGAGGACTTCACAAGTAAACAAAAACTTTCATTCCCTCACTAACTGAACCTACACCAAAGCAGGAGTGCAACATTTCCATCCCCACTTAGCTTCTACATCACCTTTAAGGTGAAGAGCAGCATTTTAACAATAACACAACTCGCTCTACCTTTATCAGATTAACTCTAACCAAAGACTTTCCTGACAACACTCACTGAACCCTTTAATCTGAACTAACACTGCCATTGTGTCAGTATGATTTTGGTCATGCATAGACATAATCTTTTTTAAAAAAAGAAACTGGGTACAGGCAGAAATGAAAATATAATGAATGGAGAACACAGGTCTGCTAAGTATATTTGAGAGATGGGTTAGAAAATATACATCTGGCATTTATATTCAGCCAGATTATGTCCTTAGACTGTAAAACAGACTGTGATACTCATTCTTGTAGTCAAATTTCCAGTAAGGAAAAAATTAAGACATGCTTTCATCTGCTCTACCTAATGCTTCTCTCTCTGGAAGTTACATTCACAGAACTGGTTCTCTTTCCTTTGTGCATGGGTGCTCCAGATACTGCAGTTGCACTATTGCCAGTTGCAGTTGAAAGCAAACTTCCGCCAATCCAGGCAAAAAAAGGTCACCCTAGTTGTTCTTTAACAATAAAGAATGTCAGCTGTCTCCTTTTTATATTCTCAGGAAGAAATCTGGATCTCTTTCATTCACCATTAGAATAATGAATAATCCAGGGCCTCCTGTATGCAGCTACTTCAACACAGATTTTTTTTAAACCTACTACATGCAACTGTATTTTTAAAATTGCATTAATATCCCTGCAAATAAAACACACTCAAAGCCTTAAAAAAGAATCTAGTTGCTAGTCAGAAAATTATGAGGCCACTAGAAAAACTAATCAAAGTTTATTACCTTTAATGTGAATATTTCACTGGTATTTCCAGAAGGTTACTTAGCTAATACTAATCCTTTCTTTTAATAGTAAAGTCCAACATCTCTCCAAAAGAAAAAAAAAAAAGGAAAAGTTGTTTCCAATTCAACAATTTTATTTTTTTTTAGAAAAGGACAACCAGTCCAAAAAGAAAACCCCATAGAAACTGTTGAGATTGTGGTTTGGCCAACAATCTATATGCCTGAGAATTTTGTGAAGGTGGGAAACTCCCTTATCCTACATGAAACCTTTTACAGCTCTTGGGTTTTATATTGTAAGGGAAAAGGCTGATGTAAACTGCCTTCAGCACCTCCTCATCAAGCACACGGCTAGATGTTAGTGAAGAGCATTGCAGCAGCAGGAAAGGAATGTGTCAGAACACGTCCTCATGTTATAAAAACAGACAGAAGCCACTGAAAACCCTAGAATGGAAAGAATACCCACCATAAGTATTTCCTTCCGGTCAGTTTAAAACTTCTCAGCTCTTAAAATCCCCACTCTATCTTGGTTTCCTTCTGATGAGCTAAGCTATTTGCACATCCTATTGGCTCATATTTAGCACACTTTCTAGTAGTCCTTCAGCTGGACATGGAATATGTTGGCAAGAAGCCAAGTGCTTACTTCTTTTTTGCTAGACAATTCTGAATATAGAGTTATCTATCATCCAGATGAGTTCAGGAACATACTTTTTACTACTGTTCACTGTAAGAATAGCTGTAGGTTTCCTTAAGGAGTACACCAGAAGGAAGGAGACTCAGAAGTTTTAAGCTATTCATTTCTGAAGAAATTTTGCCATCCTACGGCTCTGGGCATCTGTCCCGTAAATTAATGCACAAAAACAAGTAACTGCCTGTAGACATTTGCTTTGGCCAACTCATCCTCACCAAACTTAGCGAGGAGAAAAAATAGGGTTTGTAGCAAGCCTAGAAGTTAACAAACAAATTCTTATAGTGCAAAGGAAGAGAGCAGAGATCTAAAGCCAAGTACTCCCAAATGATAAAGCCTTGCAGCCTGCAGGAGAATCCTTTCTTCATATTGACAGAACTACAGCTGAGCAGCTCTGCTGCTTAGGGGAGGGGCAGGAGGCATATAGGGAGAGAAAGAAAATTTTTCTAAATGTAGGAAAATACAGCATTTCAGGAAATCAGACTGAATCCATTTACAGATCAACACCTAAAAACCACATTTATTACAGCAAATGTTTCAAGTAAAATAATGGATATGGGGCAGTAGTCAAAATCCAAAGGGAGCTATGAGACTCTCCCCTTCAGTTTACGAAAAGTGCATGCCCTTGGAGAAAAACAATACTCTGAATTGAACTCCCAATACTCTGAATACTATGACAGGACATATATGTCTGCACTGTCTTCTAGTGTGTTTGGTGTCAAATCTTTTGCTCATTTCCCAGTGGGGCCAGAGCTCAGCTTTGACAATCACATTACATTTGCACCAGTTCAACCCCCTCCTGAAGAACAGAAAAGAAAGCAAACAAAACAAAATATTAAGTTTCCTTCAGAAAGGAACTATAGCCATGACTGAGAATTTCTTCTGCAATTCACTTACTCTGCCACAGGCAGTCTTCCAAATGGTTCCAGCCAGGATTCACATCTTCATAGACTACTTCAATGACTTCATTTAATGACCTGGGCATTTACCTCATGGTGTCACTATCATGCTACATGAACACACCTCTGACAGATAACAGTTCAGTCCTCTGATTTTTCTTAGAAACAGCTTTCTTTGAAAAGAAGAGAGAAAACAAAATATTTGATAGTACTGTGCAAAATCCCAAGGAGAATAGAGCTTGATTTCTACTTCCTCAAAGTATTTCAGGTCAGAGAATCTTTGTATCCTCTAAAGAACACCTGGACTTGCAGATTGTGGTGGTAATACCACTCAAAACTATTTTAAAGTAAAAACCGACAAAACTGTCAGGCAAGCATGCTTAGGAGCAGGGATGCAGATGAACAATTTAAGGCTCATATACGTGTCCCCACTGCTTTGGTGTGCCGAGTTTAGTTGAAGGCCACATGCTAATCCACAACTCTGTGGGGCCAAAACTCCATGCTGGACATAGAGAACTTTGTGCCCCAAATTCTGTAGGAATAACACTGACCCTTGAGGTCAAAGACAAGGGTATAGAGAGAAGAGTTTTTCCATCTCCTCCTCCCTTCTACACTACCAGTGGAAGGCTTAGAAGCACCCCACACACAAATTTCTAGCACAAAAGGAAGCCCAGATGGGATGAGCATCTTCACCTCACTGATGTACTGAGAGCTTGTATTTATCCTTCACCATTTCCAAATGGTTTCCTAGCTGATCTTTCCAGCATTCTTTTATAAAATGCAGTTATATAGAAAGCGATCACCCTGATACCTACCTGCTAGCAATCAGATATCTCCAGGCATGGACAAGTGAATCCCCAAAACTGGAAATGAGTACACACATAAAAGTGCAGACAAAAGGGGACAAAAGAGTATCGTCAGACTTTTATAAACTTTATGTGGGACCTGGTCTGTTTTGAAGAGCAAAAAAAGCAGTAATCTGTGAAAAGAAACTTTTCAACCCATAACAGGTACATCAAGGACATAAAATCAGGCTTGTGTGACCACAAGATAACAGGATAACAAAATTAAACTGTTAGAGCTAGACAATTCACCAATACAGTATCAAAATTAGATAAAACTGCTGACATTCATTTTTCACAACTTAACTGAATCCAATGTGAGTTGTAAGCAACATTTACCTGTAGCAGGCTGACCCCCTTTACTGTGTTAAAACCCCTGCATCAATATCCACTTCTTTACTAAGTTTAAAAAAGCATACATACATACATACATATTTCAATATGTATTTCAATAATCAACCATGGACATTTCATTCCCCATATTTAATTTATTTCCTACACTCTGTATTTAATAATTTCATCTAAATGTTTTCAGAGACAGCTGTTCAAAGTTCATGGGTTTTTTTTGAGGTTCCTAGATCTCTTCTTCATTCCCAACTTGCACACCACCAATACGACCAAGGGCTCTCATTGCAGAAACTCAGGTCACACTGTCAAGTACTGAGAATGGAGCCTTCAAGGAGAGACCACAACTCCTGCACTTTAATAGTGCAACTTGGGTTTTTTCTATATGCTTCATCAGTTGATTGCACTTAGTGTCAGCTAACTCAAAACTTACCACTCCATAAGTTTTCTGCTTCAGTAAAACACTGCAAAAGCAATTTAGGAGCCCCTGACAATTCTCACCAGTGACAAAGCTGAGAACTGCAGGAATTGACGAGACCAGCCACTTTGCCCTCCCTTCACTTCCTGAGTTGTGAAGCAGAAAGATCTGCAAGAACAGGTAGATTGTGATACCATAATTCTGGGGGAAATACAAGCTACAGCTACACTGCAGAAACTGGTCAGTGACAAAAGCAGCCAGAGGTACTCTGCAAGTCAGCGCATCTAACCCTGAAGCACTGGCATGCAGCCATGAGATAGGATGGAAAGGAAATCTTGTGGTGAGCCTTTCTCAACTCAAACAGCTTCTAAGTAGAAGCAACCACAGTCTTTTGCTATTATCACACTGTAAAACAAAAGAAACCAGCTGCTGCACTGCAGGCATTCAGTGAAACTATTTAATTTTCTCTGCTTTCTAAGTCACACCAAACTAAAATCAGTAATGGTCAAATTATTACTAATCAAGTATACGAAACCCTATTCTGCAATATAAAAGCACTATGATGTCAGCTGGGCATCAACGACACTCAGTTCAGCAACAAAAGTGCCACCTCTAAACATGCATGCATTCTATTCTAGAAGGAAGATGAGAAACATACGGGAAACAGCAACATGTACCAGCTACACACTTGGGAAAGAAACTGTCAGTAAGGAAAGGCAAGAAGTGTTCCGTTCACCAGCTATGATGACAGATTAACTTCATCCCTTTCTGATTCCATGGAAATTATGAATTAGTTGAAGGACCGAATTTGACACAAGTGAACGCTGATGTTACACTTTAGTTCTCTGGGTCAGCTACTCATCAGAAACTTGAGTCTGAACAGTGCATTATACTTCAGTAGAGCTGGTTTTTGATACAGCCATCTAACTGAGATTTGCACACTGATTAAATTACATGTAAAATGAATCCTATTTGAGAATAAAGTGCTCCAGTATCTGAATGTGTTACAATATATATAAAAATATAAATGTGTGTATATATATATATATATATATATATAAAAAAAAAAACCTGAACAGTGTTCAGATCTGAAGACTGTCAGGAAGGTTTTGCAGTTATTTCTGCAGCAGCCATATGACTCAAGATGTTCTGAAGAAACAAAGCAAGCACAGACACTGCAAACATAAGAACTAAAACCGTATCACTATCAAAGCTGCGTTTATGCTGTATCGTTAGCAGAATTACAACCAATAATGTACAACTTGGATGACTTAAAGCTGACCTTAAAAGCCCCCAGTTTTTACTTCAGATTTAAAAATTCCACAGGAAAAATAAATTTAAGAGACCCATGAGAGACAGCCTCCCACCCAAGAAAAACTTAAACACACACTGCACTCACTTTAGCAAGATTTACTGCTAAATTTCATTTCTGTGTCTGCGAAAAGATATGGTGCCTTTGCCTTTAAAAATTTAATAGGCAACTAAACTGAACATTATACACAGTAAGCATCTTAGTATTTTATTCATTGCATCTTTTATACAGAATAAGCTTAACTGATGTTTAATTCACTGCAGTATTCTCCTGATGTAGCAATAAAAGATTACATTATAAACAAAGAACAGAATTTTGACTTGAATTTTTTTTAAATGTGTGCAATTTTTGCAGTTGACAAACAGCATCACAATTACTGAAAAAAATGAAAGAAGCACATAAACTATGGCCCATTTTTTTAACCTTCAGTTTTTCTATGTTTATCATAAATATGGGAAGCTAAACTCCAGCAACTAAAAATAAACACACCTATAAATTCCTAGCAACCAGGATTCAAATAAAGGAGTAAATCATACAACAACAACAAAGTTTCTTTTCACTTAAGTTGACATCTGCAATCTATTTACACTATATGAGTTTAAATTCCAGAAGATCATGAAGGGTAAGGAATTTTGAAATAACCTGTTAGGCATTACTTAAGATGGCACTTTTGTAACTCAGCTCTGGGATTCTTGAATTGCTAAAACAGTGAAAGACAATACACTGCAGTATGTCTATACCATTATAAGATTAAAAAAAAAACTACTCCATATAAAGTGTCACTGAGATGGCTCAATCAAAGTAATATACATTTGTAACTTTATCAAGATAGATATTACGGTAAAAATGCTCACATTAAAAAATATAGTTATTATTGTTTGGATTTTCATTAAACCTAGAAGGGACTACATGAGCCAAAGTATGAGGAATTTAGATATAATGACATGCTTCCTCATTTTATAGCACTAATAAAAATAATAATAGAGAAAGCTCTATTATAAATCTTTAATAACCACAGTTTAATTTCCTAGTATATTTTAAAAACTTTACTATGTGGGTGTATGTGCATGCATGTCTGCATAAACACACAAACAGATAAAAAAACCCTCAAACTGTATATATTACACATACACACATATCCACATTCCTGCATCTAACACTTCCATAATGCAAACAGTATGCAGGGACTCCTCCATGTGACAACCAGGTGCCACATGCCATGCTTCCTTATTTCTCTATGTTTATCCAGTAAATGTAATAACACTTCCATATTTGGCTGAATGTCAGTGTAAAATTCTTAAAAATAATGGTGATTTAGCCATAACATCATACACAAAGAAATGATACTGCAAATACTGCTGATCGAAAGTTCAGCATGGAAGTTCATCATGAAATGGAATGTAAAGTATTCTAAAAATCAGTATTCAAAAATTAGTTAAATATTATGGCAAAAAACCTTGGAATTTATAGAAAGCTTAAAATGTAATTCACATTACGAAGACTGGAGATACTTTATATATGGAATTTTTAAATATGGATATGACTGGCATTTATTTTTAAGCTTACTTCTATTAGAAATAGACTTGTTTCCTGTACAGGTGATGCTTTGTCTATGCCATATACAGTAGAAAAATAAATTCTTTAGCAACCTAGAAATAGTTTATAAAAACTCTTGAAGTTTCATTTTCTTTGCTAAACATGCCAAAATTAGACTGAAAACTATAAATAAAAGCTATATAGACAACAGGTAAAGTAGAACAAGTTAGGAATAGTACAATTTACAGGACAGACTTTATTGGACTATTAGTTCCTGTGTGCTTTGCAATAAGAATAGGGTTGACTTTTCTTTTTTGTTTATGTTTTCTTAAAAAAGATAATTACTTGCAAGAATATAACACAATATCAAGATAATTTATAATATACATGTACTTCAAACAGCAGCCAGGTTTATGGAATTTTAGTAATCTAGAATGATAATCCAAGTCATTAGAAGTACAATACCTAGGACATAAGTGGGAAAGGCAATTTTTATTTTGGGAAAATGGAGCAAATCAATCTCTTAATAAAAGCCTTAATTCTCAAAATCATCTATTTACTATAATACATACAAGACGATCTTAAATCTTGTTATAAGTGAAGATTACAACAGTGACCATCATAAAGCTTTTTTTTTTTAAACTACACAAAACATTCTAGCAGCTGAATGAGAAATAAACTTTCTTCTTTGCAGACCTAAGAAGGTACATTTTGAGCATGAAAGAAAAAAAGCTGCTATGAAAAGTCTCACAGGTAGTGTTTATCTATGGTCTCCCCTTTGCTACAATTGTAACCTTCTAATTTTTTTACCACTATCAAAATATTTAACCAAAAGATTTGTTTAAATTAAGCAGCATTCTTTTACAGCAAAATTGGTACCAATATAAAAGTAAAATAAATGAAAAAAAAAAGATAATTTAAAAATACGGTGAAAAAAAAGTCATTTGAAATTTTAGTACAACATACCACAGGAAAAAAATATGAATACAAGTTTATGTGATTTTATATATACACACTCCAAAGAGGTTAATTGTCAGTACCCAAAGTATTTATTGCTATGTATTAGCAATGCATTTTTGTATATCTTTAGAGGGTCACATAAAAATAGATTTAAAGAATAGATTAATTGAAGTCCTAGATTAAAACATTGTTTGGTTTAGAGAATTTTACTACAACAAAAGTCATGTTCATGTATGAAAAGTTATATAACCTTATATGAAAATGTCATGAACTATTTTCTAAACACTACATGTATTCCCAAGTGGGAAAAATTAAAATATCTAAAATATATTAGATTAAGTTTACAAGACCGTCAATGATCTTTTAAACATGCAGCTGTTTACAGAATTAACAGTTTTACAAAATGTTTAGTTCAGTAATGGAACATAACGAAATAAGTAGGCAACATCAAAATTTTTGTACAATATTTGAAACTCACTTTTACAACAAGCATGTCCTTGGTATTGTGCTGTAAGAAATAATAAGCAAGTTCACCCACCCTTAAACTGTTCACAGGTTTACTTATAAGTAAAGACGGATGGTGAAGGATCGTAAAATTCTCAACAGTGCATTTTGCATTCTTCCATAAACCACCCTAAGCATAAAGTCACATAAGTAGCCAGGAGATTATAAAATAAACTATAGCTGGGCTTTAGTTGTTTACACAGAATGCCTGAATGTGAAGAAAATTGCCAAAAATAGCATGTTAAATAACAAAAACCAGCCATAAAGCAGGCTGTAAGCATTGAATGTTTCATAAATGTAATTTTTTTAAATCATTTAATTTCTATAGAAAAATTTTATTCACAATATATTGTGACAAACCGTCACAGGAATGATATAGTGATTGCAATAAGGTATCATGCAGCAGCAGCTTTGTACTTTATAGCTATTTTTGCTTTTAAAAATTAAACCTCTCCAGTCATGCTTATCACATAGTTTTTATCTGCAGCGTGTACAAATGAGGAACACAGTACGGGATATAACAAAAAGATGTCCAATCAGCTGGATGGGAATTATTTTTCATAAATATGAAGTACATTACTGTATCCTGAAACATGCATGTCTATAGCTTGTCTCTACTGTCCAGCGCCAGGCTGCCTGCAATCATCTTCTGTCTATATAATACCAAGAGGGTCTGCTGGTAACTGCGACTGTATCAGCTGAGGCTGCAGCGGGGGTGGCAGCTGCAGGGGTACCATGGGTTCCACCATCTGCACTGGGTTGGAAGGCGGTGGCTGACAAGCCACTGGGTTGGGTGCTTCTACAATCTCCCCATTGTAAAAGAAAAACTGACATTGTTGAATGAAGGTCTCTATAACGGATTGGTGGATTTTGGTGGTAGAAAGAAACTCTCTGTTTTCAAAATCAGGTCTCATCAAGGTAGGCCAGAAACAAATCGATAAGTTATCAGCAGTCATAAAGTTGGTCTTATATTGCTGACTAACCCTGAAATGAGAATGATACACACAGCGTGAATTAAAACCAGTATGCAATCAACTAGAAATATTCTCATAGCACTCTAACTGTAGGTATTATTACTAAATAATCTCAAGATTTTTGCTCCTTTCCTCCAGCAAGCCATTAAAACAACTGTCCTTGAATATTTTATGCGATTATGCAGAAGAAAATTTAGAAACCATGTTGTTTCCAGAATTTGATAGTTAACTAATATAAATCTGATTAAGCTTTTACTAAGGAAAGAAATTCAATATTCCACCAGCATTTTGAACAGACAGTAATAAACAAACTGAAACAGGTTCTTCGCTTATTATCTAAACTCATTACTGCAATACTATTACAAAGAAAAACCAAAACCAAATATCCAAGGAACAACAAACCATCCTGCTACCAATTTATCATCTACAAGTAAATGCCTACTCAGAAAAAACAAAATGCTTCTCACAGTAATAGGCTAGAAAGAGCCTGGATATTTTGTTTTCTAAAATATTTTGCATCCTAAACTGACATCACAATTTTATTTAGAAGTAATTACTGAGAGATACATGAAACATCATGTGTTAATACATCTGACAAACACCTAAGATATGCATTCAGCTGGCAACATGCATTTTCTACATTACAGCAGACATCACAAAGGTAACAGAGCTACAACTGTCCTGCAGAAAGAGAAAATAAAACTTCAGAAATTTGTCAGTTACAATTTTGATGATTAACAAGAGCAGCCCACAAGAATTTCTGACAGCTGGCTGTAGCCCATAGATTCAAAAGCTGTGAAAGCCATAGTAAACACTAGAATTAACACTATAAGAAAATATTTCCACTCATTTACAATGCATGTATCATGGTAACTATAAAGCATAAAAAATAGTGTGAAGGTATAAAAATACTGCCTCTCAATCTAAGTTTGGTCCAAAGGACATTTGGATACTACTTCTGAGTGGCAGTAAAATTCATAATCTCTTTGCTAAAAAAACTACATTTTAAATTCATTTATATATCAAAGAATAAATGCAAGCTATATTTTGCTTAGCATTATTATTAACATGCTGTATCTGCACAACCATTAGACCCAATAAATGAAGCCATGGGAACCTATGGCTAGAGGTCAGAAACAAAAAGAAAGGCATTGTACCTCTTCCCCAATGACAGCTCACTATCAGATTAAACAAAATGAACAATCAACTGCATTCCTTTCCGTGCTTTAACTTTACCTTCGTACTTTTTAAGAGTAAACAAAACCCTACCAAACCTCTACGCTGTCTCCTACCAAACTTTCCCAAACTACTTTAGAATCTTCTTTTAAGCGCTCAGCAAATGCTCATTTACTTTCTTCTATGTTCACTCAAAATGAAAAATGATGAGTGTCTCTCCTGATCCTGCCCACTTCCTTCACTGCCAAGTCTCAGGAAATTCAGACTGCAAACCCACTTTGATCAGACTTCAAAAGCTGGTGTTTTCCCAGACTTCAGAAGCATATTATGCCATATTAGTCCTTACGTAGGAAGGGTCTTGTTGCCAAAGAACATGTATAAAACACAACCAGTATCAAAAAAGCCAATTCCAATCCAACACTATCCTGTTTTAAAAGCTTACTTCTGCTTACAGTTAATCAACCACAATTACCTGAAATGCTTGGAAAGGCACTTATAACATCTCACTGTTGCCAGTTATTGAATTCTCATGGTTACTGGTCTCATATGATGTGGATAATACTTGCATTTTTTGTTTCAATACCAGGTCTTGTGCTTGTGGACACACCAAAATATTATCAATCACCAACCATTACTAACTATACAACAACAGCACATATTTTACTGTAATGACACAGGATGTAAAAACAAAGCATCTAAAACATTAGCTTGTAATGAGAGCTCTTTCATCTTGTAGAAGACTGCTTTACCTCATTAAATGAACAATTCATTTGGCAAACAACATTTCCATTTTAATTATATACCAGCAGTAATTTACCACAAATTAATCTCTTAAAAATAAATACAGACTGTCAAGTTGCCTTTAAGATCCTGTACACAGCTGTATCCACCTCTTTCTATATATGCAATTGCTTACATCCAAGCAGATTTCTCGTTGAATGGAATGCAACTACCTGACACTGCAAATGAGACAAAAAATGACAGCCTTTCTACAAGAAAAGATCATGCTGTTCCTAGCAACCTGTAATGTAAATCACTCATTAATAGAGAGAGGACCAGACAGTAAAGGCCAGTGCAGATCACTTATGTTCTCCAGTAAATTCCATGATCAATATGTGTCATTTGTTTGTATATACAAATGCATTAGAACCTATTCAGGAATTTTTAAAATTATGTTTAGCACTTTTACTTGCAGCAATCCAGGTACTTGACATTCTACATTCAGGTGAGCTATGCAAATAGGTGACCAGATGAAGACTTTTGACAATTCCAAGACTGCCATTCTTTCACAAAAATTTCTATCAGGTTGATAAAGAATTAACAAAACATTTCAGGTAACTAGTAACCATGTCAAGTCTGAGACATTTAGTTTTACTTTAGATACTGGCAAGCACATCTTCAAGTTGTCTAATAGGGGTATTTGTTCATTGATATGGTTTAACTGGTTTAGGGCTGAATTTGCATTGGGCAAGAATACAATGGCAAAATTGATCCATTTCCCTGAAAAGGAAAATGGACGACCTTATAAAGGTTAAGCAAGTTGTATATATGATGGAGAGAAGTGTAAAAGTAGGCACCTAAATTCTAAAATCTTACACATTCCATGAAAAGAGAAGACTCCTTCCAAACAGCAAAAGAGACTACCTACATTCTCCCTGTTGATTAAGTAGGGAAATTAAAGGTTCTTATTTCTACCCCTGTACTACAAATCCAGTTAGATCATTACAAATACCTGCAGAAACACAAACACACAGACAGTAGTCCAGAACAATTAAATGTCATGAAAAGCTTATATATGCGGGTATACACAAAACTGCCTGGCTGAAAAATAACAGTGCAGAGAGAGAGAGACAAAGTCCTGATGGACAACAAACTGAGCATGAGTCAGCCAAGTGACCCTGTGGCAAAGAAGGCCAACAGCACTCAAGGCCGCATTAGGAGTGCTGCCAGCAGGTCTAGGCAGGTGATCTTGCCCCCCTGCTCATCACTGCAAAGGCCATATCTGGAGTCTGGGATCCAGCTCTGGACTCTCCACCAAAACAGACATATAAATGTACTGGAGTGAGCTCAATGAAGGGACATCAAGAGATCAAAGATTCCTCAAATGAGGAAAAGCCAACATTAATATTGCTTAGCCTGGAAAAGCTCATGGAAAGTCTTATCATTGATTTTAAATATCTGATAGGAGGGTGTAAAGATGATGAATTGAGACTGTTCGGAGTGGTGTTCAGTGACAGGACAAAAGGCAACAGGCACAAACACCCACAGGAATGAAAACACTTCTCTGCTGTGAGGGTGACTGAACACTGAAACAGGTTGTTCTGAGAGACTGGAGTCTCACTTCTTGGAGATACTGAAAACCTGACTCGACACCATCCTGGGCAATCTGTTGTAATTGACTCTGTCAAAGCAATGGTGTTGAACAAAACAATCTCCAAAGATCCCTTACAACCTCAACAATAATACAGTTAATCTCATTCTGTGCATTTCAGAGAATAATTTTCATTTTAGCTGAATAAGAAGCACGAGTAAGCTGGTCTTTTTCTCTCTTTTTTTATGACAATATTGTACAAGTAAAGGCTCAGATTATGATGTGATCTACATCCATTAATACTATTTTAGTAAATATGGAACAAACTTTTAAAGATAAAAACATTAAATTTTTATGCAAGAGGCAAAATTTAAGAAGCAAATGTAACCAATTTACTGTTACTTGTAGCTTTGTTCTACGTTTTACTACTGAATATTATATTTGTATATATATTATATATACAATAGACTATGTATATTATATATTATATATAATATATATAATTATATATATTAATATAATTACATATATAATATATAACATGTATAACAAATATACAATATAATATATACTATATTGTGTATTATATTTGTTATACATTTTACTATTCAGCACAGGGTTTGGGCTCTACATTTTAGATTTTGATTGAAGCTAGCCCTATTTTGGTAGGAGAGGAAAAGGGGAGGAGGTGTTTAGGCCAAATGACTCAAATTCCTTAAAACCTAGATTAGTCTATAATTTTAATAGCTATTATTTCTGGGGGGGGGAGGGAGGGGGTGGTGGTCTGTAATAGTTGTAATTATGTGCATAGTTATTATTAGGTGCAGTTATTCTTTCAAGCTTTTGTTATGTACAGCAATCTTTAACTTTATAGTAGCAATGATGCCAGATAAATATATAAATAAAATGTGAGAAACAAATCTACAAGGCTTTATTAATCAACTGTAACTCCTAATTTCTTTTTCCACATTTTCTATTCTAGTAGATAATTCCTTGTTAAAAACACAATCTTTTTTTGCAATTATTACAACTTAAACAAAATTGAAAAATACTAAACCTGTTTAGATGTGTTATTATGTATCTGAAGACATCATAGTTCACTGGGTGGAATTTCTTCACAATTTCTTTTAACTCGTGTAGCCGTTCTGTCTTATCCATGATTTCTATAGAAATAAGTGACATTTTCTGACACATCTAAAAAGACATACTGAATAAAGCGTTGCTAAGTTGTTTTCCTAGTATAATGGTACAGATAAGATACCCACAGAGAAATATCAAGTGAGAAAATATTTAATAAAATTCCTATTTCTATAGAGTAACTTTTTTATTATAGAACTTAACTAAGCACAAAAAATGTTTTTCTGAATTTAAGCGGAAGTATTTATCTGTGTTCAGCAAGTAATTACTTGACTAGCTTACTGTTGGCTTGTAGAACAATGTGACAGGGTCATTGCTTGTTAGTTTCCTCTGCTTGCAAAATGTTATGACAGAAAGACATTCACATGAGCTTAGACTATCTTAAACTTCGCAGTTATTCAAATAATAAAATTACGAATAGGGCTGGTGCCGCTATTTTAAATATACTGCTTAAAGAAGAACAGGGATTTTTCACAGGCCCAAAGGACATTTATTCATGCTTCAAACAGGAAATAATCAACATGTAGGAAAGGAATATGAAATAAAGTAACAATTTTATTTTAAAAAACGCAGCAACTAATGCTGTGGATCCATACATTCTGCAGAATACACTTCTGATCAACGATGATTCGTATCATAAAAAGGAATACAAGTTCCCCTTTATTACTTGACTGAATTGCTAAAAAGAACTTTGATCTTAATACCTTAGAAAAAAAACTTCATTACGGTCCAGTATATCCCAAATATACATTAAAAGCAGTATTAATGGTATTTAAAAAGAGTAATTCCACTTAGAATATAAGCTACTTTATGTTTTGACTGGAATTTAACTCTCATACTTTCAAGAAAAAATAAAACCGAAATAATTACATTAAACAAGCAGTATGACTGAAATGTACAGCAGAAATACCAGAAATAAGTATCTACATATGTCATCAGAAAATACAAAATTTCTAATGGGCTATATATTACTCAAGTGCAGGCCCAAGCCTTAAGCTTACACTAGTATTTCCATGTTTTGAACAAAAAATACTTTGGAATACTGTATGTTCCAGTCGTATGCTGTAAAAAGTGTGGTGGTCATTTGTGCTGCCAATACGAGACACTAATACAGACATGAATACTATGAAACATCTGAAAAATGTTTGTAAGGCAAACAAAACTAAGCATCTTGTAAAAGTTCAAAAATAATTTGAAAAAAATCTAAGAGAATTAGAGAATTACCATAATATCCCATGTGTGTCTGATTTTTAAAGCCTACTTTGAATGTAAGACTTCATGAATTCAAAGGGTTTTTCCCGTTAAAAACTGCAAAGCTGCTCCAAGAGCTTTCATGATTTTCATCACTTAACAAAAAATAGAAAAAAGTAGATTTCTCCCAACTGAATTTTCTAGGAAAAGGAGAAATAAGCCACAAACTGATTCTGAAAAAAAAATGTATTACATTCATCTCATCATATAGTTAGAACTTCTAAGTTTAAAGAATATTAAAAAATGCATGTATCTAAGCAATTTTAAAAATATTCAGTGTAGATAGTCCTTTCAACATACAGTGAAGTAAAAATAGCAATAAGGCCAATGGAAATAACACAATAAATCAAGAAAAGGTTGATTATTACTTACTTGATGTTTCTAGCAGCTCTTGATGCAAGGAGTAAGGAACTAATGGATCTGGCAGATCTGCAAAAAAAGCTTTAAGAGCCCCAGCCACAGCATTCACTGTTACACCCATTGATTCTAGACTGATATTATGATCTGCAAAACAAAATTTAAAAAATTAAATAGCAGTGTAAGTAAAACCTACTGTTATCATTCCTTATAATACTTTATGAAAACAAGAATTTATTCAAAACACTGAAAACTAAAATTTTGCCAAATGATTATTAAATCAGGTATGAAAAGGTGAACCTACTGGTAAGCTGCTATCACACTGACCAACAAGGAATCAAATACAGCAAACTCTGACAGTATTACAAAACAGTAGAAGATCAGAAAAATAAAGTTGTCTAATTCTCAATGAAGACTTGAATGTTTCTGTATTTGTCATTAACTGGCTTCCGATTAATCAATTTTGCCCAGTAAGGAGGTATAAATTCTATTTCCCAAAATGCTACTAAATAGCAAAGCAAGGCATAAAGAAATAATACATTTATTTTAACATCTAGGAGATATTTTTACTACTTTTCACAGGCTCAACTTCCTTATTAACATCCAAGAATTTTTAATAAGTGTTGTCATTTTAAAATATAAACACATCAAAGCGAACAGCCTAACCTACCAATCACATTTCTTTATATTCTACAATGACAAAGGCTGTGTTATAAATTATCCAGACTTGATTGTTAATGCATATTATTCAAGAGAGCTTTCACTAAATAAGTATCAAGAATTACTATTTGTGGGGCATAAGAAGCAGCAGTGAATGCCTTAATGCCTAGGACTGATGAACTGTTAACACAAGGAGCAGCTAAGATTGCACTTAAACTCTTTCAAACCTTTAAATACCACCTACATAATATTTTAACAGCATTTAAGCCAGGTGCAGCAAGAGTCCCTTCCCATCCTTGGAGCTTCACTGGTAACAACCTGGACAATAACAATACAACCCACTCACCAGAGCATTAAGTACTCAGTGCTATGGAAGATGTTTTGAATGTGCAATCCTTTAATACTGCACTGTGAGAAATCCATGGAGAATTCATGTTCTGTTTTGGCTTTAATAATAAAATCTCTAATTACCTTGATCAAACTGTTTTTGAATGTTGTCTTGATCTGTTTTATTCCCACTAACACGGTACAGGCCTTCAGTACATAATCCTTAGAAGAGGAGGAAAAATAAATATTAAAAAGCAAGTTTATATACTATAGAACAAAGCAGAACCAGTTCTAACTACTAATTCAGAAACTAAAAGTAGGAATACAATTCTTAAGTGCCTAAAAAGTTAACACATTAACCATTAGCGGGATATAGGACTACCAAAACACAAAATGTCAGTTGTCTATTGAGTCCACTATTCCATTTAATATGAAACAGAGAAAATGACATTGTAGGATAACAAGACTGACAGCAGATATTTGTTGAATAATGTACCAAAATTATTCTCTTACTGATCTCTATTAGACTGCTGTTATTTGCACTGTTTTTTTAATAATCAAAAACCTAAATTCTGTGGTACCCACATTTATGTTTCCAGAAACTGTCTTCACAGTTTAGGCTTAACAACTTACTATGTCAAGCAACAACACAATAAAAACACTCTGCTGGGGGAAAAAGAAATAAAAATCAAGCATTTGCAACTGAATCCTGATCTTTTAATATCATGGTGTAACACACTCCTGTATGTGATAAGAACTTAATCTTCCAACATGCTTTCCCTTTTACCATTTATATTTTATAAACTTTGAATCAGTTTCTCCTCACTTCTTATGTAGGTAAATTATCACATCATTTACAAGTCTTTCTTCAAGTGGTGGGGGAAAAGAGAAAAAGAGGAAAGGTCTTAGGAAGCAGAGGATCCCCAAGATTCTCATTATTACTTTGATTTACCACACATTACAGAGCAATCGTAATTGCATCAGCCTTTCAAGGTAAACACTGAACAGTACACCTTAATTATGCACACACACACACTTGCACACTCCACTCCAGTGATTATGCTTCCTATCACATTGCATCTTTTTTGCCCACAGCTACTCACTGAATGAAAGAGTCCATCCTAATAATCACACCATTACCTAAGACATTTTTCTTTTTTAATTTAGAACCTATTAAGGAATATAAACAACTTACAGCTCTGCAAGTTACCTTTATGGGTGCAAAATTCTCTACATGCTAGATCTCCATAGCACTACATAGTTTTATTTAAAAAAATCACAGGTTTCAGAGCTTTATGGAATCTCTTGGCCTTTTGCCATCACAGGCCAATAACTGAATGCATTTTAGATCATCAGATCAATACTTAACTACTCTGTCACACCACAATCCACAGAATGTGCCTTTTAAGCTACCAAGAAACATTAAGAACCCTATTACAATGTTCAAAGTACAGAAAGGACTTGACTGGTTCATACAGCTGGGCAATTTTTAATGATTTCATATTCACTCTTTAACTCATTTCCTTCTTAATGCCTCAACAACCCACACGTCTCTTTACTGGCTGCATCAAGTCTATTTTAGTAAGTAATTCTTCAATAAAATTTCATGTCCATCATTTAGCTTTCCAATTCCACAGCCAAGAGTTTTCCTCTTGTAAACATACACCTGAACAGTCCTTTCAAAAAACCTGAGCCTTGTTCACTGATATCACTGAACACCACCAGAAGGTATAATCTGGTGGCACTGGGCAAAAAGTGGTTTCAATGACTCAAGTGGTTTCCACAACTGAAAGGGGTTTCAAACCTGCCTTCAAAAAAATGCCCAAATGTGCTACATGTGATCAAAGCCAGAAACACTTTGCATTCCTCTTCCAGAAGCTGTAAATAAATACAAAAGACCACTGGTAGATAAGAACAAGCTACGATCAAGATTCTCTTTGTCTAGTATGGGAGAATTTTCAGTTGGAGACCCTACAGCCCCAGGATATTCTTTGTTTTATCCAATTACTATTCAATTTCTTTCTGCACAAAAGAAACTGAATGTGCTGCAATAGCTGTTTCTGAGAAGTCTGACCCAATCACTCTTTAGTGTAGAAACCTTGAATATTTCAACTGGCTACTCTGAAGATATATGCTCTAGTGTGGTACCTGGGCTACAGCTCTAAGAAATATAGAAAGGCAACTTTCAGTACTTCAGAAAATTTTCAGGTTAAACAAGGAGATGCCTACTGAATTTAGGCATCTTCCAAAAATAGTTAAGTGCTGCAGTTCTGGATTAAGCTAACTAAATTTGTCTTCTCAATTCCTTAAGGAAAAAATTTTTCTTGTGTATATTCTAGAAAGTCATGTTTCATGAAACAGTCAGTTGCCATTACACGTTCTCTAAGGCACAGAAGGAGACAAGTTTAATCTGTCTGTGTGTATACACACAGCTAGAAGTCTGAAAGTATTCTTTAAGTAATGCTCCAATTCTCTGTTGCTCTCCATCATGCAACCAGGTCTTTCCAACGCTTCTTGCATCAAGACCTTCATCAAGTATCACTCTAGTTCACTAGTTTTAGCTTTTCAACTTCTTGCGTATCTATAATGTGTACCTATAATAAAAGAGAGAGAGACAGAGAGCACTCAACATTTCTTTTTTCTGGCAGCCTTTTAAAAATTCGGTTCCTTCATCTGCAAGCCTCTTGATTTTTAAGAATGTTTTTCTATGTTCTTACCCTGCTTGCGTTCTGGTCCAATCGCAATTTTCAACATGTCCTTACTGAACACAACTGCTACTGTAATATTATGTATCACAATCGTATTATTTATTTGCTTCTTTGTCCTGCTAGCTTTACAACACTGCTAGGTTTAAAAACTTAGATCCTCCTTACTTCACCTCCCAATAACCTGTATTCATTTAAAGATCACATCCCCTTTGCCTAGACTACTCTTTTCTCAAGGTTTCCTAGAGCCTAATAAACTCTCTTGCACCTTCTTCTGTGCTGCCAGTTGTGACCAGGGCTCCATCCCATCTAACTGGAACTTCACCACATGGCGTTCAAAGCATTTCAGAGCAAATGAGCAAGATGGATCTACACCTATACGCATAATCAGTCTGTAGGATACCTCCATTCTTAGGCTCCAATAAATTTTCAAAATTCTTGGTTCCTCCACATAATGAATTAACTTCAGCACAAGGGAAGACCAAAGTCTGCCTGGTACAATATTCACTTTCCATACCATATACTACAATAAGTAGTATATGCTTGAGGAGAGACGTAGAAAGGACAGGAGAAGAAATCAGTTCATCTTTATCCAAGAACTACTATTACTGCCATATATATTATCTTTTCCAATTCTTTCCTATTCTGAGAAAGGCTGAACCAAATTGCAACCAGTATCCAAACTGCATGTATAGCATGGCATTATGTAATAGCGTGATTTTTCTTCCTCCGTAACGCTTACTCTTTGTTTTTTTGCTTGCTTGATAGCAAGTACAGAGAGTTTAAGTTTTCAGAGAGCTGTCTATGATGATTTCAAAGACTTTTCCAAAGTGACAACAGCTATACTAACATTTAGACTGCTGAAAAGTCAAAGAGTGTCTGCTAACAACATCCACGGCCAGGTTCTGCTATCATGTTCTGTCTGTGTTTCTGAATACATGCCACAAATCACAGCAAGTCTGTCTTTCCCCAGTTCAATTCCTTCCTCTACAGTGGCCAATGGTACTTTTCAGGACTCAGGACTCATGCTCCACTACAATAGTTAAGACTATCATTCCCACACTTATCTTCGTAAATTTGGTGATCTATATTCTCTAATTTTATTCCATGGATTGATCTGCTGTACATCTTTTCAACCCCTATACTACAACACAAGACTAAAGGAACGGCCAATTTACTAATCCAAAACAGTAATTTCTATGTACACCTAGAATGTATATAATTACCAAGCAAAGAAGTCAAACTCTAAGTACGGATCTAGCACTAACTTTACTTACATAAAATGCATTTAATGTGTCCTTATCAACACTGACACTTAAAGACCCATGACATTCAACTCACACACTGAAAACCAGAATCAAAAATAAGTGTCTTACTGCTTCTTGTAATAAAATTATTTATAGCACATTGAAATGTTCAATAAATGATAAGCAGTGTAAGGAAATAAGCAGTACTTTTAGAAAGATTCTTATAATAGGAAGTTCTCCAAAGCTGAATTAACATTTCTATAATTCACACTAACTGATTATTAAACAAGGTCTCAATCATTTTACGAAGTGTCACTCAGGCCCATATTTTATGGCCTGTTCATTTTGAAAAAAGAACACAAGACTACAATTAATATGACATTACAAACATGCCTAGGAAAAGGTAGGTGCATTCTTTGCTTCATTAAAAATGGGTGACAACTGAGTCATTGTAGTTTTCCAGGCATATAGCTGTTTGGTCACTTTGGGTCTGGAGAATGCTGACAGAGTAAGTGGAGTAGCACAACTATCCTACATACCCTGTCATCTCAGTCCTACCTGCATTGTTTAGGAATTCTTTATATAATTCCCATGATGTTTCCTTTGAAGAGATACCTTATTAGCCATACAACTCAAGTGCACAACATGTGTTTTATGAGTATTTCAAAACATATTTGTTTACAGTTTTCAGTGATTCTCTCACACTACTAACTTAATGCATGCGCTCTTCCCCCATCTGGTAGTCAGTCTTCCTTTAAGAGAAATGAGTGATGCCTGTTTTATCCTCGAGTTTGTTTCCTCTCTGTTGATTAATTTCAAAGCTACAAAACAAACTGGTGTACAGTCTCCTAACTAGTGAAACCTGTTCTATGCCAATTTTGAAGTGATCACAGAAGGAATTCTCAGGAGATCATCTAGTGCAACCTCCTGCTTAAACAACATCAACACGGAATTCAGATTTGGATCCTTATCTAAACTTCTCTTGAATATCTCAGAGATACCCCACAATCTGGTTAACCTGAACCAGTGCTTTAATAACCTTTGGAGCAAAAGTATTCCCTTTCTTTCTAATCAGAACCTCCTATGCTAATGACATTGTACTTCAGCTCTTCAGCCTGGCTGCACCTTGTCAGTAACCTCCTCATACGTATGGGAAGCCGCTTCTGGGTGCCTCCTCAGCCTCTCTCTCCAAGCTGAATAAACCCACATATTAGGAACTCCAGCCCCTGACCTCTTTTGCCAGACCCAAGTTTGTCAACACCTTTCTTGCTGTATTTCAGATGATGTCCAACAAGTGCAGAGCAAAAATGAGTCATCACTTCTGCTGCTGTAGTGCCTGCCCTTGGACAGTCCAATACAGAAGGCACGATCAGCCTATTCTCCACCATGACCACAAGATCCTTTTCATTAGCACTGACATGGCGCCAGTCAAGTCCTCAGCGTGTACTACTGCAGGGGCTTAGTCCTTTCAATTCTAGTTGAAGGGCTTGGCGTTTGTCCTCACTGAATTCTTTCAGGTTCCTACTATCCCATTCCTCCATCTTGTCTACATTCCCTTGAGCAGAAGCCCTGGTCTAAAATACATTAACCACACCACCCACTCTAGAATCACTCACCAATTTGATGAGGGTACAAAATGTGTTGTAGAGCTATTTAAATCTATTGTTACTGTACCTATCCAGAATCAAGAGTAACAGAGCCATGGCCCATGTGCTTTTTTTGCTAAACATAAAGCTTCATGGGCAGTTGAGTCAACTTAACAATATGACTGAAAAAGATGGTCTAACTCCCTGCCTCATCAATCACTTTCTGTCCTTCCCTTGCTCCCGCTCCCTGCCTTGCACTTGCTTTGGCATGTATTTGACCCTAAACTTACCAGCTGTAATACTACACAGCAGGACTTTTACCATTTCTGCTCATACAGCTTTTCAAAACAGTGAACCCCACTGATTCAGAGACATCTGACAAGTACCCAAAATGAAAAGTGACAGAAGCATACAGCAGGAGAGAATCTTTCTGGCTATTATACTATTTCTTATGAAACTATGCTGAGGATGCCAGCTCTCATACACCAGGCCAAGGGGATGTCCGGCTCTGTTCTCTCTGCCCAAAACAACAGGCTCCTAAAACCCTCTAGCTCTCCCAAGCCCCTTCAATGAAAGGGGAGGTAATCAATCTTGAATTTCTCAATTTTCCAGCCACTAGGAATATATTTCAATTATTTACCTGACTTTTTTTACCACAACAAGCACCGCTGACTCATTTCCTTTGCCTATTTCTACAAAACCTCATTCTCTGGAGACGAACTCTGCCTTATCTATACTGCCAATATAAAAATCTGGCCTCACTGCAGATTCAGCATAAAAGACCTTGGTGTAACCTACGTTTGAAGGAAATTCGAAGAAGGCAATATTCTTTTACTTGAATCACCTCCAAAACTGTAAATTTAGCAGCATTACAAAAATGGTCTCAATATCAAAAGCAGTAATTACTGTACATATACCAAGTACACAATTTTTAATTTTTCTTATAGATCTCCATAGGAATCATGTGAGATACTGACATTTAGCTCTGTCAAATTCCTCCTTCCATCTTTATTCCATTCCCTGTCTCACACAAGTAACTAAAGTTACTCACATGAGTAACTAAATTATTAAACTACAAATTATTCTAACAAGCTTCTTCTTCTTTGCTAAATTATTTCATGTACAATTAACATTCCATTAATGTTACCAGTTTTCTATGAAGTATGGAATCTAAAATTTATAATCCGGTCAATGAAGGACATGGATAGCAATATTGTATAAAGAAATTAAAAACATCTGAAAGCTCAGAGCAAAAAAACATTAAAATACTGATATTAAAGTTGAATATCATGAATATCATCAAGAGCTACACGTACTGAATGGCAAAACTTCTGGTACTTGTAATGTTAATTTGATGTCTCCTTCCTTAGTAGACAGAATGAAATGTAATTTATACCAAACTTTCCACCAATGCATGAACAAATACAAAAAGTAAACCCAAAACGGAAAAAAAACCACCTCATATGCTAATAGTATCAGTTAGCGTAAGTCATCTTGCCTGAATTATTTTAGGTTTGGGAAAAGTTAAAAATCAACAACAGTAGGTGTTGAATAGTACACAAACAGTACATGGAATAGTTCATCACTAAATTTGTGGTGCATATAACAGCATAAAAATGTTACTAATGAAACACTCAAGCTACAAAGTTGGCACAAACATGTACACTTTTTACACTTACAATGGGACAGTCAACAAATATTTTTCCGTTACACTGCAATAGAAAATTCAAAGCATATCAACATTTTGTTGGAGATATTAAATTAGCCTTCAGAAATCTGTTCCTCAAAAAAAAAGATATCGCAGTATCAGAATATCTGCCTTATTCTCTCCATGATAATTCTTACAGAAACACAGAATTCATGCAATTCATACAGCTAAACAGTTTAGTTTCAGAAAGTATCTCAATTTTGCTGCCTATATTTAAAAAAAAAAAAGAGTTGTACTAAAAAAGGTAATGGTCTACCTTGGATTTTTTTTCTTTAAAAAGAGCAGGTAATTTTTTTCTAGCATGTCTTAGCCCAGCACCATTACTTCTATACGAAAGCAGTCACTACAATTTTCTTAAAAATCAAAACTCTAGTTTCCCTGCTAAATACACTTCCATAAACCTAGTTTACAGAAAACCAGTACACTTTAAAAATTCATTTAAAATGATGCAACAAAATTAAGTTCTCTTCAGTCCATCAGGAGAAAACAAAAAACAGACCAGAACAACTGTATTATCAAAACACTCTTTTGGAAGCCCAAAACCAAAAATAGCTACCAATGAAAGAGTCAATCAAAATAGCTGCCCTCATGGGCAAGTTTAAAAACGATATGCAAAGGATGTGATAGAGGTAAAAGCATACAAATATCACACGTCACAGTAACAGAAAAGTGTTCACATAGTCTGTAAAAGGTTACAGATAAGATCACAATATCTTTACCAGATAAATCAGTTTTCCTGAGAACATTATATATTTATACCAAGATGTTTAGTGGAAAACTTGGTAATTCACCATTGGCAAGTTACTTACCTGAAACAACAAAAAAAAAATCTTTTGATCATCTTCAGTGAACCAAGAAAGAGCTCTGACAACCAACAAAATATTACTCATCCTGCTATAATTATAATTAATTCACAAATTACAGGCTTGGATAGAAAAAAGGCTTTCCTATAATCATGGACAATGTAGAAACACAGAAGCAGTTTGTTTACAGTATTTAGCAAATCTTTCCTCCTTTCTTATCCAGAAGTGACAGTGGTATAAATTTAAGATGTTCTCACATGGTACTGTGCTGTTTTTTTTTTTAATCAGTAGATTCCAACAAGACCAAGTGTCATGTGCTATTGCTGCTTTGTACTCCCAGTACCAGTGACAGTGCAGACTGCTGTGAATTGGAGGTTCTGACACATATTTATTTACAGCTTACCAGCTTTAGATCTACTCAGGTAGATCATTAACCACTTTGCCCCTCAGTTTCTGCTTCCAATACTATCAGAATATTACAAGCAGATTCAAACTCTGTATTATAGTTCAAAAACTAACTGGTTGGTTCCATAAAGCTAAACCAATTTAGAATAAAGCTTTTTGTTGAAAAATACTAAAGGGGAGAAGACAATAAGCACAGAGACAATAACCTTCACCTGTACGCACAGATTTCAGATCCCTTATCTTCACCAGATCACCCTCTACCTTGACAGGAACAATATGGCTTCTTCAGACGAAAAAAATCTGTTCCTTTAGAAAAGGCTAGAACTTTTAAGATCCTGAATTTACTTTAGCATTTCCAAACTGTCCCTCTTCTACTGAGACACTTTTTTTTTTTTTTGGTGAGGATATTCCAGAACATTATGGTAAAACAAAAATCTGATAGTATTTTCTGCATGTGCTCAATTCTTTAAAGTTATGGTGGAGCAAGAATCTTCAGAGACACTTTAAGGTGCTATTGTCTCATCTAGGCATCTGAAATAGAGAAAACTTTTTCACACCGTGTACTTTCTAGCCTCAGTCAAAAATTAGATGAGTGGGTACAAAGCATTGCCTTGTGTAATTTCATACATATGAGACAGAGAGAGGGAACATTAAAAATTAAGATTGGCCCTTCAAATTGAGATCTTAATCACATCTTCACAAATTCAGCCACAATCCAAATTACATAGGAAGGAGCTGAACTGCATGAAAGTACCTGAAAAGGAAATGCTAACAATTATATCCTCTGTAAGAGAAATACACAGATTAGCCGAGTTGGAAAAGACTGCACTTCTTGATTAAAAAGACAATGATAATAAACACTGGTATTCAGTGCAGCTCAAACTGACAGCAGGCTGACTTGCTAAGAGACAGAGGAATACTGGATAACTCCCCAGGGCCAAGCAGCTTTATCATACAGGAATGGTACCATTCTGAACTCCAGCCTGGAGTCAATAGGTCCTGACTCGCCTTGTGCAGACTGATAATCTCCAAAACTGTATTTGTGGAATTTTCTCAGATAGTCCCAAAGTCAGTGATGTGAGTCTATGTCAGTAGAGGATTTGAAGGCAGGTGAACATTCTCTTCTCTCAAAGGTAACAAATGCATTCTATCAGAACCCTGCTTGAATCTCAAATATCTACAGCATATTAATCCAATATAAAAATAATACACACCAAAAATAAAACTCCCAATACACCAGCCAAGTATGGAAGCTGAAAACAACACCAAAACTACTTACACAGAACCCAGAGTAGGAGAAAGAAAATTGTAATGCTGATCAAAAGCAGAGGTTTTGTTCTAAGTGCTTAAACAAAACTAGGAAGACAACTACTGTTGTCTCCACAGTCACAAAGTAGGCAGATGACACAATGCTTGTCCAGCTTACATTTATGGCCAGAATTAAAATTCTCCAGCTGTACAGCAGCACCCCAGGATGAACTAGTATATACGCAGCTAAAGTTGTGCCTTCTGAGTCACCACTTTTGAGGAGACCCTACATTTTGAAAACACAGCAGCTAAACCAAACATCTTATTTTCCAAGACAGATCATCAGAAAAGAAAAGATATGCTGAATCTTTTGGCTAGTCGCATGGTTTAATGATTATGAGGAAAAAAAAGACAACAAATAATGTTTCCACACTATTATAGTTCTCTCTCTCAGCCCACAAGCTGGTGAAAATTCTTTGGGAGAAATACTTTTTTTTGAAAGTTTACCACAAAGAAGACAATATTTTTAAGCAAATAAAACGTTTAGAACTGGATTTGTAATTTTGTTGTTTGAAAGTATTCTTAAAAAGTGAAACATGCTCAAATTAAGTTATTGCTAGATTCTACAAACTCTTCAAATTGGTCTTCAATACCAGTTAATATCTGTTTTATATAGCTATGTATATATCAATATATATATAGTAGCTGTATGTACCCACATTTAAGGAACAGCAATTCCAACAGTGACTCACCCACAAATTATGCTGGTTTGTTTTGGGTTGGGGTTTTTTTACTACAGAAAACAGCAAACACAACATACATCTATGTTAAACTGCCTATGCCACTCTATTACTCCTTGCCCTTCTTCCTCCTTTCCCAATTTTTACTGGGTGAGGTGGAAAAAGCAAAAGCAAGAAGGAAGAAAATACAGCTCTTACCTTTAATCTATAGAAAGTAAAGGTTAAAGACAGATCTATATAAATATCTCTGACTCCAGAAAGATCAGTGCCTGAGGTTTCACCTTATTTTTTTATTGCAATAATGCAGTATCTAAGTCTTTAGAAACACCTATTAGGCTTACCACCAGTGGTAATTCTTTTGGAAACATTATTCTTACAGATGGCAGCAAAACTGAATTTTTACTATAAGAAAGAAAACCCTTCAGCTTTACTCTTGCTAAAACTGCTACTGTCACCTTACAGACAAAACTGTATTAGAGATCTAAACAAATTTAGAAAAAAGATGCTGTTTTACTTTACACTAAACACCATCCAACTGCAGACACATCAAAAGATGGTCCTGCACGTTTCAGTTCAGTCACACTGTCATTTACTTCAAATACAGCAATATAGCATTTATAAAACTTCAGAGCAAGCAGGATCTACACACTAACTGAAAAATAGTGCTCACAATCTTTAAAAACAAACAACAAAAACATCCCCCCAAAACCCCAAACGAAACCCAACCACAGGTCACTCCCAAACCTCAAAACAAATCCCCACTCCTAACTGTAGTCTTCTGATGGACCAGCAAAATCATCCTACTTGCCTCATGGTCACACAGTAAATAGGCTGAAAGCAGGGACAAACACACAACCAGGAAGCCAGGGAGAAAGGAGAGAGAGAAAACCATACTGTGAAATTTCACTCTAGTGTAAACACAGATACGTTACTATTTTACATTAAACTGGGAAATTACATCTTAAGTAGATTAACATTTTTCATGGAGAATTATACAGTGTTTAGAAACTAAATGTTTCATCTCTGTAACAAGTTAAAATGCAAAACCAGGTTTACCTTCAAAATCAAGAAAGCAAGCTGACTAATCATACCAAGTCAGAAGCCATTACAAGTACCTGTTTTCTATAATTGGAAAAGGCGTATTTCAGAGCTTTTAAATATATGAAATAAAACACAGTGGCAATAGTGAGAGATGTAAGACTGGACTGCCATTGGGTTAAATGTCATTTGGCATTAGACAGTGATAGAAGTTTTTTTAAATGACAGGGAACACGTTAAACTCCAGACATATGTCAAAAAGTAAGTCTTTGTATAAAAAAAGTCAAAAAACCATCACATATTAAGCATACAATGTAGAAAACACATTCTACTTTTTAAATGTGCCTAGCCCACAATTATTATTTCTAGGATAAAATTCTAAAAGTTCTTGAAAACAGAAAATTAGAGGCTTTACTCATTATGCAAAATGGGAAAGTCTTTCCTCTAATAGTCCTCCTATCTTACCTGTATCTTCAATGAATTGCACACATTTTTCAACAAACAGAGGTATTGGTTTCTCAGGTGTAACCAAATCCTGTAGGGGCATCCCAAAGTAATTACTTTCCCAGTTTCTACGGATTGGAGGATTGAATGTCTTAGTTTTCTTTTTCGGCTACAATAAAACAGAGTTATTTAAGTAATATTCAAGTAACATTTTAACCAACTCATATTTCAATCATTCAGTAAACACAACCAGATCATACATCTATCAGGCATTAAAATTCCTCTATGGCAAACTGGATGAATAAAAATTAAATGTACTTTTAAAATTATAAAGTACCCAATTATAAAGTAATTATACGTTAGATACAAAGCACTCAACTTCTGAAAGTTTTTGATCCTTTTTTACTACATTAGGAACAGAATGACCCCATATATCAGTAACTGAAAGACCACAAGAACAGAAGTAAAGACACCACTTCATAAAGAGTGCTGTGACAAGTCTTTCAGCACTGCTCCCATGAATCACATTTGAACCACACCTCTTTAGAAATTGTCAGGATAAAACTCCGGTGTCATATCACCAAAATAAGGCTGCTCTCTTCTGCATATATTTAAAGATACTAATAATCTTTATATTGCAACTATAAAAGAAACATGAGGGTGGAGAACGACTAACAATCAGTCTTGAAGTTAAAGTTGCAGGCACTCCTATTAAGCACGAATGCTTTGTTACAGGCACAGGATTTTAGCCAAAAGGAGGTTTGCACACAATCAAATCTAAGATGGTGAGTTTCACGTGCAGTTTTCCTGGTTTTGTTTTTTTTTTCCACTGAGAAGGACTTTTATCAGTGGAACTGATAAATCAGCCTTGGATGATTACAAGAATTATATTGTATCAGATACTATAATTCATCTCTGAATATTGATGAAAATATAAATTATACCAAAAATATTTTTTTAGGCAGCATCCAGTTCAGCTAAGCAACAGCTGGAAGGGCCAAGCTGAAGCTGAACAATGTATAAAACTCAGTGAAAGCATCTTTGTCAAATGTTAGATGAAATAACATTTTAGATACATATATTAAGGCAGTAAAGAAAAAGAAACAATTCAATTTTTTTTCCCAAGGTGTTCAGTGCACATCTCCACCATCGCAGAATAGATGAAGCAACACTGAAGACTGTGTATTTAAGATCAACAAGACAGAAAAAGACTCTGTGTGTCTCTTAGAAAGCAGTCAGGTAAGTGGAATAATAAACTAGGACTCTACAGAAATTTTATTAAAATTACAAATATTATCTGTGTAGAATACCTGGACATAGTATGAAATACCAGAGACAGCTACAAAATTGGAGTAAAGAGTGCTCTTTTCTAATAATCATCCTGCTTTTAGAAGAAAGGTTGCAAGGGACTGTGATCCCACGTTTGACATTATGCACACAGGAATGCAGAAAGGTTTCTTCGATGAACTCTTTACCTGAAAACAGTTTAATCCCCAGTTTGGAAAGTAAGAATTTGTCTAAAGAACTTAATGAAGCACAAAGAATAAAAGAATAAAGAGAAAAAGGAAAGAGAAAACCCCAACCCTGAAGTCCTTTGCCAACTTGTCTAAAGGCAGAGTAGAAGAGATGATCACTGCAAGACTATTCCATAAACATGAAATTACAATTTCACAAAGCAGTTACAACAGTAAGTTTATCAGCTATTTCTCATTAAGTATCATAATGTATTTCGCATCTCTCCTGTCCAATATTTACTAAAATATCTCTGTTATTATTTTCCTTTCTTTTGGGGTTTGTGAGTGCATAAACTCTCCACTGACAGCATAAATCAAATCCTTCTGCAAATAACACTATCTACATGATCTTTACAAAAAATACTTCTGTAAATTAAAACCAAAACTTTAAGACATTAAGAAAAACCAACATGCTATTTCCTGATTTTAGACTTCCATACTTTCCTGAAGCTGTCGGTCTAGATTTCTTAAGTGGAGAACTTGTTCTGAACAGAAATGTGTACTGGGCAAAAGACCTGATCTTTGCCAAAAGCCCAACTGACTTCAGGGAAAAAAATATGGGTCTTATTTCTAAGAAAATTATGTCTTAGTGATAGCTTCTCTTTAATGCCTGTTCCCCACTCTGAGAAAACAGCCCTTTTTTTCTGATCCATCAGAGATAGAGTGGAACTTTTAGATTTGCTAGTCAAGATAGTGACTACCAAAATTTTTTCTGCCTAAAATTAACTTTTAAAATATCTCTAATGAAACAACATACAGGAGCTGTTAAACATTAAATTGTTCATTAAGTTAAAAAGCACCTGAGTAAGGTGAACCATTTCAAAATTCCTAGATTTTGGCAGAGAGATTATGATTCTGCCCCAGTTATTTTTAGTTCAATCATTCTCCCCAATACACCTACGCCCCACAATGCAGCAGTCACGTAATACTGCATGCAGCAAGTACTAATCTAGGCTCAGCCAAAACCAATTTTGTATGCTCCTTCTACATCATCATAAAAAAGAACTAAGAGGCACCAAGTTAAAGACAAGAACCAGCAAAAATGTTTTGTAACTTAAGCCTAGCAAAAAGCTCATTGTTTCACATACCACTGTTTTCATGTTAGTAATTAAAACACAAGCCCAAGACCATAAAGTTGAAATCCTTAGTTTTCATATAGATCTGTGGGGCTTTGTATAATTGATAGCTGCACTTACGCTGAGCTTTCAGCATGGGTTTCACCATTTGCTTCTTGCCAAAGACAACTTCTCCTCATACCCTAACAGAGATTAATGCCAAACCTCCAACTGATCCTTATGTATTTTGGCAGGAAAGCATTTTAACTCTGAGAATTCCTAACTTGCCTTGCACTGCATTTACTTGCAATATTGCTTTATTTTGCAGTACTTCAAACACCAAAATACATGTTGCAAAAGATTAGCTTAAGTCCTCTTAACATAAGACAAGGTAAACACAAAAACATACTCTAGCATGGCACAGTATCCACTTCTTGATTTGAAAACCAAATATTATTACAAAGAACATTAACTTTGAAAATACAGATGTAAACAATACTCAAGCTTAACCCTCTTGACTGCAGGCACTAGGGAACCAGCTAAATAGCACTCATCATCTCGAGAGAAACTAGGCTAAGACTTCAGCCAGCTGTGAGTCTTGAGGGTACGACGCACTTAAATACAACCTTTTCAAATTAACCTAGAAAACCAGAAACTGCCAAAATCCTATCCAGCCCCTTTATGGATGGGCTGCTTACTCTGGCAAGCCCTCTGTTCAAGGGGCTATTTTCCTCTCACTTCCATCCCACCAGAACTATCATCAATAGTTTATTTATTAAAGAAGAAATTCAGCCACTTCTCTACCTCCAAAAGACTTAACTATTACTTTTGTTGCAATGGAAATTTTTCTGCCTGCATTATTTGCAGTCAGCCCTGGGGGCATGGAGGGCAAAGTCAATATTTTCAGGACTAGTAAAATACTTCATGAAACCACGCACCATGAACAGCATTCATTTTATAGGCCAAATAAAGTATTTGTAATCTCTAATTCACAGCTATCTCTTCAGAAACTATATGATATATGAATAATGCAGATCACTGTCCCAAACATGCTCTTTCTTCCCTTCATGCCTTCTGCCATTTTTAGAATTCCAGCTTGTTAAACTGTTTTAAAATACAGAGGCTCAAGAAGGCATATGGCTCTAAATATGCATATTAAGAGTGTTAAATTTGAACAGATGAAACCTGAAAGTACAGATTCAGATATTTCCTATATTCCTCAGGAGAAAAAAAAAACTCACTGCACATTCCAGTCTGAAGTAGACAGTATTTTGCTAAATTAACCACTGAATTTACACAAGAACAGCTGAATAAAAATATAAGTTGATCTCCCATTGCTCATATGTTTGCCATAGTCTTATTAAAACTGAGATCAACACACATGGGCTCTCCAGTTCCTCACACTATTTCCGTAATATTTTTAACATGAAATTTCATATAGTTTTGAAATTACAGTGGCAGCAAGCAAGTTTAAGCATAGAAAAATACATGAGAAACGTACTGCTTGTATCATGTTCTAAAAAGTCAAAGTAAAATACGTGAGATTTCATCAAGATGCTAATGGATTTTTCTTGCTGAAATACTGAGGAAAGTGTTGAAAAAGATTCATTTAATGCAAAAAGCATCTTACAATCAATCATCTTGGTATAGAGGAAAACAGAAAGAAGTAATTCACAAACTTCTCTGGAAGCAACTGAGTGTTGTTTGCAAACAGGGCTACAAGGCAGAATGTTTTAAAACACTGTTTTTCAGATTTAATTTAGCAATACAGATGGAAACTCCATTCACAAAAAAAACCACCATCAGACCTTGAACAATCAAACTATTGACCATTGGCCAAAGAACATAAATAGTGAAACTTTTTCAGATTTCAACACTGACATGCCAAAGAATTATCATTTAACAATTAATTTACTATATTGTTTACAAGATTTCTCTAGTTAAGATTTGCTTTCAAAAGTACTTTAAAAACTCAAGGCTCTGCCTTTCCCTTCGAAAAAATTTACTCATGATATTTACTCTTGTGGAGGATAAAAACCTAAACAACTCTAATCTTTAAGAGGAGAAAATAACACAGCCTAAATTAGACACTGAACATATCTCAAAGTGTTCACAAAGGTAAGAGCTCTACAGTAGGTGGGTAAAGTTTTAATATATATCAATTCCATTGTAAAAACAAATAATAAGGTTATTAATTGTCACTATATGGAATAGCTACAGGTTTCCACATCAGGCAGGCTTCCTGCTGAAGAGGGAATTACTAAATTAAGACAAGGATCAAAAACAACTTGCTATTATTTCATAGTAATAAAAAGAGTAACAATAAAACATCATCTATAATAATGATGACTACTTTTTAAGATATTTACACTGGGCTTATTTACACAGTGAGAACAATGGAAAACCAAGGACTACTGTGGTTTGGGCTTCGTATTAATGCATAAAATGCATCAGGTGCAGCTTTAAGGTTATTGCACATATATGAAGCAGTTCTTCCTATCTAAATTATTAGAAGGCTTCCTTCAGCAAGATTCTTTTCCTCTAGGAATGTTCATGCCCGTTCATGACCTGAAATTTTCTGCAGTTTCTGTTGCTTTGTATCTCCAAACTCAGTAAGTATAACTGAAGACAAAAATAATTTATGATACAGCTTGCAAAGCTGCTGTTTTTCATGTGTACCAACACCAATAATATTTGTACTAAACCTTAATGTTAAAAATTGTAATTGAGACAAGCATCTAGTTGTAATTCCCACTTCCAGCTCTTGATAAAGACATGGAGATGAGTGAGCATACATCTCAGCTGGAGAGGTCTAACTTGGCAAAGAAGAAACAGGGCAAAGCTGCATTTTAACATTTTAGTCTGTGCTTAGTTCCTCTAAGTTTGTGAACACCATGATGGAAATAAATAATCAAACATAGAAAGCATGCCAGTATAGGGGAGACTATACCCTGCAAAATGCATTTTTTTGCTATTTTGTTTAGCAACAGCAGAAAGGACAAGGTGCTTTTCTCATAAGAGAAACCTTACAGAAGAAGTTCTGTAGGTGAAGAAAAAAGGCCACTACAGCTTAACAAATACTAGCACACAACAGGCACTTCAAATATTGAACCGCATGCACTTGAAATATTTCAAGCTCAGTGTGCACACGCAACTCCACATGAACATGGCTAAAAAGTCCTGTGATTGAAGCCAGTCTGCTTGCTTTCTTCTCCTCCTCCTCACTTCTCTTCATATTTATCCCTACCAGAAAAAGTTCAATGGTCAATGGTTAATAGCACATGCAAGGCCATATAACAGATTTTTCAGAACATTTAGGCATGTGCTAATAAAATAAAATAGGATAAAGGTGGGTGTATCAGACTTTTGTTGCAATGGAAATATACTGATTCAGTCTTTTCCACTTTTTCTTTTCTAGAGGCAAAGATAGAACCACCATCTGTTGGTTTTACAATCTGGACTTTAGTAAGTTACTTGGTGATGGCGTATAGGAAACTACAGTGACAACTGGAGGAGCAGAAAAAAAATGAAAAACAGGAAAAAAAAGAAGAACAACAAAAAGGACAAAGTCGTAATGGAAAAATCACGCACTGGAATGCAGAACTAATAAAAGTTATGCGCTGTAATGTGCCTGTGGCACGTGCGCTAATGCACAGGTACTATGTGTATGTACTATACGTGTGTGTATGTACAATAAACCAGCAGTGTGAAGTCATTACTGGAAATTATCAAGGACAAGAGCAGGCCAAAGGTACCTAAAGTGAGAGCAACTGCAGCTAAGCAAATCACACAACTGTGCTGGGTAGTAATTTCTAGCAGACATCAGCAAACATTAGGATTCTATGATGCACTGTTATGACATTCCTTGCAACACTATGCATAGTTTCAGTCACCCTCATTCAAAAACACAGGTTCAGAGGACAACTCCAATTTTTCTTTAAATCTTCTAAAACTCAGGTCAAGAAGCAGCCATTTTCTCTTCACCAGTCTGGAGGTGACCAGACAGAGAAAGAAACATTTCAGGAGAAAGGTTACCACAAGGAAGGGTGAAAACTAGGAATTGCAAGGTTGTTCACCAATACAGAGGAAATAAAAGTTTTGGATGAGTTTTTCAGAGTAGTGAGAAGGAGGGGATAGAAGTTTTCAGAGGAATTATTTCTGTGATAATTGAAAGAAGAGTTCAAGGACGATTCTCTTCCAGTTCCAACTAAGAGTATACTGAAAGAAGATCTAAGAACACTAGCACTAGAGTGTTATGGACAAAAACAATGGGCAAATAATTCAGACCAAAGCACACTTGCTTAACTGGTCTGAATTTTATATTGTTTCTCTTGGTAATAAGAAACGTTATGTGACCTTGCAAGTAATGTTACCTGCTTGCCACAGATATGTCATTTCTATACTTTCCACACTAAAACATTTTAATTTATGCTTCCAAGTAGCAACAAGTAGCACAATTCTGAGTACTTACTTCTGCCTTTAATACCATGTGTTCACAATAGATTTTTAAAATTTGATATGTGTGTTAGCCAAACTACAGCTGTTCATTTTCCCCACTCTACTGTTTGTCAAATCTTGATTCCTCCTTCCTACCCACCCAACTCTTGCCTTTTTGCCTTCAGTTTTTTTACTTGAACCCTATAATCACTCTACATCCATCCTCTGCCTCCCTGTATCTGTCCTGGTGACCATATTTTTATGTGATTTTATCTTGTGAGTTGGGAGACTGAGGTCCTGAAAGCATCAGGACAGAATGAGCATCCTTCAGCACAGTCATGTCTCTCCTGCACCACCTTACAAGAAACTCACCCAGAAACACCACATCTCAAAAATGCAAGGAATATTAAGAATGTTACATCCTCACTTGGCTTAAAATTAAAAAATCAATCTTTGATAAAGAAAATTAGGACTTCAGACTTCAAAGTTCAAGTTTTTCCAAACATTCATTTTGCTCATAGTATTGCTGTATTTCAGAATCAGAATAATTAAAGCAAGAATAGTTACATGTGTATCCTATGTTCCCTTTACAAAGTGCTGAACAATTCAGAAAAAGTACCAGTAAGAGATTTAAGAAATAGTCAGAAAGAAGTACACAAGTTCTCTTTACCTCTTTCACACTGAAGGGGTCAAAATTCTCAAAAAAACCCAGCAAGTAATCTGTAAATAGTGGTGCACTAACATCTCTCACATGGACCAAATAACACTTGACAAGGAAAATATAATTTGAATAATTTTTTGTTTCTGTAATAAAAGACTGCTAGTTGCTCATCCAAAACAACACAAGAAAACATGTGGAAAAAGTTCCAAAACTAATAAAACGACATCTATTCTGAAATAAAATCAAGCGTTAAAAAACCCAAAAGAACAGATAACAAACTAGAATGATTCACTTGAACTGGAACTACTCTCACTTCAACTTCATTCAAGTCAATACACAGAGAAGTCACTACTTTTCAAAAGCACTGAGCACTCAAAATAGCACTCAAGATACTTTGAAAACTTGCAAACATTTGTGCTATCAAGTTAAGTTTGTTTTCTGAATCATTAGTTATTTCCATGACTAAAAGTTTTCTAATTTAATAGTAGCAGCTTTGCTACTTGTGAGTAAAAAAAACCCAAACACATACAACCCCCATGCCCCCCACCAAAAAACCCCACATAACCAACAAATCACAAACCAAAGCAAAACCAACCAACCAAAACTTAAAACAATCCTACTCCTCAAGAAACTTATCCACTATAAAAATTAAAACAGCCTGAAACTTTCAACTCAGGCTTCTTCTCAACAGGCCAAAGCCAAAAGTGGAGGCTTTGGTAGAGGCGTCAGTGGGTTTCCTGACACAATTCCAGGAAAAGAAGACCCCACTCTACTAGATCTACTCAGTTTAAAATGTAAATATTCAACACAGAGTAGCTTTCTGTCAACTCAACACAGCTGGGACAGTAGGAAGATTATGAAACTACATTTCAATTTCTATGTAGCAAGATTATTTCAAGCAAAAGGAGTCCAGAAGTTGGACACAATTATCTTTGTGGGTTCCTTTCAACTCAGGATATTCAATGATTCTATGAAAAGTATATAAATTATTGGTTTTTTTAAAAATCTAAGTTTTTCCACAAGAATAACTTCAAAGTATTTTTAACTACATGATTTTATACCCACAAGACATAATTATCCATGCTTATGAATAAGCCCTAAGAAAATTTAGTGCCCTTTAAATCAGTCATGTGTAATTCAAATCACATCTGCATACCAGGAAGAATTTTAGCTATTAGTAAAATGTAACTATGCTCTACTTTAACAAAACTTATTTCTAACTGGTATTCAAGTACCAGCAGATTTAAGCTAAAAAAGTGACATTTTGAAAATGCTACAAAAGATAACATTAAAAAGGTCAGCTTATTTTGAGACAAGAAAGAATTAACTGATCAAGAACACTCCTAATTTCACGTCAAAATTATACCCAACAGAATGACTGCTGGCCTAAGATTAAATCTAAAGTATGTACATCTAGAACCCACACCACAACACTACCTTGATGATGAACTTCTCAGACAGCAAGTCAAAAAATAAGTAATTCTCAGGCATAAATATGAAAATGAAACATTTTTCAAGTAAACCGCAACATTATTATTTTCCTTTTATTTCCCTATTTTGTTCCCTTTATTCTGCTTGAATAGAGAACCGTACAAGTAGTACAACTCTCAACTTGATTAGCTGTTTGCCCACACTAGGAAAATGAAGCAGTCAGTAGAACTACTATACAAAGTTTCCTTTTCATGCACCTCTTCTAGAGTTTCAGGTAGACAACTAAGAATTAAAAAGAAATCACTCCTTTCCTTCACCAGCCCTAAACCTCATTCCAACAGCAGAAACTGCAAGAACTGAAAGAACTGGTTCTATTCAAGAAGTCATAAAGCAGGTTTTTCCTTAAAAAAAAACACACCACCTTACTTAAATGAAAGAAAGCCTCCACATATAAGTATAGAGATGAAAATAACAGAGATGAAATTCATTGAACAGCTGATAATATAGACAAACTATCTCATTCCCTAAGGTTTGCTAGTTGCAAGCAACTTACCAGAAACTTAAGACAAAAAAACCTAACAAATTTAGTTTGAAAATGTTAAAGCACCTGTTCCAAAATAGGGTGAAACTCTTGCATATTTTGTATCTTCTGTTTTTACAATGCACCAGAAGTTGTAAATAAAACTTAAATTCATTTACTTACTTTTTTATCTTCTTTTACTTTGTGGGGTTTCTTTTTCATCTTTTTGTCATCCAATTCTTGATCTGATGTAATAGCAGGGTTATCTATGCCACCCTTCCATGTTTCAACAGGTGAAAGAAGTGGGTCTTCTTCACTTCCACGATGTCTTCCTTTTCTTTTAGTTTTAGAGGTGGTAAAAGCCTCATCATCACTTGCATCTGAATGTGTTCTCCTATAGTAAGACTTGGCTTTGCTGAACAGTGTCTTAGACTTGTATTTGTATTTCGAAGGCCTTCTTTCCCCATGACTTTTGGATACTCTATCAGAAAACCCATTTTCTTCCTCACCTTGGGTATTTATAACAATTGGGTTTCGAACTTTAATAATACGATTCTGACTATCCTCTGGAACCGCATATATATCGTCTGCAAAGCCTTTGTGTTTGTAAATCGTGTCAATAGGTTCAGCATAGTTGTCAGATTGGTCTGTATCTTCTGGTGGTGCTGCAGGCACCCCACCTCGAGAAGGCTGTTTCCTGGGGTTTTTGCCAATACCTGCCTCAATTGTTTTCAGGAGGTTAGGATCCAGTTTTTTCACATTTGTCCTGGGAACAAGTGGTTTCGGTTTTATCGGAGGAGGCACTTTATGGTTGCGTTCATGGTCATGACAATTGATTGGTGTACTGTGAATAGGATACTCATTTCCTTCCAAATCCAGTCGGTACTTTGAACGATCACTAGGTGCTGGGAGTAACCTTACATCATCACCAATTGGACTGTAAGGCGGTGGTCCTTCGGCATCATCCTCTGAATCCGGGTAATTATAGTCAAGGGAACTTCCTCTTGGAGATCTTGGAAAAACATCTTCACTTGTATGCGTTGATTCCCTTGTGCTGTCTGACATGTAGGAACTTTCAATCATGTTTTTCTTCTCTAATACATCACTGAAGAACAATGTGAAAACCTCAGTTTGACGATGATACTGAGATAATGAATATAAAGCTGTAAACTTAGCAGTAATTTCTGTTGCTATGTGTTCTCCTTCAGTCATGAGTTCCTTGATTGCTTCGTTCTCGAAGAAGTCTGCCTGGCTATCAGTAACAGCCACCAACTGGACAGGAATCGTATCCTGAACTTCAGAAAGAAATGCCCGAAGCATTCCCATGGATGCCTTTCGCTTCGCAGAATAGACCAGTATATATCCATGAACAAGTTCATCTTTCCTTACACCAATTGAAGAATGATATGATAATATAGTTATCTGTATTCGACGTCTCTTTTCACCTATTATTTTATCAAGCATCAAAGAATTATTCTGGCCAGCCTGAGCAGCACTACAGGAGTGAGAATCAAGGAAAGGTGAAAGAATAAGATCCACACTGAATGGATCACCACACATGGCACACATGACAATCCTTAAGTCAGCTTCTGACAGATCTTTAATGGTGGGAACCGGACTTACAACATCAAAATTGTGTTTAACTGCTTCCAGTACTCCCCTCAGAGCTTGTTTTATTTGGGCCTCATTAAATTTGCGTGGGTATGTACCAGCAGGCACATCTACAAAAGGACACTGTAACTTGTTAGCCAATTGCTGTCCCTGATGTCTCAGAATAGGTAGATTCTTGCTAACACTGTCCCTCTGGTTGGCCAATATTAATGTAAATGAAAGATTAGCCATATACTTGTCTCTCCTTATCTGAGATGCTTCAGCCCTTATTTTTGCAATGCACTCCCCAATAAAAGTCAGTGATTCAATAGAGTTAAACACGCAGAAACAACCATGTGGTTTGAAGGCTGAGGTCCACAACTGAGTCAGCAGGTATGGGGATTTGGCATCAACTGGCCTAAGATCTAGTTCATATATTTTTCCATCTAACGCATATTCATCATCAGTGGATTGTGTCCGAATTTCATTTGCCAATTCTTGTGCAAGGCCATCTTTGCCCAAAATGAAAAGATTGATTTTATCAATGTTGGCACTATCATGGTATAAATTTGAGCGTCCATGGTCCAGCTGCAGAAGACTGTTGGCAAGCAACTCTTCTACTTTTATGTCCATGCAGTTTTGGCCACTGAGACAAGTTTCTTTAGTTGGGTGATAAACAAATCCTATGTGTTTGAGGAGAAGAGATTCTCTATCAGGTGCAAGTTTCTGTAAAGCTTTGTATCTAGGTTCTTCACTCAGAACTGCATGAATTTCACTCATTTTATCTGTACTTGGTGTTGCATTAAGATCCAGATCATAAAATAGCTCTGAATGTTCAAAAAGCATTTCCTGAAACTCCTCTTTGGCTTTTTCAACAATCTCCCTCTGATGCCTACCATACACTTCCTTACTATCTGCATCAGTGATGTATTTGAATGCTTCGTCATCCACCACAAAACATATAACTTCTTCCCATGGCTGTCCAGGTGAAATGAATTGGATTTTCTCAAGAGTTTTTTTGAATTTCTCTTTCATTTCAACTCTCCTTTTTTCAGATATAAGATGTTGCACATGGTTTTGATAAACTTTTTCTGCCTCTAGGGTAGTGAGAAGGTCAAATGGAATCCTTCTGTCATTCACTTTATCTATGTGGTCAGTTTCATCCCAGGGTGTTTTTTCAAGCACTACAAAACAGGACTGGAAGTCAGGCCTTTTCTCCATTACCTTCAAGGCTTCTGACCAGCTCAAAAGTTCAATCTCATCAAGATTTGAAAGAAGAGTATTAAGAGCTCTTGGCAATGCATTAATGTATTCCTCTTTTCTCTTTCTAATATGTTCCTGTTTAAGTTGCTCTATGTGTTTTGAAAACGTATTTTTGGCCTTTTTTGTTCCTTCCAAATTTATGTACTCTTCATAATCAGGGTGGTTTTTCAGTTTGTTACTAACAGTTTTCCAAGTTGCATGATAGTCTCTCACAGTTTGGACAAGTTTTTCAAACTTATCTGTTGCTGTAACAACTAACTGTCTTTGAGTTTTATAGGCATCCAGATAGGGGATTATTTTAGGTTTACCACGAGTTTTATCCATCATTTGTACCAGTGCAGTAAAACATGTTTCAACATTGACATTGAATCTTGCCGATGTTTCCACAACCACAAGGTTCTTCTTATTTGAAGCAAAGGCCTGAACCTCTCGCAGATAATGGTCCACACATTCATCACATTTTGTTGCCGCTATTATTATGGGTTTTTTAGATTTTGAGAGCTGGATATAAAGATTATTCACAAATTTAAGTTGATCATCAAATTTCCTATTGCATCCTTGGCTTACGTCAATGCACAATAAAAACCCATCTATGTTTAATTTCCCTTCAGGCATTTGTTTTTGCTCAAAGTCTTGCTCCAAGCCCAGCTGATCTGTGCAAATGTACATTAGTTTTTCTGCGGACTGCAGTTTGGAGGCAGCTGCACGTTTTATGTACGGTTGTAAATTCGTACTCCGATGAGGCAAGAAAGTCTGATCATCAATGAACTCAGTCTGTTCAATTACATGAATTCTGCACTCAATTCCATCCTCACCACTTTGTGTTACGTCACCCCAGTACAAAAAGTGATCATTGTTAACAACTCTTCCTCCAAAGTCAATTGTGCTAAGCACAGAGGTATGCTCAGGATAATATTCATCTGCTTTTGATCGAACGAATCTATTGCACAAACATGACTTTCCAACTCCACAATTTCCTTTATCCTTTTCAGTTCCAGACAGTCCAACAACACTAACAGCGTAAGATGGGGGGCGTGGCTCTTTGTTTTTTGCCATCATAACTTTCCTCTCATCCTTTTGCAATTATCAAGGTAACTGTATGTGGTTTTCATTCTGGAAAAGGTTCCTACAAATTTAAATTGTATATCCAGGGTTCCAGAAATCGCTTTCAGTCATTCCTGCTTCAGCTTGTGATTAAGAGAACCTCAGACAACCGGACAAGGAGGATCATCTTCCTAAAAATACAGAGGGAAAAAAAAAATTTAAAGATTGCAGTTATTTCTTTAAAACATTCATGGGGAAAAAAAAAGATTTTAAGAAGCACTTTTGGTTGATTTTCTGTGTATATGAAAATTCTGCAACTTCTTTGAATGAGACCTTAAATTCATAGTTCAGTATGAACTACAGTTAATGCTATTTAAACTACAAATTTAAAAATAAACAGATTTTGGGCACAGTTTAGTGATAGTTTGTCAGCTGTTTTGATAGCTGATTAGCATACTTCAAAAAAAAAAAAGAAAACCCAAACCCAAATCCCCAAATTAGTCTTTTCCTCCTTAGCTTATGACTACTGGGCACTAAAAACGAAAAATACAACATAAAAACTCTAAACCCAACCCAGTATTCATGTACTTCTATTCACACTCACGCTTTCACTAGATATCATGCTCATCTGCACGAATAACACTACTTTCATGTGCATTTGTAGTTTTGAGCTTAGGTTGCAGTAAAGAAAATTTCAAAATAAGTAGCTATAAAAGCAGCCAGCTGGCCACATGGCTCAGCTGCTACCTATCTGCCAAAGTAGACTACTTTATTTGTACACTAACAGCAAACTGCTTTTAAGGAGATGTTTTAAACCTGAATACTACAGAAAAACACAAACATCATACAAATACTAAGAGTAGGATTTAAGTATAGATTTTTAAGAATACAATGTTGTGTCATTCTTTCTTTCTCTATTAAAAAAAACCAAACTTCTATTAACTGGAAACAAAAACTTCTATACCTACATTCAGATGCTAACAATTACTACAAGGTTCCAGTGGCTTTACTGAAGCTGTCATCAAGTATAACAATTACCACTAAGTCTCAGTTATTAATCAGAAGATTTTTCTTGCATGCATACTGCAAATGGAAAGGTATTTGCTGGTTTTGAATCAATTACATTATGAGGAAGACAGAAAAAAGTGAACACCCAAATGACTAGTCCCAGCAGATTGTGACAAGTGGCATGAAATCTAGTTGGGGGCCAGTAACTAGCAGTGTACTCCACAGGCCAGGACTGGGTCCGATACTCTCCAGTTCATCATTAATGACTTGGATGATGGGGGAGAATGTATCCTCAGCAAGTTTGCTGATGACAAGATTAGGAGGCGCAGGTGATACAGGCCTGCATGGAGGGAGGAGTAACTCCACGTACCAGTATATGCTGGGAACCACCTGCCTGAAGAGCAGCTGTACAAAAGGGGATCTGGGGATCCCAGTGGACATGAACCCACCCCAGTGGTGTGCACTTGTGGCAAACAAGGCTAACAGAACCCTGGGCAGCATTGGACAATTTACTGCCAGCAGGTCAAGGCAGGTGAACCTTCCCCTCTTTGCAGCACTGGTAAGGCCACACCTGATGTACTGTGCCCAGCGAGATAAAAGAACTACTGCAGAATGCAGCAAGGGGTTAAAGCACCACACTATCTCTCATTTAAGGAAAGGCTAGGCAAGCTAGGACTGTTTAACCTGGCGAAGAGAAGACTCAGGGAAGATCTCATCAATGTGTACAAATACTGGGAGGAAAGGTGCAAAGAAGGCAGAGCCAGACTGTTTTCAGTGGTGCCCACCACTCATTTCAGTGGTGCACAGAAGGCAATGGGCACAGACTAAAATACAGAAGATGCCATATGAACATCAGGAAACACTTCTTTTATTGTGAGGGTGACTGAGCACTGGTCAGGTTTGCCCAGAAAGGTTGTAAAGGCTCCTGCACCAAAGATATTCAAAAGACAACTGGACACAGACCTGGGAAACCTGCCCTAGGTGACTCTGCTTGAGCAGGGAGGCTGGACAACATGACATTCAGAGGGCTCTTTAAACCTACACTGTTCTATACTCTGTGAAAATATTTTGATAAAAATACTTCTCATTTTCTTGGTAAAAAGACAACTATTACATGGCACTACAAATTAAAGGTAGGTACCCTTGTACTTAACATATTTGTTAATGCTTTTACATTTATAGAGTACAAAGGAACAACATAAATGTACTTAAACAACCCTGTAAATAGCCCTTATAAGAATACAAGTATAACAAGCGTCAATAGTGAAATGTTAGTGTTATATACTTTGTCCTTCTTAGCACCAAATAACTAACCAAAATATAAAATACAAACTACATACATAAAACCAGCTATTAGCTACAGAAATCATAGAATAAGGAAAGTACTTTTTTTTAAGGAAAAATATATCAACTTCATTACAAATTGAAGAGGAAGATCTAACTTTCACACTTGAGAGCTTTTCTATTGCAAAAACTGAAACTTCTTTGCCAGATTTTAGAATTCTTTTTTTGTTTAAATCAGATTACTCAGACACATTCAGAAAGACAACTTTTATTTTGAATTTTGCTTTTCACTGTTTCCACTGTGTTTATTATATTCTTAAAACACAGAATTTGGAGCTAACAGAAAATGGCTCCAGGAATAAAAACACTTAGCAAAAGTAACATCCTTTACAAGCAGTATTTATATTACTACAAATAAACCCAGTGTTTTCTTTCTAAAGCAAAGCTTATCATAGTAGCATCATTCAAACTGTTAGAATGAGAAATTTAGTCAGCACTTTCACTATAAAATGTTTTCTGTTTGCCACAGCACAATACAGATTTCATGTGGACTAAACTAGAACACAAAAATCTTCATCCACAGGATTACTTCATTTCATCAGGAAGACACTGTCAATTTGCAATTAGTTTATAAGAAACAATCAATACTTTCAGATGCTCTACATCCTCAGTAGCAAAGGTTGTTCCTCCTCCATCTATAAAATGTTTTGTTAAATCAATATATTTTTAAGTGAGTAAGTACAAAGAGTAAGGTGAAAGGGGACACTGACAAAAGGAGAACAAACACATCAGTCTCTCAATAAAGTTCTGACATGGAAGATTTTAACCACAGTAGAAGCTGAATCACTAAAGAGATTTAAAACCAGTGTGGGTTTGGGGTTTTTTTTAATAAAGTTCCTACTTTGCACTGATTGTATAAGGTCACAAAACGAAATCTATGTTCATTAAGTAATACAACTGGTAAAAATCTGACTTTATAATAGTTTCACATTTAATATGAAAACATCATTAAACTGCTCTCCAAATGGAAAATTTTTCATTTCACTATACCACTAATGTAAAGATATTTTATAGGTTTGTACTGTTTTAAAGCATGCACACTGGAAATTCATTGCAAGTTAGTTCCATTATCTTAGTTCAATCTGCCTAATTCAACTATAACAAACTGTAAACACTACAATTCATCTAACCCTCCCCCCACCTTTGCTACACATTCAAAGGAGGGGTTGCTTGATTTCCCCAACTGGTTTCAATCTTAGGATTGAAAATAATACATCTATGATTAAACAGAAAATTCTGAGGCACTCAGAAGATACAAAGTGTCTGACATCACTGCAGGAATAATCTCTGACCATCTACAGACGCACTGTAGGACCTTGTCTCTACAGATTTTTGGATTTCCAAGTGTAGTTATAAAGAAAATAAGGTAGCATCTTGTACTTATTTACCCACCTTCCCCCTTAAACACATTATAAAGGTCTAAAGCCCAAACTTACCCTTAGGAAAATGAGGTGCAAAGCAAGATGACTATCCTGCTGTGATCTTCCTGCAGTAATGTCACACATTTAAACAGTGCCCTTCAGTAAGTCCTTCCCTGAGGGATCTGAAAACAAAAAGTAAGAACTATTAAGAGTTGCAAGTTTATGATGGAAGAAACAGCAGTCAGAGAAAGTATGACACTTCACATATGCATGAGGATTGTTTTCCTTATTTTAAACCCATAAACAAAACTCAAGAGCTCAAGCTGGTGTTTATCTAAGTTTAGAGGGTTTAACTCCTGTAAGCACACCTATTAAGGGGAGAGTTCATATGTGCCTGTGATTTGAATTTCAACTTAATATTCCAGCAATACCTAGGTTGCAGAAGCCTGTTCTGAAAAAAATTAATGTAGTTTCTCAGATAACATATGTGAACTATAAAAATCACTAATCACTTGTAGAATAATTTGGAATTCTAAAGTATTTAGAACATAGCTTTGTCAGATGAAGTTGGTATAGTCATAAGTACAAAATATATGAAACAGATGTGTGTCTATATTCATATATTTTATTAGTAGGAAAAAGTACAGTCTACCTCCAAACCTTTTTACCTGTAGTACACCACTTGATATTAAAAGGTCTCACAAACTGTGACAAATTAGAAATTGAAAGTATAATTGTATTTGAAGATTTTGAATTCTCAACTAGGGTACAAATTATTAATATAACCCTCTTAAGTGCTGATCTCACTGCAGGGATGCTACTAAAAAGTAACCAAAAATGGAACTCTATTCCATTGTACTTCCCTTTGCATTCACACAAAACCCAGACTTTGCCAGGCCAGTGATCCATACATTATGATGCAGAAAAGGAAAGGAACTTGAGGCACTTGCACTGGAATATCATGTAAGCCATTTTTAACTAAGGAAAGGTGTCATTGTTAAGCAAGATACAGCACCATGCTGTATATAGGGTAAATACTATATCAAAACAGCGGAACTTTTTCTTGTTTTGCCATTTACAATCATATTCTTAGTAATTTCACTTTGCTTTGGGAATAATGCAGGTAACTGAAAGAGTCTAAGCTGTAGCAAATTTTCTTTTGGACAAAAAAGGTTTGGCAATACTGATAAACAATATACCAACACCACAACAGTAACTGATCTTGTGGTACCAAACACAGCTATATCAATAGGCAGCAGTCTATCAGTCCTGCATTAAGCCTGGCTGAGTTTCAGTGCTAAATTCCATCACTTGGAAGAGAACATAGGCAGTAAGTCCTGTTCCCTGCCCTTACCTCCAAGCTGTGGCACTCCTCTACATCCACAGCTAGCTGAGCAGAGCAAATAGCTGCTCATGAGGAAAAAAAAGACAATGGGACTCCGAAGAACTCAAAGTATGTGGAAGAGCAGACAGACTGAGAGGAAAGTGTCTCTACTTGCATCTGAGCCTTGAGGGACACTGCCACAAGAGAAAGCTCAAAGACAGGGCCCCTCAACATCAGTCAGAAACGTTAAGAGGCCAGAGAAAGCCCTATTTACAAATACATGTTTCCCAAAGTCTTCTGAGCTGGGTTCTAAACACTAGAATACAATGTCATACTATTACCAAGTAATAAATACTTGAAGAGTTAATCACCTATTATTATTTAGTAATTGTGGCTGCACAGGAACTCGTAGATGAGTCCACAGTCAAGAAAATCACTTGCAAATAAATACTCTTGGGTATTTCTCAATACCCTCCAAAATTGCTTTCTGAACCTATAAATGTTTTAGACCTAACATGGCTGAAGCAGAAATGTTGTCTGAAAGAGTCTACAGAATTGCTTATGACCACTGACTACTTAAGCAGCTGCCAACAGGGAAGAGTTTTTCCCCAAGTCTTTACTCATTCTGTAGTGTTGTGTAGACCCAATCGTTTATGGATTAGTATTTTCTGGGGTGAGTTTCAATAAGCATAGTCTTGAAATTCTGTAAATCATGTGGCCAAGCAAAGAAAAGCATTCATGAACAGCCTAGTCTGCTTTACCAGGTACACGAACACACCAACAGGAACTTACTGTAACCTCTACAGAAGATCACAAAGCTAATTCAAACACATTAGGTATCACTGAAATAGTTTGGAGGATGAGTTTGAAAGTCTTGTGCGCTCAGAACATCACAAACCATGATTCCAACAAAGTTACAGCTCCAGATTCAAGTTACTACTGACACCAAGTTTTTATACCACTGAGTCATTCCTCACTTCATACTTTTTGAGAACCAAAACTTGGCAATGGAAAACATTTACTATAGTAACCAATGTCCAAGATCTATCAGCACAACAGTAACTATAGCCCTACCCAAAACAGAGTAAGAATTCAACTGTTTTCCCTTCTACAACCAGTAAAAAAGTTAATGTACCTTAATGTAATGTTGTCATTTCTCATTCAGTATTTACCAGAAGTTATCTTTTTCACTCATTCAAGCATAAGAAACATTCCCTTTAAGTGAAAATCCTTTTTAGGAATTAAACCAGAGTATACCAGTGTCACCTTAGCAACAACTTCAAATCACCTAAGTCTGTTGAGGTCCTAACACTTGATGTGCCCTGTCCACTTTACAAACACACCAATATTCTTGCCTTCACAAGTGCTGGTAACATTAATTAACCACACCTGAAATTTTATTTATCAGTAATGGTAAATACAACAATTACCCAAGTATCAGCCAACATGAGAAAAAACGTTATCCAGAATGCTTATCAGAAAGTAAGCTCAATCAAGCAACAGCCAGACAGTAAAGGACAGTATCTCTCAATACCCTCAAGAGTGATCCTCTGGCTGAAAAGGAATACAGTTTAAGTGGTATGCTGATTAATCATGCTAGGGAAATGAAGGATGAGAATGGATGACTACAACCGCTGTTCATTTCAGATTTGGTTAGTATGATGGCCAACTACCATCCCTAAAGGAGTTCTGTAGCCTAGATAATTCTTTCCACACAAAAGCAAAGTAATCAATGTAAAAAAAAAAAAAAAAAGAGAGAAGGAGAAACCCCAACTGCCCAACTTCATATTACAAAGCAATGAAAAGCTGTGTTTAAAAACATAAGTTCAAAGCTCTTAGTTCTTACTAAGTTCAATAAAGGTTTTCTATTAATAATAATACACTGAAGACTGCCTCTATATTACCCAAAATTAAATCAGAGCCTAAATATTATTTCTGAATTCAAAATAAAACATCATTCTTTAGGTGGAATCTAGCAGTCCTGGGGCATCTATTATCATTATTTCTCTCCAGAAAAAAAAAAAAAAAACAAAAACAAAAAAACAACCCAACGCAGACAAACAAGAGAAAAAACAAACCAACCTATATAAATTAAATCAAGGTGCAATAAACAGGTAAACTGCAAAGGTTCAAATTACCAGCACTGCAGTATTCTGAACTTAGGCCTCTCAAGTTACTTATCTTCAGACTTTTGAATATCTGAAAGCATTCAGTATAGTTTCAAAGCCTGTATTTTAACAGGGAAAGAAAGTGCAAGTTTACAGAAATATTTAATTCTGAATTCTTTATGCATAGGATAAGCTCCAAGCGAAAACATGCAGAGTGGACAGAGAAGTTTCTCAGGGCAAGTCTCCCAATGAGGCTTATTTATGGAGGTACTCAGGAAGAACACAAAAGAATTAATGGAGAAATCTCACTAAGGGGATCCATCAAAAAACTTACAAAAATAGAAGAACAAGAAGCAGACAAAGAAGGAGGGATCAAAGTCAGGAGAGAAAAACGGCTAAAATGCATTTCCTGGAAGAAAAAAACATGAAAAATTTACATCCTGGTATCAGCAACCACAACTAATTTCACTGATCTCCAGATCTGGATTGTTTCTTATTATTTTGCTTCATGAGTAACTGCAGTATAGAATCCAGGACTCGACACCATAAAGCTTAGTTTGTTGTTTGACCTTGTACAACCTATATGTGTCATTTCTACCTGTGTAAAACAACACTGGTTACCCCCTCTTTAAAATTACGAAATAAGAAAGAGAAATTACATATATAAGCAGCAAACAATAGTCTGTGTAAAAATCAGGCAACTTAAATAAATGCCAAAATGCAACAATATACACTTTTCCAAAAATTGTGCATGCAGGTATTGGTTTTGCTATTTTAAATGCAAACATTCTTCTGTCATGTTTGAATGTCAACTGATGCAGAACTGCGAAAATGTGTGGAAATTTTAACTCAAAGCCAAAAAAACTCTTTATTTACCACAAAACATAATGTGCAGAACTAGCCACAGATTAATTATTTTGATTTCAAATAGACGTTAGTGACTAGAAAAACACAGTTAACATGCAAATCCAAAATAACTTCACAGTTGTTTCAGATTTTCTTGCGAAGAATTATGAACTTGCTTTTCTTCAAATATTTCACCAAATCTATAAATATAAGGAAGTGATGAGATGGTTCAAACAATAATCTGTAAAATGTAATACTCCTCCAGCTCACTTACACTGACCTTTAGGCTAAAAATTCTCAGAGTAAAAAAGAAAAAAAGAACCAAACAACGAGTGATTAAAGAGTGATTAAGTATTTTGTGTGCCCATTAGGAGAGACGTAACACAGACACAGGGGAGGAAAAAGCCCCGGGAGTGCTAATCCGGAACTCCCAGTGTGACCGGGACCCCCCCAAACTGCGCTGAGGTCCCCTCCGGGCCCTGCGGGGGCTCTGAGGGCAGAGGAGGGGCGGGCACCGCGCCGGGCAGCCCCGCGCCCGCCAGCGCCGCGCGGACAAAGCCCCCTGGCGGCGCGAGCCCTCCCTGGCCGCGGGACGCAGGCCCCTCTGGAAAGCATTCCTTCCTTATCACCGAGCAGGAATGCACCGCGGGCTCGCTCGCACAGCTACGTCATGGCCACGAACGGGGCTGTTTTCAGCTCGCCCGACGTAACCGTGCCAGCAGAACTTAGCGATGGGCATTTGGCTTCCAAACTGCCACTCTCTCGGAGAAGGTCAGGGAGTGTCACCCCCCAAGAACGCCTTCTGCACAGAATCCTAAGGACACACCGCGGAGCAGTCCACTAAACGGAGTGATGTGGGATGCTTTGTGAAGTTTTATGCGAAATATTGCTGAAGGATGCCAGTACATGGGATTTATCCAGTGTCAAGAAAGTACTTTTGGAAGCCTTAAGATAGAGTCAGCATCCTTCTAATATCTTTATTAAACATAAAGGGATTATTTTTCCACCATCTCCTCAAATAACAAGTCCCAACGGGGAAACTTACACAGAACAATCTCTTATTATGATCAGTGCTTTTCTTTTCTACAAAGTCTGCACACGGAAAAAACACCTCCAGCTTTAGGAAAGCACATAGCTAGAAAAACATGTGGTTCTGTTAGTGCTAAATATAGCATTTTAAAACAATTTAGTCTGACCCTAAAGTATTTAATGGGATTATGTTACACATGCAACACCTTAGCTAAAGTAAAGTCCAATACCAGGGAGTGGTAGGCATTTGGTTGCAATTATTTACAATTTTACAACAATGGCAGCTGCTTTAGATAGGGATACTTTAGAAAAAAAATGAAATTTCAGTTCAGTATGTTCCATGCTTAAAAATCAACTTTTAGTAAAACAAGTTAGCGATAATGTAACAAATGCTTCAACAACTTCCCATACTTTAAGTACTACTGACTTTAAAAAAAACTCCTACATTTGCATCATATGTCCTAATGTCTAGTAACACTGAGTTTTAGTAGAGTACTATAATTAGAATTTTAAGAATTTTAGCACTTCTTAAAAATAATTTTCAAAGCAGCACAAAAACGAAAGTAAACCCTTGCAAAAATGCACCTGGATGAATATGAATATTTGTAATACCCTTACTTTGGATACGTACTATAAATAAGTATGGGTTTTATCAGAAGGCAGTTAAACTCTGGTCACTGATGTCACTGCTGAAAACAACTGTCATGCGGAAGACCCTTCAGAAGGTAAGACAGCACAACTGACAAAAAAGCCACCTATTAACTCCTCATTCTTTATGAAATAATTATACAAGCATCAGTGCTGCAACTGGCTTCAATGCACAGGTTTAAAATGGACGTCCAATTGACCAGCAAACACTGTTCTCTCTCTACTGCTTTTACTCTGCAGTGTAGAGTTTTCAAATTTCTGTCAAGGATCTTAACTAAGAAAAAAAAATCATCCAGTTTATCTGCATGACACTAAACTAAAGAATATACACATACTCCCACAGGCCTATTTTGGTCTAGATTAAAAACGTTCCCCTGCTACTTATTAAGGAAATATTCCACGCTGACATCAAAAGCGATACTGGAAAGAGCAAAAGAGGGGGATACAGAGGGGTGGGGTGTATTATGGGGAGAAGGTGACAAGTATGTCTTCCTTTTATAACTATATAGTCCTGCTTCTTTTTTTAATTAAAGCTTTGTTTCATATTCCTTATGTCTTATAGCTACAACACCACGGCATTACATCTGTATGTCTCTGGTGATTCCCTTGGGTGGAGAGAGTCTAAAGGTTATGCTGGTTGAAGGTATTCAAAATGCTTGAAAGCTGCAACACTGCAACTGGCTACCCTATTCCAAAGCCTTAAAATCCACCTGGTGGAAAAACAGAAATGCACACACATCATTAGGAGAGTGAAGTTTTCTGAAATTTAATATCGAGCAATATTTGAAGGTGAAAGGAAGGAGGAGGGGAATGGACAACTGTTCAAATTTAGTAGAGCAGGAGAAGAACAGAGAAGGCGTGAATGAGTATTAGGGGGTAATGAGGAGGAAAATAAGTACAGAGGAAGGCGAAAAGGGAGGAAAGACAGTGGGAATGGAAGAAGGGAGGAAGCTAAACGAGTAGGCAGAAGAAGGGAATGAGGAAGGAAGAAGAGAAGAGCAGGGAAGCTCCCCTTCCTGCCTTCCTCCCTCCCTAGAGAGCCGTGACCAGCTGGCAGCCTCGTACAGCAGGCTCAGACCCTCCCATTGCTCAGGCCTTCATCACCTGTCTGGGACCAGGCACTCCGCTCCCTGCCCTCCCTGCCTGCCCTCCGTGGCGCGGCGGGGCCGAGGGGGCCGGGCGGGGGGC